>JAPFBL010000088.1:682500-1152500 GCA_026182355.1 Hermatobates lingyangjiaoensis
CTATACTAGGTATATGACTGGAACCAAATAAATAACTAACTCAAAGGAGTTGAAGACTGGATAAAAAGATCATAGAGTAAATGTACAAGAAGATTTTTAAATATTCAAGATAACAGTAGAGGAGATAAAATTAATAACTAATTGTCTACATAACTAATGTAATATTATAAGTCAACTTAAGTTTTAATAATAGAAAAAAAAACTAAATGACAAATTTTATTTGAAGAGGAAAAAGGAAATAACATAATAAAACGCATATACCAAGTAATAATGTAATAATAATAAGAAATGAACAATAAAAATTACACAATCAGATATGATAAGGTACAGATGTACAGCGATATAAGTTCTATTGTGATGTAAGTTCTATCATAATATAAGTTTTATAGTGTTGCAAGTTCTATAGTGATGTAAGTGCTATTGTGATATAATTTCTATAATGATGTAAGTGTTATAGTGATTGTAAGTTCTATAGGGATGAAAGTTCTATAGTAAGCATACATTCTATAGTGATGAGGTTCTAGTGTGGTATATGTTCTATAATGAAGTAAGTGATCTTGTGATATAAGTTCTATAATGATGTAAGTGCTATAGTGGTGTAAGTTCTATTCTATAATATGTTCTAATATGTAAATATATATTCTATAATGACGATGTTCTAGTGTGATATATGTTCTATAATGATATAAGTTCTATAGTGATATGAGTGCTGTAGTGACATAAGTTCCATAGTAATATAAGTTCTATAGTGATATAAGTGCTATAGTGGTATAAGTTCTATAGTAGTATAAAGTCCTACAGCTTCAGATGTGGTGTTATAGAGGGTGTTGGAAAAGTCGCTGCGTATCTATTGATTTATTAAAGACATGTTTGATATAGAATACATAAGGTAAATATGAATATCATTAATGCTAAATGTGATCCCCTTTTGGCATCAGTTCAGACCTGAATCCTTTTCATTTTGTTTCACACAACACCTGTGTGAGCTGCTCCATTCAAACAGAGTGAATCCTGTTGACGTTTGCTTGCTTGTAAGGCAGTTCGCATGAACTATCGTGATACACTGCTCATTCCGGTGCTCCTTAGAAAGTAAAGTCCTTAGAGCGTGAGAAGCAATATGTCTCTCGAAATAATACTGTCTCCACAAAGTACCTTTCATACTCCCACAGACTTATGCTATGCATAGAGTTACTATGAATGAACGGGAGCATAACAAATCTCAGCTGAATGAAGGTCTCTCCATTTATTGTGCTCGTAAAGAAAACATATCCAACAATGTATTTTTGTTCTGTCTAATATTAATGTTGTGCTTTGCTGTTTGTATGCTTTTCACACCTTCATTGAAAAGATGACAAGTAATGAAACAATTTATATTTTGCACAGGATGGTGTCATAGATCATTCTATCTATATGTCTATAAAATCTCTTAAGGTATTTATTTTTTACTCAGCATTAACATAAATGCCTTATAGGTTTACTATGCAGCAGATCTGAAACCCAAAACAAAATGTTTTTGACATTCTCTATTCTATATTAAAGCATGTTTTTAATAAATCAATAAATACACAGTGACTTTTTGAAGACCCACTAAAACATTAGTGTACCAAGATGATCCGCAATTCAGCCTAAGAGGTGTGATCAGAAAGTAAGGTGACTTTTTGAATTTTGCGCACTTTGTACACTATGAATTCAATTTGTTTTGTGTTTTTATGTTGGCACACTCAACAAAGTTTATATGTGCACAGTTTGGTTTACATAGCATGTGTTGTATTTATGTAAGCCTCACTAAATGACCCAACAACCAATGGGGAATTAGCTAATAAATAAATATTTATGTAGGAAGCTAGATGAGACATGATGTTAGACACATGTTTGGTTGCTCGGTGTCTTTTCACTGTTGGAAATATAGCAGCAGAGAGCTTGTATATATTTTTATGTAAAAAAAGGTAATAAGTGATGAAAAACTCTTGAAATGTTCACAGTGGGATACGGTGTGTCAACTTGAGCGAAAAAAATGTTTATAAATGGTATATGTTATTGCACAGGTTATTTTTTCAAAACTGTGGAATAGCATATAACACAAAGTATAATTATATCACAGTCAAAACTGTAAACATATGATCATTATAGCAAAAAAGTCAAATTAGTGTTCAAAGCGCGCGAGATTTAAAAAGTGTACTTACGTTTTGAACACTCTCTCATATTCTAAGGGAGCAACCGGTACTCCCTTTAATGAATAGAAACTCACGTCTGTATTCACATTAAACTCCTACTTTATAAACTAAACAATGTCATACAAGAAATTTGTAAATGCACATTGACATTTTCAACACTCTTTTTAAATAGAGAATAAAGATTTTTAGAAGTTACTCTTAAAGATAGACAGTAAAAATTATTCGGTCGTGGAGAAAAAACACGAGGTAAACCGCTTAAAGTAATAATCTTATTGATGTTAATCTTTCAGGCAATGATTATTGTGAGAATCATTGTTTTGCTCTGATAACAACACGTCATAACGCCAAACAGTCAGATTCTTGTCTCTTCAACATTGCAAATTTAGGTCATAGCAGGAACATGTGATTCTACTGCTGCATCTGCTAACTTTAACCTTAACTTAAAGATGTCTTTCAGGAAAATCTTGATAACATATTAGATTTATAACATAAATCTAATATGTTATCACTCTATGAATTACACATTGTTTCAGAGTATAGGTTAACACAGAATCAAAGAGAATAGTGTGGCAAAATTGAACAAGACAACTTTCGCGATTTTTGTGTTAAGTGTCTTAGTGTTTTGTTTCAACTCCAATCAATGACAAAGAATATTTCTATTCAGTATAATTTTAGCCTTACTTAGCAGTTACAAACAGATGGGTACTTGCAGTGAATTACTGTACTTGTTACATATATGCAAGGTTAATCATTATTATCGAATGGTAAATTACACTGCTATGCCGTGAACAGATATCGTGGTTGAATGGTCTTAAGGTGCTATAAGTTATTTTAGTCACATTTTGTTGAAAGATGAGCGCAAAGAGTGGTAAGCTTCTGTAGATACTGAGTAGAATTGAAATGAGGGGGCGTGGGAGATTGATGGTTTACAAAAAGTTTGCGATTGATAGGTAAATACGAGGAGTGATCCAAAAGTAAAGACACTTTTTAAATTTCTCGCGTACACTATAATTTTAAATTTTTGTTATTGTCTTGGTACACACTTCACAACTATATGTTCACGGTTTTGACTTCATAGCACGCGTTTTCATGTGAGAGGCATAAAGATTATACTTGTCTTTGGCACGCTCATTACCTGTGGAATAACTTATATCACTTATAAGCATTTTTTTGCTTAAGTTGACTCATCACTGACAACATTACAAAGGTGTTTGAACTCTTAATACCATTTTTTACACACAAATGAATACAAACTCTCTGCTTTATTATTTTCAACAGCAAAAACTCACTGAGCACGCAAACACGCGACTAACCTTATTGACCTCGTCTAGACACTCGCATAAAAACAATATAAGCTATATTGTCGAAATTGAGAACATATGCTAAACGAGTGTGCCAAGAAAACAACCAAAAATGGTTAAATTAGGTTAACTAATGTAATAACTATATCTCAAATATTTAATATTAGTATATATCTTCAAATACAAGTAATAAGTATACCTCAAAGTATAATTTTGAGAGCGCGTTAAACTCAAAAAGTCACTTTACTTTTTGATCACACATCTTATCTGACTTTATTGGCTGTAAGTTCAGTGATAAAACCATCAATTGATTTTCTCCAATCATGTTCAAATCATGATTTAAAATCATAAGAAAGAACATTAATTGCGGACAATTTGAATTGAGGTTCTGTTCAGACCGATACATGTCTTATTCAAAGTTTCAGATACCGATCGCATTTAAATCATGGCTAACCTTTAATCTATTGTTTATAGTGATACTCTGATTGTTAGGCTGTTAAACTGGATAAGTCACTAAAATCGATAAGTTTATTTTTTTCCAAACAAACACAACATTAAAGAAATGTGGAAACGAGAGAAACCCGAATTATATATACAATCCTGATGCCGCAGAAGAAGCAGAAATCCTCTTATTGATTCTTGTAATCCGAGGTTAATTTCCTTTAATTACAACAAACTGTATTTGATCTTTGTTTGTTTGTTTAAATATATTTATCAGTTGGTGAGTATATGTGTATAAGAGAGTGAAAGAACAAGAACGATTGAGTGTAAATACAGAGGAAATTTACTAAGGGAAAATAAATACAGACAAAGTGAGTGAGTTCTCTGAACCTCGTACGTGTGACACAAAGGGATCGATCTGCTAATTACTCCAATGCACCTCTATTAGCAGAGATATCTAGGCTAATTTACTAATTATCGTATACAGATTCTCGTACAAGAAATCGTATATATTAATGAGTATGTTCGATATGGCGCAAAAAACACTTACACATCTATTAGACCAGAAACATAAATATATTTTAAAATAATCTGTTACACAATATATATGTCAATCTGGCGTCATTTCAATATTTAATTTGTCTAATATCAACGATGGTATAATATAAATTATGAAATTATATTATATTTAACGTCCAAACCACAGTGGTAATCAGGAAACTGTCTAAGAAAAACTTTCCGAAACCTTTTGATTACACACCTACCCACCCACCCAAAAACTGACCCAAACACACACACACTCTCTCTCTCTCTCTCTCTCTCTCCACACACACACACACACACACACACACACACACACACACACACACACACACACACACACATACATACACACACACAGGTACCATCATCATTCATGATGACACATCAGTGTACAAAATCTTCACTAATGGATGCAAGACGGACTCAGGAGTAGGGGCAGAATTCGTTGTTTATAGTAGTGACAATATTATTGAAGAGAAGGGGCTCAAGTTAGAGCCAGAATGCTCAAGAAACCAAGCAGAACTTTTAGCCATTCAAGAGACATTAACATGGTTGGCTACAAACAGACCTCTGATCAATAACTGGAGTACAAATATCATTACAGACAGGAAAGTCAGTATAGATTTAATAACCAATTGGAAAAAACATGACTTCATAATTACAAAGATTTGAAATCTGCTTAATAATCTCCAATGACATGGAAAAGTCATTTTTTACATGGACAAGAGCCCATGTGGGAACTATGAGAAATGAAATTGCAGATTCAATTGCAAAGGAAATGACTGCAGATACAATTGATCCAATAATACATCATATGCCACCTTGTTCATTCCAGCAAAAAAGACTAAATACGAACAGTATTCAAAAATGGAACCTACAATGGATAGTCAGTACCTATGGTTCGGTGACAAGGGAATACTTTCTCACAGTTTACTCTCGACTAGAGATCACAGATCTGGAACTGACATACAAAGAAACTTAAATTATGACCAGCCACGGAAAGATTCGAGCCTACATCTACAAAACTAAAGTGATCAACTCCTCTAGGTGTCCTTGCGAAGAAGGAATTCAAAACGTTAACCATATTATTTATAACTGTACAATTTTAAACAGTAATCGACACCAACTAAGAAGACAAGTAGAAACAATGGGGAAAACATGGCCACCTTCAAAAGAAGATCTTATGAAAAAAGATCTCAGAAAGACATTCGTAAAGTTTCTAAATGACATTGATCTGAAGAACTTATGAAATACTCAACTATTTATATAATCTTTATAATTTTATCAGATACCATTAGTATAATATATAATTAATTTTATTTATATTAATGTGAATTTATAGGATTTGTATACAGTACGAGTAATATTTGTGAATTGATGTACTAAAAATATATCGTTACATATCGTTACAAAAATATATCGTTCAAAAATATATCGTTACAACTGTAAATAGTCTAATTGTTAATACTTATTCATTGTAAATATTTGATATAGCCAAATTATAGTTGTATGTCATATGTTTGTAAAGAACGTACTGACAAGAATGTATCACTTGCATGTAATACAATAAAGTGGAACATGTTGGAAAAAAACACACACAGAGACAACACTTGTGACAACACAATTCTACAGATATCACATTATTCTGGATTTTAGAATATTCGATAGTGACGGATGGCGCTTAATAAAAGGGTTACTAATAAGAGAAATGAAGTGGTCACAAAAAAACCTAAGTGAACTAATCAGTGATATGTGCAGGAACTTCGAGCATTTCGTAAGCAGACTTGACTTTGCTAAAATGATGTGTATATGAGTAGCCAATGTATATTGTGACATTAAATGCATGTAATATTTGTATGGGGTATGCAGAATAAACGTTTATAAAACACACAAACTCACAGACATTATAAAAAAAAAGGTTGACAAAGTACTCTGGGTAAATTAAAACATGTAAATCCATCAAAATCTCTGAATCGTATTTTATCATTATCAGTATACTTTAGATATAGGAAAGTAGAAATTTAATATCGATTTTAAATCATCTAGATTCACCAGAAATATTTAGCAAGTCTTGTCTTATAAAGTAATGTACAGGACAAAAACCTGATTATAGCATTTATTATGTTTGGTATTACTATTGAAAGTTTATCGTCTGGAGATATTGGAAGAGAAGAAGAAGAATATGAAATACGGTCAGAGTAGGAGTCAAAGCTGTCGGCGAACGTAGAAAAAAAAGTACTTTTGGTTACTGCAGGAGTAATTTAGTATTCCCCATACCTGAGCCTCAAACCAATAATTTTCACTTTCCACACTCTAGTTATGGTTTTTCAACCAGTTACCCCAATAACACCATTCCCTACAATCCCAGTTATGTTTGTTTTATACATCCTTAACTTAGTTTCAGCATACTGGTAATCCTTCTTCTCTTCTACATAACTGCTTCTTATTGTCCAGAGATGATAACTGGAGGTCCTCGAGAAAAGTAATATTTTGAGGGTCCTTGTCATTTAGTTAGTGCTCCATGTTAAATATTTATGCGTATATCAGGATAGAATAACTAAAAATATATCACAGCATAACAAGCAGACTGTTAGATTATTCAAACATAATAATTTAAACATAATTAAACTAATAATAATGTTCTTATTATTAACACTCATGAATAGTGTTATATATATATATATATATATATATCAATGATCAAACAACAATAAGAAATGGGAAAACAAGACTAAGATCTCTCAACCACTTGTTATGGTTGAAAGATCTTAGTCTTGTTTTCCCATTTCTTATTGTGGTTTGATCATTGATTGTTATTTCACGTGTGTATTGAAATCTTTATATATATATAAATACACACACACACACACACACACACACACACTATATATATATATATATATATATATATATATATATACCATTCACCGTGAAACGTTTGTTGTCCTTTTGGATCGTTTTCCTGTTTACAATATATATATAACACTATTCAAGTCAGTATTATAAAATGTTCTATTACAATTACTTTTATGTTATACTCAAATCTGAATCTTTTAAAATTTTTATTTCAGCATACTTTCTAAACTGTTAATAAATAAATATTTTGTTATCGTTTTAAAAAGATTTTTTTATTTCGACATCACATTTTAAAAGGAATGAAATTATATCATAGTTGCACTTTTCATTTACCTAAAAACAAACATTTGTTTGAAAGTTTGAGAGTGCATTTAACCATACACAGTTTCTTAAGTATCGGTGGCAATGGGGGAGATTAGCGGTCCACAGATGGTAAAATAGCTCTCAGGAAATTCACAAGCAAACAAAGGTTAAGAACCCTTGTTCTATATCCTGAGTCTCCTACCATCAACTCAAATTTATCATCTTTAAGTTACTGTTCTTTAAATAAAAATATACCTAGTATTTCATCCTGTACCTCTTTAATGACAGTGTTAACTCTTTTTTTTTGTTTTATTTATAGATTTACATAAATCTAACACCTCGAAGACACCCACTTTTTGCTGATCCCTTCGTTGAGAGTTTTACCAGAATGTGTAATGAATAACTTTCAAAAATTTAGACCACCTTCATTCCATAAACCTTCACCTCTTACAGCCTCCTGTTCACAATAACAGTTCATTGCCTTATTTTTCCGTTAAATTATTCACCCTACCTTCATTAACACCCTTATTCTAGTTTACAATTCAACCCCATCTGAAAGTTGGGCCAACAAAAGATTTATACAAAACCCCAAATCAATTCACAATACAAGCTGAGAAACATAATGCTGTTGATATAATGAACAATGAAACGTAGAAAAAGAGAATTAAAAAATATTTAGAAAATCGCTGTTTCTACCATCTTTGATTTTCATAAAGTTAATTTAATTAATTAAATATAATTAAATAAGTTAATTATTCCAGATGAGACTCACTTAATATATGACATAGTATTATGATACTTCTGTATATATCCGTATATAAAATAATATGCTGCAATTATTTAAAATAACTAACATTAAAATTAAAATGAAAATAATGTAAATCGGCAGGGCAAAGGAAATGACAGACTAGTGAGGACCTGTCAGGCAAACGTCAGATTCGTGCTCGTTCATACGGGTCAATGATGATTTTATCAAAGGCCGGCCGGTTATTCCATGACGGAAGCCTTTACTTTAATATTAACGGGAGCGAAACTAACTTCATTTTCAAATAACTTCATATAAAGCTGCCCAGCAAATTGGATTGTGAAACAAAATCTCAGTTGCTAATTAGTTTTTGATGCTATCATATACATGTGTATATATATATATATATAGTTCACAAAGAAAAGAGAAAAACAGATAAAAACACACACTACAGACTCACTACGATATTTCGACATTCGTCGTCGTCGGGCAGAAGCAATCCCCATGAGCAGCCGAAGCCTACTGTAGGCTTCAGCTATATGCCCAAATCATTACAGCAACCATGTGACAAAAAAAATGAGGTCCAGAGAATCGAACCCGGTTCCATCAGTGGAGGGATCAGGACGTAAGCTACTGGGCTGGACTGGCACTTTAATAATGTTGTTACCTTGTAATAGTACCTATAAATATCCCTTGTCACATATAATATATAACAAGTGGCAAAAGTAAGTATTGCTCAGGAAGGCCATTAATATTAATTTGTTGTTAGACGAGGTGTAATCAAAAAGTAAGATGACTTTCTGATTTGGCGCGCTCTGAACATATAATTTCAAAATTTTCTTTTGTTCTGTTGGTACAATCGTCAGGATCATACGTTTACACTTTCACTATATACCATGCATTGTTTAGACTTGTAGAATGGCATAAAGGTTAGACGCATGTTTGCGGCCTCTTCGAATTTTTGCTATTGAAAATAATGGAGCAGAGTTTTTGTATTAATTTTTTTGCGAAAATAACTTGTTATGTGCTCAGAAACTCTTAAAATGTTGAGAGTGGCGTAAAGTGAGTTTACGTTTAGGAAAAAAAAAGTTTTGAAGTGTTATAAATTATTCCAAGAGTGCAGATAAAATGTTAACGATGAACCTCGATCCGGACACCGCAGAACGTCAAAAACCGATAATAATGTTAAGAAAGTGAAAGAAAATGTGTTGAAAAATCGTTTAATCACGGATGTATCTGATGATGTTAACATATCGCTTTGCTCTTGCCAATCAATTTTAACAGATCCTTTGAGTATGGCATGCGTATCAGCGATTTGAACATTAGCACACGTCGTTACCAGTGAGTAGTTTTTTTTTAATACCACTATCATGCCCCAGCCACCGTATTCACCAAACATGACTCCCTGCGACTTTTTCCTCTTTTTAAAACTGAAAAGGTCCATGTCAGGACGAGGATTTGTGACAATTGAGGAGAATGCTGTATCGCTGGAGGTGCTCAAGGAAATACACAAAATTGCATTTCAGAGGTGTTCTGTTTTCTGAAGATTGGAAAAAAAGCATTGGCAGAAGTGCATTGAATTAGAGGGGAATTAGTTTGAAGAGAATGATATAATCTTATATGAATAATTGAATATATTTTTATATAAATGTAAAGTGATCTTACTTTTTGATTACGCCTCATATAGTATATAACTGGAATTATTACTATGACCACATTGTTATATTAGTCAAAAATGTCATTGCTACATAGGTTGTAAAATGACTATGATAATGATAAACAATGAATAAAATGGAATAGTTGTCTGCATATTTATGTTAGAAAACAGTGGTTGTAAATTAATGTAACAGAGCTGAGTAATAAATCATCCAAATGTACAACTTACTAAGAAAAATAGGCTTCAATTCATGGATTAAATTCCAGGAGAAATTACAGTTGGTGCCAGTTGTTAAATTAATGGAAAAGGCTTTTTGTAGGACTGGAAGATGAAAGATGGATTACAGATCGAGAGAGGGAGATGTGGAAAACAGTTCCGGTCGGGCAATTTCATGATATCTGAAATATCCCTATAACGGGTAGAAATTGGGCCTATATATTTGAGGCTTTTCAGTCGCAGCTCCGGGGACAGTTCTCTTCAGGCCTCCATCATTGCATTATTCCCCGTCGAATCTATTCAACCATAATAGGTATCTATTTTTATATATCTTTTACATTTATCTTCCTTATTTTTTTTTTTGAGCAACATTAAAAAGTAAAACAGATTGAAGCTGCTTATCTATTACATTTTGAATAATATTACAACTGAATGGCAATTATATTATAATGTAATTATAATCTTTGGGTATATTATAAGAGCAATAGTTCTTATACTATTCTAATTTGTAAAAAATTATTTATAGCTAATGTACCTGCCATTCCATGAAAATAAAATAAAGTACTAATTAATTCTTATGCATGTTTTTCATTACTAGATATTTTTACGACAGTGTAATTCTAGGTAAGAGTAGTGTGTCTTCTTCGTTGTTATTTTAGCAATACGAGAGAGAGAGAGAGTGAGAGAGAGAGAGAGAGAGAGAGAGAGAGAGAGAGTGAGAGAGAGAGAGAGGTTACTAATTATCCTAAAATTATTTTTCCATTTAATAAAATTAAATGGATTTATCATTATCATTTTATTTATTTCTTAAGTAAGGCTCATCAATCTTTTGCAATGACCATTCTTATGAAGCTTCACTCTCTTCCATTCCGAATCCATTTAAGTAGATTTATATAAATTTTGCATTTTTTCTCCAAGTCTCCACTATTTAGTGAACCAATTCTTCCAATCCGACAACAGCATTCGTCTTTGAACGAATTTTTTCCATTAAGTTTTTAGTGCATAAATAAAAATGAAGTGACAATCATACAAGAGAGAAGCAAAAAAATGAACAAGAGAAGTACCATTGAATCAAGATAATGGTAAAAACTATAATTTTTTTCTGTAAGTCTAGGGATGTGCACTGCACGAATAATTCACGAATGTGCATCATTATTACCAACCCAATTCCACCATTGCATTATTGTCACTTTTACCCATACATTACTTATAATTCCTTATATATTGGTCGTTTTTGTTATTACAGACAACATTCTGTAAATGGTTGTGATTTCTAAAAAGAGTTGGCATTAGGATGATACCTATTAAATTTTGAAGCAGTAGTTCTTCTGTCTGACCTGTCACCCCCCCTCCCCCCTTGCACAACCCTTGGTAACTCCAAAATTCCTCGCCGGTTAAGAAACACTGCTCTAGAGAATGTGACAACTGATAGAAAGCCTTCCCGAACAACTTCCAAAATAGTTAACGTAACACAAGCAGTCATAACACTACCACAATTATTCTGTATGCAACCGCAACCGGCAATGCAAAATCATGATTCAAAACTTGCCTTGACACTTGGCATTGAAGCTGAATACAGAATTATTACTCCGGAGGCAGTTGCACCAGAATAATCATCATACAAAATCATGATTCAGAAACCTGCCCTGATATGGTTACCCAAAACCATTACTCCAGAGCTGGTTTTGGTAGATGTCACACTATGCAGCCGGTAACGATTCGGTTAACGCAAAAACCATCCCTCCAAAGTTTTCATATAAGCTTTCGAAAATCATTACTTTAAAGGCTTTACTGATGGTAGTCACACAAACTCTGACTTCTTACCCAAAGCATAGTTTTTTCACTACTTCAGCTAATCTATTTCCAGTACATAACAACTATATTAATTAGATTCACAGATTCAGATCATATTATCTACTGACTTTTCAATCTGAATTTTCTCAATATACATTTTACAATTTCATATAAGAGCTATAAACAATTACAGCCAAACATATGTTTATGAAACATTATATGAAATAATAATTTAGACAAAAGAAGTATATTTTCATTTTGTGATATAATTACCTAGCAGTAGAATCATCACTTTCCAACTCTATGTATACAAAACTCCATACATACCTGAAAAAAAAAATTATATGAGAACAATTATACTTATTTAGTTATACTGCAACTAACTTTTCAGAGAGTTTCAGTTTAATTTAAAACTATAAATAGTATAAAATTAGAAGGAAGTCTTACAAATCATACATTATTGGGAATGACACATGCAGTCACTTGTGAAATTACAACACATAAAATATGACATATATATAAAATGTAGTTGAAAAATTAAATATAACCGAATAATGTCATACTTCTTTTATATGTTTTATTACTTATAGAATAATGATGGTTTTTTATCTCTGACCTTACATCGGTGATTGTTATATGTTGTCTTGCTAATGGTGAATAATATCTTATACTTTCTCTTTTTTTGCTTGAGAACAAAGTTGTGTATATACCAAAACACCAGTTTGAAAAGTTTTATTTAAACTTTGAAAACTTACAGGTTGCTGACACTTATAAGGAATATGTTCTATTTTATTGACTAGTTCATGTGTTTGTAAGCTATATACGTATGTACTTATATTTCCATCAACAATTCTACAGAGATAAATTCTTTTCATGATTACAATTCATGACAACATATATTCCACTGAAACACTTTTGGTAATTTTGTTCTATTATATATATATAATTTACCTTAAAACGTTAAAGAAATACGAATGAAAACAGTTACTAGGACTCACATTCAACCAAAATATTTCGACCCTGTTAGCTATCGTCTTCAGAAAAGGAAGTTGAGTGGCGAGAAGACGAAAGCCACTGGACAGTTTTACTGAATATATGCACGTTGACCAAAAAGAAAATGAAAAAAAGTAGCAGAATTATCTTAAGAAGAATAATACTGTGGGGAAAATAATAATAAAATATTATATAAATTTAAGTGAAAAAAATTGTTAAATTCATAAAATAAAAAATAACCAACAACAACAACAAATAAATTTGAATATGAAATAAGTGAATGACAAAACAACCTCCGAACACTTCTTAACAGTTTAGGTTGATACCCGGATGTGAGCAAGCTTCTAGGAGCCATATGTGGGCTTCTTCAGATGCTCTTAAAGTTTACCGATAATTTATATATATAATTACAAAAAACAAAAAAAGCATGAGAGAAAATTATGATATAAGGGGATGAACTATCATGATATATGAACGATATCTAGGACCACTGCATGTGAGATTACCTTCTTATCAATGATACAGTTAGGACTGCACACTTGTTATCAGGACAGCTGGAATGGAAAGTAGCAGCACTGCGAGTTGTTGATGCCCGTGTTGCTCCACATGCACTCAAGTTGCTAACAGTCAACATGAAGAGGCAATTCGTCACGGGTGGCCTCAATAAATACCAACACACACCGTGACCACCTGCACTCCTACCTAATTGGGTTCCCAATTCACGATAATTTCTAATCCAATAATCTCTGACCACTGACCGTTGTAATTTGCACTGTGGTCGAGTTCAGTAAACTGTTAATAGACTGTATGCAAGACACTGGTAGAATATTTTAAACAGTTAACTCGCAATATCTCCTGTGAAATCTATTTCACTTGTCAGGCTTCGATCTTTACAGCTGGCTAAACTTAATAGAAATTTAATTTACAATCTTATTTCCGACCAATATAGTTTCAGGTTAAATTATAGTTAGTTTATTGACTCGTGTTTCCAGTGATAGCCAGTTTATAATGCCAAGTTCATTTCAAACACCAAGATATTATCAAAACAATATTAAAGAAAATCTGTTTTAATGGTTTCGAATAATCTTAATTTTTTCCAATTAATACAGGTCATTAACCGTTCCATGTGGGAGGCAGGGTAGCTCATGTGTTTGCTCTGTGTTTGCTCCTGGACTAGTAGATCTGAGTTTTGGCAGACGGTGAGTAAAACTGACAACGTCGTCCATTGGAAAAAATATTATGCTATCGGTTTCGGGTTTGTACAATGTTAGGTACTCATTAAAGATTCTTACTCTTAATAAACTGGAGTGACGCTACATTTAAGACTCCCAATGTTGCATGTTCATTATGTGGTATCTCAAAGGTATGTGAACCCTCTGTGTTCATTTGAATGTCGACATCAACTTAACCTAAACTCTAAGCATTCCAAAAAAAGAACATTAATGATTAAAGAACTTAATCAAAACATAGTGCTAATATTAATAGAACCATGATTATTTATTATGAACTTTCACGTAGTAGAATACCTAAATAATCTTTCATAACCTCATTTAATTCTTAATTTCCTAGATTGTTTAATTTACCTGAAACAAGGTTAGTTATAAAAATTATCAACCCACTTTCTTAGCTGAGTATAGAGAAATTATAAGGAATTTATAATTAAATTATCATATATTTATATTCATAAAAAAAATAAGGGCCTAGTACGTATTCCTTACAATAGTAATTGAGTGGGGATAAAAAAAAAGGTTTTTTGTTGTTGGGATTAATACCAAATAGAAAATTTGGTAGTAACATGGGTACTAGTGTTAGACCAGGTAAAGTGCGTGTATACTACCTGGCATAGTATTAGTGTTTGATCAGAGAAAATTAAGTACTGGTGTAAGCGAGGGAAAATGCGGGATACTATCTGATATACTACTGACTTTGCAGTATAATATGGATTTGAGAAAACAGAGTATCGCAAAAAAATATATTGTAATAACTTTTATTTGTGGATAACATACCGTAATCTGCTTATGTTTGTGGTCTTTGTTATGGAGAAATAAAGCAAGCAAAATTATTATATCTGATTAAAGTGTACCCTGGATAATGTCCGTAATCCCGGGCAGTCTTTAACCAGAGTACGATTGTAAGCTATAGAACATTGAACATAATAAGTATGCTGAACTAAAACCACGTTCAGTAAAGAACCGTATAAAGTATGTGTATTTCCTGATATGATTTTATTGTATTACAGTCCTTGCGTTGAAGCAATCATTCATGAAAACAGCATTACAGTGACTCAAACATGGTTTGGTGAATATTTGTTCTATTTTTCCGTCTATAATGATAGCATTAGTTAATGCACATAGGATTACAGGTCCGAGTGCTTTATTGGTGAATTGGTAGAGCACTAAAGGAAATGCGTTTCGATAGCACAGCCGTTGCGTGAGGCTAACTGCTCTCTACAGCCAAGCCTCTGCGTGGCCCGCCAATCAGCCCCTTATTTATTGGACCCCACAACATTCATCTTCAGACAAACTTTGCCAACTTCTCAAATTAAACTCTCCAATATATGTAGATTGTTAGTTTAATCACCCTATGTTTCCCAGGAGAAATGACAAAAATATTTTTCCATATCGCTCACTTATTAGTTCAACGCCTTATGAACTATCTAAGAGACACAGAAGGTGTGTTTAATTTTTGATTCTGTACACGTTGGCCAGGGATTGAACATATTTTTTGAGGCAACCAATTCTTCAATGCTACTTCTTTGAAATCGTAACCTGGCAAAATATTGCTTGAAATGAAACAATTTAACTGTTGAGTGAAGACAAATCTCATATAATGAAAACAAAGAAACATTTCTGCTACTGAAAAATGAATATCAGTGCATGAATGCAGTATCAAGTTAGCTTATGTGAAGAAAAAAAATGTAAAGTGAATTGTAATGACTATAACATTCTACTCCAAGTCAACAAAAACAATACACTGTGCAACACACATGACTTCAATCATAAGATTTCGATTAAGGAGAGACGAAGGTCCTGGTTAGCACCGTAGCAGCGGGTTTACCTCTGAACTGGTAGATCTGGGGTTCAATACCCACACTGGTCCTCGATTTACTCACGTGAGAGGTGAATAAATCTGAGAACGTCCTTCCTCGGAGAGCACGTTAAGCCCCTAGTCTGTACTATAGCAGGTGCTCGTTAAAGATTCCCACTCTAAGTACATTTGAGTTAGGCAAAATTTAGAACTCCTAATGTAGAATCATCTTTGTTTGGCCAATGTTTGGTCTATGTGTGTTCCCTTTTGGGATTGCCACTGCAACCTAATCTAACAGACGAACATACATACAGATTAACTGCTGTATTCTGATAAAAGAGATGCAGTACTCAAAACTATTCAAATGGACTTTTTTATTTAGTAGCATTTTTTATTAGATCATTTATTCAAAAATTATTGGTTTTACTATTGCTTAAGAAAAATATTAAAATGAATAGTGTAGTTTATAAAAATGATGTTAAATTAAAAAGAAGGGAATTAGAAAAAAAATCTTCTTTATTAACTTCTCCCTTGTTCATCTTCCCTTCACTTCAAGCATACTTAATAGTTTATTATAATGAACTTTTTATTTAGAAATATTGATAGGTTTATTAAATTTTTAAAATTCTTGCTTTAGTTTGTGTTTTTATAGTTATTTTTTATGTAGCCTTCTGCATTTTTAGCTTAACTGTTCATTTTGTTTAGTAGAATATTTTCAAATTCATGCATAGATTATAGTACATGCATCAAATTAACTGAAAATAATATAAGCAAGAAGTGATGATGGACACTATAATAATAGTTAGTTCATTGCTAGTTTCTTAGTTTTTTATAGTTATAGTCAATAAATAATTTCTTGACTAACTAACTAGTTATATATGGCTATGCAGCGTCTTGACTAGCGATAGACACAGTCTACACTTACAGTCGACTTAATAAAACAAAAAAGTAGACCCTTGATGCAATTTATTAATTTTAAAATATATATATCTTTTTTCATAGTTCTATTGGTACTCTCAATATTTGCCAGACTATAACATAGTAGCATATTAATAATAGAAACAGAATAAACCACCTTACCTCATATAATACTGGAGTTTTCCGACCGTTCGTGTGTTACCCGTCTTCGAAAAGAATCCATCATCGAGGTTTTTTCGAAGACTAACACCAAAAACCGGTCGAAAAACTCCAACACTATTACACATTAGAATTAGTAATAATACAATCCGTCATACCTCGTCAAGTCTCAGAAAAGCTCGACCAGTTTCGGGTCCGTCTGGATCCCATCTTCAAGAGCACCTAACTGACTGTGAATATTATTTTCCTATAACCTACCTATATATATCATCTAACATAAACATATAAAAAACATAGCAATTAAAGAAATATGCAAAAAAAAATTAACTACACAGACAACACTGATTCCACAATGTAGATGATATATATAGGTAGGTTATAGGAAAATAACATTCCAGTCAGTTGGGTGCTCTTGAAGATGGGATCCAGACGGACCCGAAACCGGTCGAGCTTTTCTGAGACTTTACGAGGTATGACGGATTGTATTATTACTAATTCTAATATTACTAACCTCAGTGGAACTAACCCATTAACTATACTATTATACATGTTATAATGGTTTGTTCTATTTCTGATATTATTCATAATAACTCCAGTGGTACAAACAATATGAATGAATATTAGTATATTTCGACCGTCGATTTTTTACCAGAGGTACATAAAGGGTATCGACCGTACTCAAATACACTAACATAGAAAGATTTTTTTGGAAGTAGTCACACCCTGTTAGAAGACGGGAAGCCGTGACCACCTCAGGTCTTCTGTATTCGACTTTCACTAGTTTTTATTCACTCTCAGCACCTAAACTCAACTTTTTCTACTTGTTGTGATTTAATTTTTTTCAATATTTTTTTCTTTAGAAACCTTTTTTTGAATCAAAGTAAATAAATTGTCATCAGGTCAGAAGTGGTGTCTAAATTTATATTAAACTAGACGACCCAAGACCCCTTTCATCACTCGCTGTTAAGAAATTATAACAACAGTTAATAATATACATTTACTGAATGTGATTGACAAAAATAACTGTTATTGCTATTTCTTGTTATTAAGCCATGAAAACAATATTCTTTTATGGTCCAAGCGTTTGATATAGATTCTTAACATGAATCAAGATATATACACAATAAGTATGTTTACAAAGCAAAAAATTGTTTAAAAGGAATAAATGTCATTGATTTCATTGCATAAATAAATGAAACATCAATTCAAGGTATATACGCAATCATACATATTTAAAACTAACAAAATCTGTAAAATGAAATATTCCATTTATTTTCCCAACATAAAATAACATTAATGGAATTTAATGCCATGAAAGGAATGTGTCTTTATTAAATTACATCAGAACATTCGTATTTAAGCTGACATTTGTGTTCAAGTTCTGACTTCTAAAGTTATTCATATTATATCTTTAAAGTAATAGAGAATTATATATATTTTCGGAATTTCATACCTTTCTTTAATGATGAAGTTCAAAATAAGATTATTAAACCAAAACGTTGGCTTTGAAAGTTTGATTTGAATAGTGAAAACTGACTGATTCCTGATAAATAAAATTTGTTTTCTTTATATGTATAAGAAGAATTACAGTAAATACGTGAAATAAAAAAAACTGTACTTTCATTTTAATGACATTATTTGTAAAGTAATATATTACTCACTCTTTTCTTTAATATTTATTTGAATAATTCGTCATAAACTGGAATTAACAAGTATTCCAATTTTCACCTGTGTGCAAACATTCAAACAAGAACATCAGAGTTTTATAAGTATACTCGTACAGATAGACAACTCTATAGCAATATATCAATTATTGTTGATATATTTTGCTGTTACTAATGTGCTAAAATTATTGAAATATTATAATACGAACTTATTTTTTGAATATTAACTAGTGCTGCCTATTCAATAAAACTACAACAAATCTTTTATCAAAAAGGATAAATCGTATATTGTAATAAAACAATTTTTGTTGTCATAAGTACAAAGAAAACTAAAAAATGTAATTGGTAATATTATTTTCTGTTTTAATGAGATCGAATTAAACATTTATAAAATAATTACTTGAATATTTTTGATAAATAATAAATGAAAAGTCTTTAATTTTCATTAACAAAAAACACAAATAATTAATTTTAAGAAACTTAGTTTTTAAAGACAATTATTAATAGAATACAATTATAATTTCAAAAACTGTTTAAAGTACTAATTAACATAAATATGCTTCATCTAAAGTTGAAAGAAATTAAATCGCTGTGAAAACAAGTTAAATATCTAATTAAGTTAAATATTTAATATTATGTTAGCACGTTTAAGTTATTAAGTTACTGTGAATTGTTTCAACAAAAGTAAGTGTTTACATTTACTGTCATTCTATTTAGCACAAATATTTAGCTACTTTTAATAGTTCAACTTATCTTTCAAGCAGCGCGCCGAGTCACATTAAAAATGAATCTAAGAGTTTTCGTTAGAGAATACAAGCAGTTACTTAGAGGCGATTATTAAATAGTAAGGACAGTGGGGAGTTATTTAGCGTCTAGGAGAATGACAAATTGAGAGGGAAAACTATAGCAAACGTGATAAACCTTTTCAACAATCTACTCCGTACAAGAATTCAACTAATCATAAAAGAAATAAAGAAAAGTGCAATTTCTATAAAGACTATACATATGCATGGAGTTAGTCGGTTTTATTAAAGGCAGTAGATTTAAACAGTGTTGGTCAGTTTTCATGAGGACATTTGGATTCATGTTTTGGCAGTCCCACCGTTACTGGAGAATTCGATGTACTCTTTGAAGTCATGGATTGACAGTCTGAGCATGACGGTTACACAATCGCTCAGGGATTAGTTTCATCCTTTGTATTCATGGTTAAACATGACTGCAACGGTATGGTTCCATTGTTACTCATGTCTTTAATTGATCATTTAAAGTCATTGATGTATATAATATATGGTTAAATCATTGCCACGAATAATATCTATTATCACTGATTAATATAATTCCATTGCTAATACCATTTTCATTATAGTATTTAGAGTCCTGGTTAATGACACAGTCAAGATGAATGGGTTTCGAGGCAACCATATATCCTGCCTATTTAAAGATAGGATACCACCCTTCTTATCTTATCACAAACACATCGTAAACTGCAAACCAGGTGATAAATTTTGTATCATATTAACGTTTCCCAGTGAACTAAAATAGAACTATTTTTTTAAGTTGTAAATATTTTTTAGAATATGGACTATTTGGGAGTAAAATTAAAAAAAATAACACTAGCACTTCCACATAAAGTATTAACTAACAGCTTCAGAGATGTCTAACTACTAAATAAACTATTGTTTATTTTATTTTCAACATTTTCTATACAATCCCAATCCACAAATATGAACCTAAAAAAATTAACCTAAAAAATTACAGTTTTCTTTGGATGAGTTTTTGAATTGAAACCTCAAGCCGAGTTCAGAATAAAAAGAAAATGTGTTGACAAACGTTTCGTTCTAAAGAGGCATATCTTTCGCATTTTCAAAATTTGTCAGGTTGAAGATATTTTGGATTGCAAATTTTTTATCTCTTACTTTTATAGACATCCATACAAGTTACATACAAGCTGTTGTATGCACATATATATAGTTCACCAAGGAAAGAGAAAAAAAAAACACACACAATAAAAACTGGCGGTGATATTTCGACATTCATCGTCATCGAGCAGAAGAAGTCGCTTTGAGTAAATAAAGCTACTAATATATATATATATATATATATATATATATATATATATTGTATTAGGTAGATTTGTTTATTTGAGGGCTAGGTCATATAAAAGAAAATAAAGTCCTTCCTAGGCCAAAGTTTCGTTGTATTTGTACATCATCTTTAGGGCTAAAATTAGAGTAAGAACTATACTACTTTTACCAAAACAATCTGCAACCTACATAGAGAACTAAATTATTGCCCTAGGAAGGAGTTTATTTTCTTTTATATGATCTAGCCTTCAAAAAAACAACAATTTTTTGAGAATACATATATATATATTTTTTTTGTTAAAATGGTGACCAATAGGAGAGTAGAGTGCAGTCCCAGTTACCCGCTGCCTAGCGAAGCCTTCGTTATTCCTCCAATGGGTATAGAGGTTGCACAGTCCCTCTGTGAAATAAGATTATTGGCAGAAAACATGAGCCTCACTTTGCAGTGAACTTCTTTTCTCTTTCTATTTCTGATTTTTCAGGCCACGCCTGAAGATAACCAGAGAATGGTTGAAACATGTCGCAGATACCACCACCAGGTCAACAGTGCAGAACTTTCCACCTTCAACCAGCCATCCATCTATAGCAGTAACAACAATCGACTGAAGAGGAAACATAACGAAACCAATAACTCGAAGGGGTCTCTGTGTGAAGAAGTTGGAGTCGAGTATCTCGATCTTGATCTTTTAATCAAGAGGGACTGTGCAATCTCTACCTCAATTGACATGAAGACAAAGGCTGCTTTTCATAGAAGACAAATGAGAGTATCAATTAAAATAAATTCCATATCCGTAGCAGGTAATAAACAAAACTAACACCCAACCACCACAAAAATCAGAAATAGAAAGGGAACAGAAGTTCACTGCAAAGTGAGGCTCATGTTTTCTGCCAATAATCTTATATCACAGAGGGACTGTGCAACCTCTAAACCCATTGGAGTAATAACGAAGGCTTCACTAGGCAGCGGGTAACTGGGACCGCACACTTGGACCTACAAACTCTACTCTCCTATTGGCCACCATTTTAACGAATATATATATATATATATATATATATATATACATCAAGGGTAGACGAACATACATACAGGCTCAGCTTTTGTTCTATTAATAAAGGTTAGTACTCAAGACCACCTAAGCACTCTTTTTATTTAATGACATTTTTTATTAGATCGTTTTTATTCAAAAAAGTTATTGGTCTTACAAATTCTAAAATGAATAGTGTATTGTAGAGAGATAAAATAAACTTTTGTTCACTGCATTTAATAGGCCTAAATTCATCTTACATGATATCACTTTTACAGATGTACATTTCTCCTACTCATTAGTTGTGCAATCAGTAATTGTGTTGTATTTACTCATACTGGCGTAAGACAATAATACAAAGTCTCTACACAAAAGAAGTTTTTTATAAGGACGATTTTTATTATCGATTGAAGCATTTCACATTATATCATCAGAGAAAAAACTGTCATATATATTTATAAAATAATTTTTTTTATCAATACACTGTCAGTTCTTCAGGTTTAACTTAAACTCTCATTGCCAACGATTCAGTTTTTATATGGAACTTTTTTCATTGACTCATATCACATCCATATGTTCCAAACATCCAAAATATTTTATACTTGTATATATAATATTTTCTAATGATATAAATAAAAGACAATTAATGATAAGTTTAAAATAAATGCATGGCAAGTCTAATAAATAAGGAACAGCTAAGGTTCACATTACATATACGGACGACTGCTTGAGGACCTGATCCCTCGAGGCAGCCCTACATAAATAACTTTGCATCTAAGCCAAACATGCTTTAATATAAATAAATTCAAATATAATAGATACATTGTGTTATTCAGACATAAAAGAAGAAATGATGAAAAAAAGTCAAATAAATTATAAAAAAAAACAATAATTGAAATTGTTAGAAAATGAATAAGAGCCTTCATAGATTGAATAATTCTTCATTGAAGCAAAATGAATTACAGTTGAAATAAGTAGAAATAACATAGAGAGAATATTAAGAGGCTGGTTAGCGGTTGTTGGTGGAGAGAGAGAGAGAGAAACCTAATTAAGTTATCAGGCGGTTGGCAGGCGGGATCAACGTATCTGGGGCTAAAGTGGAGCATTTGCCGATAAGCAAATTCCCCATTTCATTTCCACTTGAAATAGACGCTACAGCTACTTCTCTCGTCTTAATTCTTCACAGTCAACTCAAATAATGTATTTTTTTTTTAAAAAAAGAATTAATTTATTTCTCATTTCTCTACATAAAACCTAATTTAAACAAACATTTAACATTTTTAATACAGGTTTTTAAGTGATTTGCGTTTGTTTGGATTGCTGTGAATGGTTCGTTGTCATGGATACGTGTATTAGTCCCTTACATATGTTTACAGAATCTATTTTTTTTTTCATTAACTTCAAATTAATATCCAAACAATATAAATGGTTGTTCAAACAATTCTTCAACTATCTCACAAACGCTATTACCATAGCCATGTTAAAATACCGGATCCTTAGATCACCGAAGTTAAGCAGCATTGGGCATGGTCAGCACTTGACATGAGCATGGATGACACCACATGCTCATAGCAAGCCCATGATAATTTTTCACATATGGTGAATTTTCTATACTGTGCCCAAACTACGAGTACAACAACTATTCAAGATGTATAATAGATTTGTACAATAATATGATGTTCACTATCCCCTAACAGCATGTAACTATTGGACATAATATTAAGGGAGATTATTATATAGTTACGTAATTTATCTAATATACTTATAAAACTCTGATGACCGATCTTGTTTAATTGTTTTCTTGCCACTGTGTATTGTCTGAATAAATAATAAAATATACGTAATTTTGGAGGATTCGAACCAGCGACTTTTGCAATGGAAGTCCAGTGCACTTATCTCTGAGCTAAGGGGGTTTTCGTACAATACTTCTATAACTCTTATATAATGAAAGAAAACTAATCACGGAGAAGCTTTGCGATAAAGCTATTTATTGTCAAAATTATCGCATCACGGTTTCAAGGGGAAATAGTTTTAATTCCATGATTCAAATTTGTTTTATTTAAAGAGGACAACATTTCTTTTTCAAGGATTCAATTTCCAATTCAGTTAGCATTTGCCATTACTATTCATAACTCTCAAGGAGAGACTATACAGAAAGTTTTAGTTCATTTAGGTAAAGCAGTATTTCAACAAGGCCAATTACATATTGTTCTCAGTATAGTCATTTAGAGTTTATCTGCATTTACGTGAACATGATTGCATTAAAAACGAAGGTGTTATTACTGTTATTTCATTCTTTTGATAATAATGAAATAAACTCAAAAAATGAACTCCTACTTCATTAAAAATTAAAATGGAAAAATTTATTATACATTGCCGATCGTGCACTCTGTCATTGAACACATACCTGTGTTGACCTTTATACGCACGAAGTCATATTTCAGGCCATATCGTTTTTAAATCAAGTCAGGTTGTCTTTTTACGACATTGAACACATACCAGATGATGTGAATAAGATCCGACACCTGCCTGCGGTGCGTTCATGTTGCCAACACATCTGTATGGCCTACTCTCCACAGAATAACATATAATCATTTCCTTCGTATCATACGTAATTGATCAAACAATTAATCTCTACTTCAGTTCCACTAGGATTATTATAGGGAACACCAAACTGTTCTACATACATAAGTGAAAGAAAATTTCTGTCTGAGTAACCTTTATCATTACATCCCAATGAACTAGTAAACATTTGCTCATAAATCATTCATGGTGGCCTTGACTGAACATATACATGATAACTATAATACTTCAATAAACCCTTTCCTTTATTTGCGTTCGATAATCCACTGACAATCAATAATTCAATAATACTTGAATGTGACTTACTTCAACAAGTAATTACACAACTTACTTGATATATTGTTACATAAATTATTCTACAAGTATTGTTTATGTACATATAAATTATTTTAATTTATTCCTACATAATAGGACTAACTATTTTTATTTGAATTTTGCGACCTCTGATAACAAAATACGCATTTTATTAAAATTAAAACATTTTCAGGATCTCTCCTAATATATATAGTTCAATGTAGATAAAGACACTAGCAATTTTAAAAAAACACACTTATAGTCTCCGATTTTTTGTTTTTTGATTTTTGTTTGAACAATCTTCAGGACAGATAAGAGAGGAAAACCAAATGCACTGGTACAGGGACCGTTAGAAGAGAAGACAGTGTCTCCATCTGTCTCTTTTTTGATACACGCATTATTGAAAATGGTACCAAACTTGCTAATACCTGTTTCTTAAAAAGCTGTTAACTTTTTCTAAATAAAACTCTCGTTACTTATTCTACACGGTAATATTTATTTCCTATAGTCGATATTTCTTAAAGATCAATATCAAGTCCTGAAGATGAATGTTGATCATTTAAAATATGTCAATTATAGGAAATATACTTTACTGTGCAGACTATTCATACTCAGCACTGTGCCGAGTGATTCTTAATGTGTATTGTCAAATTTTACGAATGTATACAGTAAAATAGCGTAAGAGACATTTGTAGAATCCATTAGAATTTTAAATCAGCTCCAAACAAGTTTTATGAAACAGTTGTTGATCATTTGACAATACTAAAGCTTTGAATTGTTCAATATTTTCCGAATTTATAAATAAAAAAATTTTGATTGGGTTCGAAAGTTTATAAAGTTTATAAGTTTATAAAAACTTATAAAGAAGACAAAGTTCTAATTTCGGTTTAATAACCAAAATTTAATTTAAAAACATTCAAAAAAAACCATTTAACTCTTTCTGTATTAATTATAGATTCGATTATCCGATAATGTCAAAAAACGTTTTAAGTGTGTTATTATAATTGTCAACATCTTATTTGTGTGTGTTCGGATTATCTGCTTTGACCAACATTACAACGAAAAAAAATATCCAGACTATAAATATAGATCATCAAGTGAGACTAGCATTATCGTTTTTACGCCCAAATATAAGTGGAGTTATCAAAGAACGGCTACCTTAAATTTCACATTTGATGTAGTTTGAAATTTATTATTAAATAAACAGTATATTTACTTTGTAATGCTAATTAACTTTATATTCCAATGAAAATTAGTACCGTTTGCTATTTTTATGAAATATATCTATTATATGTATAACAATTAATTACCTATTTATTAATTTACCTAATTGTTAGTCGACTGCCAAATTTTTAAAACTGTGCCGTGATGAAAAAAAAGGTTGAAATCACTGGTGTAGACAAAGTAACGAGAGTGTTATTTAAAAAATTGAGAGCGTTTTTAGAAAACATTTATCAGTATAGTTTGGTGTTATTTTTAAAAATAATTATCAATATATGCATAAAGTCAAATGAAATCAGATCCGGACAATGGACTTTAAAAACTTAAAGAAACACGAATAAAAACCAGATAATAAGACTTCGATTCAATATTTCGAACTTTTTAACAGTCGTCCTCAGAAAAGGAAGTTGAGCGACGAGAAAACAAAAGTCATGTCTTCTTATATAAAGAAGGTAGAACACAGATAGGCAAAGGAATAACTCACTTCTATATTTCGACCATTGTCATCATCAGGAGGCTAAGAGTCCTGCTGAAAGGTGGGAATATATATATATACATATGTATATATAGCAAACAGCAGAGGTTATTGAGGGTTGGTCTACACAAACAAACACTTCACTTACGCCAACGTTTCGCTATATTTTTATAGCATCATCAGCGCTTTACAGATAACAAGATATCCTCCGTCTAACAGATAGACACAACAAAATGACACAACATGTTTTTGTTGTATCTATCTGTCGGACGTATATCTTGTTATTTCTAAAGACCTGATGAAGCTATAAAAATATAGCGAAACTTTGGCATAAGTGAAGTGTTTGTTTGTGTAGACCAACCCTCAATAACCTCTGCTGTTTGCTGTAATTTTTTGTGGTCGAAAAAAGATAGATATATATATATAAAGATATATATATATATAAAGGGACTATCGGTAGTGGTTCTGGAAAAGATCGACTCTTTCTACATGATAATATCGTGGAAATACATTGATGTTTATAATTGTTTCAAATGAAGCTGCCTTTTCTGAATGAAATACATTTTAATATTCTAAGCACCTTGTTAATTCCATTGATTGTCTAAAAGAAGGCACACTTGCTTTGATACAAGCAAGCGAGCTGCTGCGTTGATTACATACTTGATTCAAAGATAAAGTGCCCTCTGAAGCATGCGAGTGGTTGAGAAGCGTTGACGTCTATCGCCTCTAGTCGACTTCCCTCCCCTCACTTTGCCTTCTTTTCACCTATCTTGTCACTTTGAAAGCTTAACCGTGTTTTCTATAACGCCTTCACTCTCTTTATCGATTAACTATCTTTAATATTAGCAAGAGAAATAAAAACATTGCCTCAAAACTGCGTCTTCAACGTTCTCCTTTCAATCTAATTCTTATCAACAGAAAACTATTTTCGTACACATAAAACATTTATATATATCCAAAATAAGGTATATATATTAATCAAAATATAATTTTTATTAGTTTCCCATTTTTTTTTATATTTTTTAGAAAATGAAAAAACCAAATGAAACTGATAAAACCATTTATATCCGATATATTCAGTTTTGTTGCATATTAGACTCATTCATGCTTTATATAAATATATACCATTGAAATATTGTTTAATCTGATAGAAGAATACCGAAACAAAATCCGGGCTCGGTAAGTTATCTCTTTCAGGTTTAAGTTATTTTCTCAAATAGCAAAGTTTGGTTTATAATCAAAACATTTTTTACAGGCAGAATTAGAAAGTTGTTCAATAGGAAAAATTACAAGTTTTTACATTAGTTGTTGACTAACAATGTTAACCGCATGACACCCTTCAGTAGTTAATGACACCCGCATGACTCTTGGAAGTTATGCAAACTAAAAAATTCACCCAATAAGTTATTGACGTTCTGACGTTGGATTTTGATCATTCGAAGCATGTCAACTGTAGGAGATATAGTTTATTATGTAGAAGAAATAACGAGAGTGTTATTTAGTAAAATTGAGAAGCTTGTCAAGGAACATTTACCATCTAAGTTTGGTGTCATTTTCTATTAGGTATGTGTTAAGGAAGGACTGCTATAAGAAGTTGTTTGTTTTCGAACGCTTTGTTGTTTTAGTGCTGTTTTAGGAGCAGAAATTGTGGCTCATTTATTATTCGGCACCATTTTTAGTTATGAGCGAGTCTCAGTACCTGTTGATTCTACATACGGAGCCCTAAATTTAGCCTAAATCAAGTGTATTTAAAGTACGGATATCTAACGAATACCTGACATTGTACAGGAATTCGATTAACGTCTTCTCTAAGAGATGACGTTCTCATATTTATTCACTTCACATGTGAATAAATTGAGGGCTAGGTGGGTATCGAACTTTGGACCTCCCGGTTCAGAGAGGAGTACGTTAACCACTGAGCTAACCTGGTCCCCCACTGCTACCAAAGTTCATCTTATCTAAAAGGAAAATAAGAAAAGAGTAAAGGTATTATTTGTGAAAATTCTTGCCCAAATAGTTTAAACACTTTTGGTTCAGATATTTAAGAAAACCGTCAGAAGATTCAAACATTAAAGAGAAAGGTCAAAACAAAAATTACGGAGAATTTTCTATATTTTTTGAGATTTACTCAAATGATAAATAAATTTTTTCAAACAAAAATCACCTAAAATGACCAGAACCATTTATAACAAACGAAAAGTAAAATGATAATTTTCTAATTTGCAATTAAAAGTACCAAAAGAGAACGCAAAGTAACTTCATTAGTGCTGCTAAAGGTAAGGCTGTGACAAGATTTACGGTAGAAAAACAAATCATTTCCTGAAGGAACGACTATGACAACTCATTTATTCAATAATAACAAACAAAAGTAACTCAACTGCTTTTAAATTAATTGAGCGTCATACATTTGGTTTCTGGTACGCAATTGTAATATGTAGATAAAGAATATGACGAATTGAGAAGAAAAACGCTAGGAATACTTTATCATAAAAAGGATCCAATTTCTATAGACCTTAGATATGAGATATCCAATATAGATATATTATTTACCAAGAGATCGCCATTGAAGTATTTCTTTGAAATTTAAATTAATTTTTGGAATTTTAGTAAATATGCTTTTTGAATATTTAACGGAAATACACTTCTTGGTTAGTTATGTATTACTAGGTAACAGATTATTATCAGTTCTCTGTAAGATTCCCTTGTGTGGAAACTATTCTTTTATATTAATATTTATTACTCATGTAACGTAAAATTAATAGCTTTTTTTTATTTTCAATTATTCTTACTGGTATAAGTTTTTGTAATTGTTTAGTATTCAGTTATGCATTCGTATAATGTGCATATACACATGCAATATTACAATTGCAGCGGATTCTACATTAACCATCTTGGTTTAACTAATTGCTGTAATTTTTTTTACGCTGTTAAACTAAATGGGTGGTAATTACCAAAAGATACATACCAGGGAAGTTAACGGGAAGAATTAATTCTAGGGAAATCTAAGGCCAAACAATAATGAGTTTGACAGGGTCGAACCATACTCTAATACTAATAAGTCTAATAACAAGCTTTTTGATCTCATAGGTCAACCGGTTATTAATTTAACTTAAAAATATACGAGTGTGTACTATTAAATTAGGTGTAATCAAAATATAAGAACACTTTTTGAATTTCGTGGTCTTCGTACAGAATAATTTCAAACTTTTTTGTTGTGTTCATATACATCTCACGACATATGTTCACAGTTTTGATTGTATGGCGTATGTTATTTTTATTTGAGTGGGTTAAAGGTTAGGTTCGTGTCTGCGTGCTCGGTGGTTTTTGTTTAACAAGAATAATTACCTGTGAATAAACTTTTTCCACTTTGTAAACACTTTTTTTGCTCATGTTGACCAACCGTACCCCACTGTCAATATTTCAAGAGTTTTGGCTACTTAATACCTTTTTTTACAGAAACATTAATAGAAACTCTCTGCTCAAGTTTTCTTAACAGTAAAAAATCGCCGAAAATACAAACAGACTTCTAACCACGTGTAGCTTCTCACCTGACAACACATCATATATACTCGTAGCCAAGAATGTGAACATATCATCGTGATAAGTGTACTAACATAACAAAAAAAACTGAAATCAGGATAAAGCAGAGGGCGCAAAATTTATTAAGTCCCCTTCATTTTGATAAGATCTCGTATATAAGATTAATATACATCTATATCCATATTCACTAAGAACATTAATTGCGTAGTTTACTACAACTATATATTTTTGAACTTAAAGAGGTATCATTATAGGAAAAGGCTACTTAAAAATCATTGCAAAAGTGATTGATACTACCTATCATTATTACAAAATTTTCATTATTATGAATTAAGAAAATATTATAAACACATTTTGTTGTTTGCACAAATTCGCAACATTGACTCTTAACACCATGTAAAACCCTGTGTTTTCTAAAAAAAAATACAAAATTACATCAGCAAATAGAATAATATACAATTATAATCACAATAATAAATATCCAGGAATTATAAAGTTATTGATTTAATTTAACACTTTGGTTGAGTTTAAAATGCCTTTTGTGGTTTTTAATTTAATAAATGAATATTTGTTTACTTTGTAGAGTGAGTTTGGTTATTGATTTTCTTTATAAATTCTGCAATATTTTTGTTTCGTCTGTGCTTTATTGATTCAAAAAAAAAATGAAGTGTTAGTGTTTTTTCTGGTTAAATAACTGATATTTAGATGGTATGTTTTAAATTCTATCTGAAATATTAGTTTCGTAAATATAAATAGTATTGAATAGAGTTTTAACATATGGATGGAGAATATTGAACTGGGCCCGAGGTGGCTACTGAACCATCTGTTTTCAACGAAGCGGTCTTTGAAAAGACAATAATCCCTGTCAGGCTGAAGAACGATAAATAACTTGCCGACGTTGGGCCTTTCCTTCAGCTCATTTTGAAAATTCCTCCTATCAATCACCCGATTGTGAGCGATTCAAACTTCCATTTGTTTTCTTTGCACTTATCCATATGTCATACTCATATCTTCTGGCTATCTGGCTGTGTCGATTCAAGGCTGACTTTGTTATTGTTTACTGCAAACAGATAGCACTGTTCTTAAAAGAATTATTGTACATATCGTTGATTTAAGGGATCAGTTGTGATGTAATGTTTGTTTTCAATACAAGGTGAATACCTCAAATCCGTTACAAGTGGATTACTTAAGTGTTTCATCTCCATGTATTGTACTGATAATTTCAATAAATACCGCTTTCAGCTGTTAGCGAAAACAATGTTGATGGACGATCTGAAAAGTTACTTCTTTTTATCTTAATTAAAATTTGTTTTATAAGTCGTTTGCTCAATCTATTTCTACTAGAGGTGTGATCCAAAATGTTAGCACCCATTTTAAATTTCGCGCGCTCTGTACACAGTAATCAAATCTTTTTGTTGTTGTGTTGGTACACTCGTCACAATTATATGTTCACAGTTTTGACTATATAGCATGTGTTGTTTTTATATGAGAGGCATAAAAGTTAGACACGTTTTTGCATACTTAGCGATTTATTGTTGTAATTAATACCTGTAATTGTTGTATAATTAACAGGTAATTGTTGTATAATTACCTGTATGATAACTTATACCACTTATAAACAATTGTTTTACTCATGTTGACTAAGCGTACCCCACTATTAACATTTCAAGAGTTTTTGAGCACCTATTACCACTTTTGCGCAAAAAATAATAGAAACTCTCTGCTGCATTATTTTCAACGGCAAAAATCGCCGAGCACGCAAACATGCGATTAACCACGTTAACTTTGTCTAGGTCTCACATAAAAACAACGCCAAATCACAGTCAGAACTGTGATACCCTTAAATAAAACTAATATCCGATGTATATTTTCTTGTGTTTTCGAAAGGTATTATAATTAGTATAATGAATGAACTCTTTGCTCTATATAACAAAACGGATATCAGTTTTAAACTAATTTCTTGGTGATATTTTTACTTTACTATAAGTAAAATATATACAAATAAATAACTTGAAAAAGGTGACTTTAGGAAAAATTTTAGTTGATTAAAAATTTGATCCTCTACAGCTGTCAAAATAACTGTATAAGTGTACATGTATCGACTTGCTCTATTTCAGAGGACCCTGAAGTAAAATCTAACAGGCGATAACATTATTGTAAATTATAGAAGAGGTCCTCACATAAAGTTGAAAAGACAAAACAATGAGTTCAGAAGATATAGTTTTCTTTTTCAGGTGTATTTTCATATAGTGACAAAGCAGAAACGGGAATCACTCCCACTCATCATTTTTTCACTGTAAGCAGACAAACCTGAGGAAGAACATTGCTTGTCGAAACTCAATCTCGAAATTTTGATAGAATTACATGTTTTGAGGTCGTAGAAGTTGTTTTATGAAGTTTTTTCCATGATGTCTGTGCATGTGTGGGTGAGTGGGTATCTATTGTTTAGGAGAAATTATGCATGATGGTAACGTCACTTTTTTGCCAAAAACCTGTTTATAGACAACATGCTAGCTCGCTCGAGTAAATTGAATTTTTATGATTTATGATAATGGGAAAGCAATATGACTTTATAAAAAAAATCTAGCGTGAAATAAAATTAAGAGTACATTAAATTTTTAAAAGATCAAAATGTAAAACAGAATTATAAATTGAAAATGTTCTTTGCAAAATAATATAATTATCCTTCGTATAATCCAGAGATCGTAATTTGATGAAAAAATTGTCAGAGACTCCTACATGAAAATGTAAAATATTTGTTGAATTCATATCACAGCAGTATGAAATTGATTTATTGGCGCTCTTCAGACGCCTGGCTTGGCAATTATTTTTACAATATTACAAAATGCTACGTAGATACAAGACATATACAATGATATATATATATATATATATATATTTGAAGTTTTATTTATTTTCATTAATTTATAAACATATTACATTAATAAAAATGCCATTAAATTTTTTGTAAACTGTTATTATTACGGCTTTGTTATTATATCTAGTATGCAGAATATGCATAGAAATATATTAAGCGTTTGGTTTTCCCAATTTATTTGTTAGCTTAAATAATTATTTGTTTGCATTGAAATTTTTAAATAGTGATAATAATCAATTATAATGATTTTTAGAGAATAAGGTGCAATGATTCAGGGCACCACTATATTGGACAAACAGATTGGACTTTAAAGCAGTGATATAAAGTACACATTCATGATTTAATTATAGAAGGAATAATGAAAGAAATGTTCAAATTTTTAAAACAAAAAAACAGATATTTTTCTATAAAATGTAAAAATTCTGGCTTATTGTTAAATGTGAAAGTTTTTGATTTGACAAAAATCATTAGATTGTAAAGCAGTTTGATATGTTTTTACTTATGGTAAAGTTGAGTGTAGGCCACTCCAGATTTTTAATATTAGTATTCTGAAACACTGAACAGGCAAAGCCAGAGATTTTGTATTAAACTAATCATTTTGTGTTGTACCATCAAATGTCTAATGTCCTTCTTCGAAGGGAAAAATTTCTACTTGGACTAATGAATCATGTTTTATCATCTTATGTCTTTTTATGAAGAGAAGTAATTTAAACAGGTTAGGAGTCAGAGTCGGCTGATTTCTCCCAACTCCACAGCCCTGTTAGTACTCGTAAATAGTGCTCACACATTCTGAAATTCTATAATAAACCTATTTTCTCCTGTTGAAGATATTAGGTCGAAATGATCAAGACCTGTAAGAGTTGTTTTCTCTTTGAGTTTCTCAGTCACAAGTTTAATCACATATTATCAAACATTACGTGAGATGTAAATGACTGAAACATGAGCACACATAATCATTGAAATGTGCCTTAGTAAGGCGAGCTTCAAATCCAATTTAGTCAAGATAATCTACAGTATAGCCTCCTTCAGCGTAATCGGAATATCACTCAAGGCTGGGGCTTTCTCAATCTAATGTAAATTAATTTCCTCCATTTCGTGCTAGTTAAATGGACAAATACTCAGCTTAATGGTATTATTAATTATGTTTTGGCATGACAAAAAGTTCAGGGTGCGTGATAATAAGTTAATCAGGTAGTATTAAGTGATACCGTCTAAGTGCATGGTAATTTTTTAAATAACTCGAAATTAATAAGAGCATTACCCTCAATTGATATCACCTAAGACATTGTGAGTAATATTAATATACAATTTTATCTCGTACATTAGGTTCCAGTGACAGTTTAAAAAAATAAATAACATAGACTGAACATTGGCCCTTCATGTTACCCCAACAATGAACATTTTACAGTGGGAATGCTAAATTTTGATTGACTCTAATATATTTAAAGTAGGCATCTTTAACAAGTACATGACAACGTGCAGGCTCGGGACGACGTGCTTAGATTTATTCACCTTTCTCATAAATAAATGGAGGAATTGGACAAAGTAAAAATTGGACCTCGAATCTACTAGTCCAGAGGCGAGTACGTTGCCACTGGGTTAACCTGGCCTCTATCTCGTACAATAACTTCAACACGCCTGGGGCTCCTTCGGTATTGTCAAATTAATTGGCTAATAGCCAATTAAAACTTCTTTTTAAATGGCTATTGAATGCTCATGCATTCAAACAAAATGTCAAACATTATTGTTGTTTGACAATGGTCAAGATTCAAAACCAGTCCAGGATTTTAAGTCTACCTGCAAGATAAGATTGTGTATTCTTGAATTCAAATAATTTGTGATTCATAAATAAAGAGTTTGTTTTTATGATTTAATGTCCCCAATTACAATCCTTTATTCACTCTATTCTTCAGCAAAGTGTTGCATACAGATAAAGTTCAACAATAAATTTTGTGAGTTTAGGGGGAAAAGATTATCAAGCTTGAAGTCCTTCCTATTTTATATATCATGACTATATCCCTGAAATTACTTGTACTGAAAAGAAATACATTAACTATATCATTTTCAGATCATGATTTTGAATGTATTCTTAGAAATATAATAACGGCTTTAGTAATAAAAGATTTCTGAAGAAACTTCTGAAAATCAATTATCTTCTATTTCAGATCAGCTTATACATATATGGTTATTCAAAATAAAAATTTCATTTCAGATCAAGTCTGTTGTATTGGTTTTTAGGATAAAATAAAAGATATTTTTTTTTATTCTTTTACAAGTTATAAAGATTTTTAAGTATTATTTCATTTATTTTATTCATTAATTTTATTTAATTTATTTTTAATTATAGTTTCTTAAGTATTATCTCAATTAAGTAAAATAATTTTATATGCAATTGTATCTACTTCTGATATGAAACAAGTGGAACTTCTAAAAAAAAATTAAAGTCCGTATGAGTGAGACTCTGACAAGATTATCTGTTTGAGATAAAAGTTTGTATTAAAAAAAAATGAAATCCAATAAATTAAGACTAAATTAAATAAAATGTGGGAAGTTGTTTGCAAAAATGTCATTTAATTTGTGAAATAAATGTAAATAATTAATTCAAAATTATTATTATCCAGATCAGAACATCTATTAACTTAACTTAATTTTTGTTTATTATATTAATTATTTTGAATCGAAAAACTAATTCTGGATTTTTTATATTGGGTAGATTGGTCTCCACGCAGGTAAGTTATATAAAATAAAATATATAACTATTTGTAAATAGAGTTCAAAAATAAACTAAGAAGCTCACACTTCGGCTCAAGTGAATGTCGTTTATTCCTCATCAGGAGGAAGATGAAATAAGGACAACGTGCCGACAGAATGAAGGTTTGCCAATGAAGTCTGATGGTGCCCTGGGTGGTGCTATATGATTAAGGCATAGTAATGACTAATTGAAAACTTTGGTTTTTAACCATGAAATAAAGCATGCTCATTGCTACTATATGTTAAAAACAAATCACACTAAATTATAAGTTGTGTGGTAGTAGTCAGCCCATCCAGTACCTAAATATTGAAAATATTAAAAGAATAAGCAATTTTCAAACCACAGGAAGAAATCAGAAAATAAACTAAGATCTTTTAACTGTAACAAGCGATCTTCATCAGAGTCGAATAATTTGACTCTGAAAAATTGGCTCTGAAATAATTCTTTGACTCTGACCAAGACCGTATGTTATGGTTGAAAGATTTAGTCATTATTCTGATTTGTTTCTGTGGTTTGGACATTGATTTTTATTTCACGTGTTTATTGTAAAATCTTGTTAATATATATAAGCAATATTATGTATATAAGTATTATTATAATTATATATATAAGCAATATATACGACAAAGAAAACTGGAAAATTCACTCCAACTTCTCCTTTCATTTGACTTAATCGGATCTTTCCTTTAGAGATTTATCAAATTGCAAGTGGTATTAAGTATGTGTATTTATATTTGACGTTTTCATTAATTATACCAAACAATTTCAGTCCATTTGATTTAAATTGTTGAACTCAAATACTCCAGGATAGGTTGAGTCGATTTGTGTCGGTCAAGTAATTAATGGACGCAGTTCGCCGGTTGAATCAATTGATGTCTTCAGACAGACTCGAGATCAGCCCATTCGTCTTCAGTCAATATATGGTATACTATCTTTCCCTTTCCGACCCCAGCAATCCTCTCCACTAGCACCGCTCCAAATTAACTGCCTTGGATACGAGTAAACTCTGTTTCTTAAGCTGTGGAATCAGTCACTGTATGGTATTTACGAATCCTGCTTTGTTAAATGAACTTGTAGAGGGAAACAAGTATAATGTGATATCTAGAGTTTTAATAGGAATCAATACAGAGTGTTCCAATATCCAGTCAACACTTCCTTTTCCCGATTTCACCTTAGAGATTACCGGCTTCACGGTAGGCTTAGAACTTGAATGAGAAGTACAAAAACTTGGTATTTCTGTATAGAGAGTAGACTTGGCATTTTATTTCAAATAGTAGGATTCTTCTCAAGGTGAGTTTGTGTGTGTGTGTGTGTGTGTGTGTGTGTGTGCCGTGTGTCCTTATGTGTACGTGCGTGTGTTTCCTCACAGCCAGAACCCTTACCATGAGGGAATTTCCTTTACCAGTATGCTCCGCTTAGACCGATACATTATAGTGTATTTTTTTAAAATTTTATATTACAATTTTGTTTTATTAAATAATTACAACATTTTTCTTTACTATTTTAATATTTACATACGTATTTAATATTGGTAATTACTTCAAATTTTACATATCTTTCACATTATTTTAAGTCATTTTTTTATATAGGTCATATTAAAATTTTTTGTTTCTATGGGTCTAAAATAGTTTTATATACCCACTTCACAAAAGCTTCTAATGATTTGGTTATTCTTTCTTCTATGAGGTATTGCTTTGATAGAGACCATCCTTTCTCCCTTGTACTATTTCTCTACTTAGTTCAAACCTTCTATTATCTACTAACTCAGAGTCATATATACTGTGTTCTACTTTTTGAGGCTGGTTTCTTGAACAGTCACAGTATTCAGTATCTCTAACTTCAATTCAATGAAGGGATTTTAACATTTCGTGCTCCAAGTAGAATTGTGTCACTTTCCATGAGATGGGGGAGGTTTTTTGAGAGTTACTATTTGCTTATGGGGGGGGGGGGAGGGGGAGTGTGTGTGAGTTAATGTGTATGGTGTGAGAGAAGAGAAAAAATGTGAAAAAACAGTGAGTTGTATGTTTTCTCACATAATCCTTATTAACATCCTTCCAAATGGCGTTTTACATTTACAACTGTGACACATATTTTATTTAACTGACTTAAAAAAGAACAACCACACCCATTTCTACAAAAATAAATAGAGAGGTCATTAATTATAATTTGACGAATCCACACAAAATTAATTAAGAGAATATATAAACTTCAACACCGTGATTTCAATATGTGAATTAAATAAATCTATCATTAAAATTACTGAAATCGTAAACTCCAGGAGAAAAAAATTAATGAAGCCTTTGATATAAGCTTTATGTTGCAAAACAAAGTTTAGTATTATTTAATTTGAATATGTGAAGAATATGTTATAGAATATTAAAAGGTAAACTATTTATTAATTGCGTGATTATTATTAAAAAAATATTTAAATAAATTGAGCGGATGTATAATTTTAAAATATTCAATATTCAGTTTTTGATCATTAGGTGATTGTTCGGAGGCAGTGTGACGCGAGATGTGATAATTGTTTGAATAAACCTTGTTCTCTTCTCTCTGTCTCTCTCACTCTCTGCTGCTCTCAAAAAAAAAGTAATAAAATAAAATCGGGTTCCCTTCAACTAGTAAGATTACATAGCACGAAGCCTCATCTGCTGTGGGCACCTGTAAATGCTTTACGTGAAAATTAACATTTTGAATTTAGCAGAATAAGTATCATTACGTTTGGATACAAATACAATTTAAGGGTATTGAACACTTATGAAATTTGTATTCAAAAATTTCATAAATTAGCTATTACGGGATAGGTTAGCTCAGTCGAAACATGCTTGCCTCGGTTCAATACCCACTTTGACCTTCGATTTATTCATACAAGAGGGGACTATGTCGTCCCTCATAGTCGGGCCTCTTAGACTCTACAATGTCAGGTACTGGTTAAAGATCCCTACTCTAAATAGTTAAGCCAAATTTAAGACGCCCAAAGTAGAGAAAATCAATGGAAGATGTTATATTCCCTGGAGGAATCAGCATCGGAGGGCTGACTTTGTCAGTCCTTTAACCTTCTATAAAAATAAAAAAAAAACTAATCTCTATAAATAACTATGGCATAGAAATACGCTCTTCGCTATTTGGTGAAGCTTGTCACATCTATTCTTAAATGTGTAATCTGTCTTCTACCATTTAAGAAAAAATAAAAAAAATGAAAGAAAGAAATGAATGGAGGTGAGTGAGTAAGCAGGAAGTGTTAGACTGCAGTGGCACGCTTTCCACAGATATCTCCTGGCTTATTCCCTTCAAGTGTAATATGTGACTCAACCGACAAAACGCCACAATATATTTGAGCCATAGAAAGGAATTTGATATATGTCTGGTCTCATCTGGTAGCGGTGTGTGACTGTTGACTCTGCTTAATCAATTTAAAAAATCTCTACTATACTTTCAAAATTATTACTATAACTTTCCCCTACAATAACAAGATCCAAAACTGACGAGTCAAAGAAAACCAAATTATTAGGATGATACATTATTCTTTTTTAATTGTTACTAACTGCTTCCATAGTAATATAGACAAAAATTGTACCGTTATTTTTAATTTTAATTCATTTTAACACCTTTAATAATTTATTTTAATAACTTATACACTATTTTATAGGTCATCATAATTTCAGTAATTAGTCCAGCACTTCATTATTATGTGAAGTGCCTCGCGAAATATAATCTTGAGATTTATCTTGGCTCAATATTGTTTGTCTGAATGAATTCTATGGTGATAAACTGCTTTCAGATGGGGATTAGTGCGCCAGTAAACCGATGGCAATGAATTTCCGGCTGTGAATTAATTTCTTCCCTTTAAAGAGTACTCCGCATCACACAGACTCCTCTGATGCAACCTAAAATTTCATGGATGACTTTACATTTCTTCCTAAAGACAATGCAAACATGGCATCTTGATCTCCTAATGGAAAGATCTAAGCAGAGCGGGCTGTCTGATTTCTGATCTACAGCAAAGTGGATGCCAAATAATAGCCTTGTAGACTACTCCAACAACCTGCTTGCTGTTCAACCGAGTCTCAAGTGTACTAAAACAATTTGTTCTGTTCCATTTTCACTAAACTCATTATATATTTGTTTATACTCTCTGCTGTGTTTATCATTCAATATCCCCCCCTATATGACTGATAAGAGAGAATCAAATTGTCTAAAGCTATACTTTCAAGTGTTCACTATAAACTCAATGACCTTAAATGTTTCTATCAAAAGGAAAAGACTAGTATTCCACAGAATAAAAGCATTGAAATTATTAATGATTCACCAAATAAACGATTTCCTTAGATAACTGACCAAATTATTAGCGTATACTTTAACTCAATAAACTGAGAAAAACGGTAGATATAAAAACACCGGTGGGAAAAACAATATAAATTAAATTTGTCCATGGACAAATCATCTAGAAAGGTAATAAAAACTGAGAAAAACGGTAGATATAAAAACGCCGGTGGAAAAAACAATATAAATTAAATTTAACAAGAAATAAATTAAATTAAAAAAATAAAATTAACTTAAGTATAAATAGCTTGATAATATGTCCATGGACAAATCATCTAGAAAGGTAATAAAAACTGAGAAAAACGGTAGATATAAAAACGCCGGTGGAAAAAACAATATAAATTAAATTTAACAAGAAATAAATTAAATTAAAAAAATAAAATTAACTTAAGTATAAATAGCTTGATAATATGTCCATGGACAAATCATCTAGGAAAACGAAAAAAAAAATCAGTTTGTTTTTGATCATTTTAATTGTAATTTAATTTCTCTTGTGTTTGAATTAATTTTACAGCTTGTAATAGTTTTTACACTATTTTATTTGAAAATCAAGGTTTGGTTTACCCTCTTTGGACATATCGCAATGCAAAAATATCTATTTCAGTTCAACCTGGTGGACAGAAGGAAATGAACTGTTTGCGAAAAGGACGTTAATGAATACATGGAATATGACCTCCTAAACTATACTCACTCCATATTCATGCGAAAGACATCCTAATGACAGGGTTTGGGTTATTGATTACAAAGCTTTCAGCGGGCACAGGGCTATCAGCAACGCTGAATCTAGACGGATATTCAAAGAAATAGTGAGATCTTGCAATAACTATTGACATTATCACAGACAAAGTGAGAATCTTCTCCTAGAGACAGTGTGAGAGACAAATAAGAAATGTTGCGTCCACTGGTGGATTAGCAGTGCTTCAGCAAAGGTACCAGCGGCAAACACGCTAACAACCTGAAAATTAACTGCCAATTATCCAACCAACCTGACTAACAGGAAAATTAACTTAGCCACTAAAGTTCATCGATTCCACTTGGTAACAGTGTTACCACTAGTTTCAGTATAACCAATGAATTTCCCTAATGCAATGTTTGCAAGAAATTCATTTATAGTTTCCATAAATTTCCATCCAATCATTGCATGAATATTAATTTTTAACTTATTTACCTCAAACTACATCATAAACTAATTCACCCATTTGGTGTTTAATTATTGTTCTTGCCAAACAATTAAGTTATTCTATAACCTATTTTAAAAGTTAGAATTACATTACTAAAAGTAATGTTGTCTAAAAAAAACTTTAGTTTCAAAATGTACACGATTTTTCTTGCGTCAAGTTATCTGAAGATAATTTTTTATACCAATGTATATTTATAGATGAACATATGTAATTTTTATGAATACTCTTCAAATTAAAAAGTTGATTAAATTCAAAGTTAATAGTTGACAAGATGTGAAATATATCGCATTCTGTAATATTTGTTTTACTTATGATCGAGATATGTCAGTAAGGTTGAAAAGAGATTATCAAATTCTAGTTTCACTCTGGATGGTGAGTTCTAATTAGTTTTAACACATATTTGTGTGTTGGTGTGTGGGTGTTTGTATGTGTGTGTGTATGTATGTGTGCGTGGATTTGTATGTATGTGTGTATATGAATGCGTATGTATGAGTGGTATATATATATATATATATATATATTATATATATATATATATGTTTCTTATCGGTCGGCATTTTCCAGGATAAAAAATCAAACTCTCGTTGCCAACGTTTCGGTTTTATTAAACCTTTTTATAGCCTACAAACAAAGGATAATAGAAATCACATATCACATCAACATATACACAATATGAAAATGGATGTTAACTCATGAATATTACAAGAAAATATTTCAGAGATACATAAAACAATATTACTTCGAAGTAATTTTAACTAAAAAATGATTTACATTATTTAAAGGAACAAAAATGTCAGCGGACAAAACCTTCGACTAGACTAATATAACATACAAATAACCTCAACACTGTTCCTCAAGAACTAAATAAATCAAATTTCACTAAACTCAGCACAACACTCCAGAATAAATATTACTTAAATTAGTATATCACTTCTTGATAATCGAACTTAGATCCTTTTAATATATAACATCTCAAGTGTCTCTTCTTTGCTCATCTTTTTTTTCTATTATAGTTGTATCTTCAAAATCGAACGTGTGACCCTCGTTTATTGCATGCCCAGTAAGCTGTTGCGTTACTTTTTGTTCTTATGGAATAATTGTGTACAACCTTTCTTGAGAAAACGACTAGTTTCACCATAGTAACACTTGTCACAGTCTACATTTGATGGCATATGAGGTTACTTTGTAACTCCTTCGGTATTTTTTCTTTCAAATTTACATTACTAAAAGTAATTGTTGTCTAAAAAAAACTTTAGTTTCAAAATGTACACGATTTATCTTGCGTCAAGTTATCTGAAGATAATTTTTTATACCAATGTATATTTATAGATGAACATATGTAATTTTATGAATAGCTCTTCAAATTAAAAAGGTTGATTAAATTCAAACGTTAATAGTTGACAAGATGTGAAATATATCGCATTCTGTAATATTTGTTTTACTTATGATCGAGATGTCAGTAAGGTTGAAAAGAGATTATCAAATTCTAGTTTCACTCTGGATGGTGAGTTCTAATTAGTTTAACACACTATTGTGTGTTGTGTGTGGGTGTTTGTATGTTGTGTGTATGTATGTGTGCGTGGATTTGTATGTATGTGTGTATATGAATGCGTATATGAGTGGTATTATATATATATATATAATATAATATAATATATATATATATATATATATGTAAATGAAAAAGATAACACATAAAAGAAACTAGAATACTTACGGCATCAATATTTTGAACTGAAGTTCATCACGTGAAGTTGTTCCCTTCTACTCCTTCCCCTCTAAAAATAGATATCTGCTACTATTTGAAGTAGTAAACCACGTCCATAAAAAAATATTAAAAGCGTGCTGTTAGAATGACTCAACTAGTTAAGTTGATGCAAATAACATCTTATTGTCTCTTTTAATTTTTCAATATTGTTTAAGTTGGATGATAAAATCTAATCAAAGATTTAATTCTGAATATCTCTAATTAAAGTCCTGTGTTAAAAACATGTCCGATTTTTACTACCAGCTACTCGTTATAGCGGTACTTATAATCCGCAAGGTGGCTGACAAGACCATCAATTAAATACAAGTATAGTAATTTGCACTCAAGTACGGATGATTCTCACCTATCTTATATGCTGCACTGCACTTTTTTCGTTTTTTTATGGTAGAATTGAGGTCTGCTGGAAAGCTAGACCACTGACGCTGATTTCTGAAGGGAATATTATATCGTCCAAATCATTCCACCAACTCAATTATATTTAGACAAGGGATATTTAACGAGTGCATGACATAGTTCAGGCTCCACACCAACGCCTGAAAGTACTGTCCATGGATTAACAACCACATATTGAGAGCTGCCAAAAGTGGTACGTTGATATAAATTTTGTCCATTTTCTTCCTAATTTTTGGTACGACGATAGCAAATTTTGATACTTTTCAAGACGGAATTATGTAAAAAAAAAATCAACTTCAAGACCTTTTATATTTTAACTAAAAGAGGAAACAGGAACTTAATTTTCAGTCTAAAATGAAATTAATTTCATAAATTTAATATCAGTTATAATTCATTAAATTTGGTAAGTTTTACTCGTTTTTGGTATGTTTTAATGGAGGTAGTTTTAGTTCTTCAAACCAGCGGCCGAAGTATGTAAACTACATATATCCCGTGGTTTGTATTATGGCTAATATTACTCCATCAATGAAATTGACGAACATGGATCAATACTGCCTGGAGAGGTAATATTATGCATAGTTATTACTGAAAAATTGTATATTGTAATTCACGATATTTGTTGGAATCACCTACGAAGGAACAAAGGAATATAGAACACAGTTCTATGTTGGTTTTGCAAGCGCCATGTTAAGCCTACGCATGAATTATAGGATCGAAGTGATTTTGTTCAACTTCACTTAAAAGTTAATGTTTTAGAATGTCTAAAAAATTGAGCAAAGCCTAAAAACAAAAAGGAATCCAGAAGTTTCAGATGCGGGAAACGTGGTCGTAATAGGCTGTGACAAGTGGCTTAACGTGTGTGATGTCTGGCATTTCCTTCTGGTGGAACACTGCACATTCCTTTTGATCAGTATCGACCATTTTAGCTGGATGGAGTCATTCAATTTGTACAGTTGATACCAGTAGATTGTCAAAACAATTGTATGATTGCCTGGCAAAAACAAAAAGTATTTGTTTTCTTTAAAATATATCAAAATATTGTCAAATCGAAAAAAAATCATTAAACCAACATACTGCTAAATGGAGAGAATAATTTTTTTTTACAAATACACATATTTATTTTATCTTAGTTGACTACACTGTTTTATTCCATGAAATCTCAGGTTTCTCATTTTTATGAATAATCTCTTTTTTTAGCCAGTTACTTCAAAACTTGATAATTTTATCTTAAACTTTTTTTTTAATATTTTCCACTATTCTGTTACCTTTACAAGAACATCACATAACTCAGTGTGCCTTAAAAATTCCACTCAATAAAATTTGAGTTACTCATAAATCAAGCAAAAAAGAAAACCAGGTTTCTTCAAAAAAATGAAGAAGAGATGAAGTCTACAAATTTAATAACTTTGCAGTTCTTCAGCCCTGCTTTTGTTTGTTTTAGTTTTTACGATAAATATGATGTTTAAATTATAACAATCTCTATAACATGTTATATCTCCAACATAAACTTTTACAAATAAATATAAAAAAAAAATATAGAATTATCCATCAAAACTCATCAAATTAAGAAATTTTGACTAAGGTAAATTAATATATATTTCAAACACTAATATTATTTATATGAAGAAATTAATATATATCAGTAGAAAGGACTACATGTTGAATAGTTGGTATGGAATAAAGTCATTTCTTGGGAATTTCTTGATCCCTAAATTAAAAAAAATTAATATACTCTATTTCCTTGAAATGTTGACGTTAATTAATCATGATATTGATCTTTAAGAAAAATACCATTATAAGATGGAAGTCGGTTCAGTTTGCTTTGGTAATTACCTGTAATAGTTTGCTTTTTTATAAGTTACAATAACAATTCCACTGGTAAAAACTCTTTATAAGTCTTTAAAGGTGTATTCTGCTAATAAAAACTTTCCAGAAGTGACGGAGAATGTCTTTTATACTCAATTTTACAATTTATTTTATTCTGTATCCGTGGCATAGCAACTATTTTTGCCGCCCTGAACGTAACATTTCCCCCCCCCCCCCCCCCGTACCACCAAAGTAGGCCGTTCTTAATCTGTTACCTTTCAAAATTTCAAAAAGTCATCAAAATAATTATTTTCATGAAATTACAATCAGAATCTATTTTTAGACTACTGTTTTTAGTCTCAGACTTAAATCTTGTTACAGTACTCGCACACATATACCCGTCATCAAAGAAAACCAAAGATTTTTCTAAACAAAAACGTACCTGTATATATCAAATCACCAAAAAAAAAATGGTTACATTAAACTAACTGGGAACGCAGATAAGTATAATACATTTTCAACCCCATTAAAAAATTAGTTTTGAAAAATTTTTAATAAATTTTTTTTGTAGCTTGCAAATATTACAGTTGAAAATCCGTTTCTAAAGCAGTATGACACAAATAAAACATAAAAACAATTACTTATTACAATATAACAATTTATTTTGGTATAAAGTTGCAGATTTTTTAATAAGTTTTTATTATTTTAATTTTTTTCTATTTTTATCCCTTCAAAGCCAACAGGTCTCCGAAATTTCCCCCTCCCCAAACTACCTCTGCTGTGATACTGTTTTACTAATAAATAACTACCATACATACCATGATTTTTAGCCATTTCTGTAGATTTTTAATAAGAAAAACTTTCTTTATCAACAAATAACCATACATTTACAAATTCAGTATGATTTATAGATGTCATTTCTTGCAGATATATTAACATAAATACATATTTGAAATGTAAATGGATTTTATAGACCTCTGTATATTTGACAACAAGGGGAAATAGGGAATGGCTGAGTCCAAACCAAACAAATGAGTTTCTGACTATACCACTGAATTGCATATTATGTTGTGAGAGTAGATAACATGAAGAGTTGTGTCATGAAATAATATATTTATGTAGCTGAAAATTATTTTCCTTGAAGATTTCCTCAAGTATTTTATTCGTTTTTATAAGGATAAGTTATTTTAACCATAATTCTGTCTACAGTTTGAGTGCCTTAATATAAAGCATTACTTATCGTCACGTAAATATTTCTTCAAACTCCATTAAGATGTTTTCATAAATTTCACCTTTAATTCATTTTCTAAATATTTAACCCAACCCTTTAAATTTCCTTTAAGAATGAAATTAATGAATATCATATTTAACCTTCTTAATGGACTTCAGAAAATATTATTCTTTAAGAAAGATATCAAATAAAAGTAGACAGATAACTAACTGTGTTGGGAGTTAAGCTAATATTATTAAACAGTGGTTCTTAACCTTTTTTTCGCCAAGTTCCCCACTATTTAGTAAGCCAACTCTACATTTCCCACTACAACATCGGTGTTTGACAAATTCGATTTTAACCCCTGTAGTGTTTAGTACATAAAAAACCGATGTATCATTTTTGTCAGTTGTCATTTTTATCAAGCCATTTCATCAGAAACATATACGTAACAAGATTTCACGATAAACACGTGAAGTATCAATCAACGTCCACACAACAATCAAACCACAATAAAAAAGAAGAAAAAGACTTAGAGCTTTCAACCGTAACCAGCTGTTTTTGTTTGTAAGTATTTAACTCTGACGAAGAACGCTTGTCACGGTTGTAAGATTATAGGCAATTTTCTGATTTCTTACTGTGGTGTGGACGTTTAAATATATGAATATATTTCGTGCTCCGTCCTTCGACGTGGGGAGATCTCTCTTATTTCGTCCTCTCTTCTAGTCTACTCCTGATGACAAACAACAGTTCAAAATATTGAAAATTCAGTAAATGTGCTTTATATTCGATTTTCTATGTCGTGATTTGTGTAATTTAAAGTTATATGTATATATAACACTTCACATAAACACGTGAAATAACTATTAGTGATCAAACCACAATATTAAATCAGAGAAAAAGACTAAGATGTTTCAACCCTAAAATGCGATCTTCGCCAGAGTCAAATCCAACTGAGAACATAGTTGGGTTTTTGACTCTGACGAAGACCCTTCTTACTGTCGAAAGATTTTAATCTTTTTTTCCATTTCATATTGTAGATTGATAATTGATATATATATATATATATAATATATATATATAAAGATTTCACATAAACACGTGAAATAACAATCAATGATCAAACCACAATATGAAATGGGAAAACAAGACTAAGATCTTTCAACTATAACAAGCGGTCTTCGTCAGAGTCAAAAACCCAACTGAAACACTATATGTAGAAAACATCTGGTGAGGGGTTGAGAAGAGTGGGAGGGAAGATTGGTATTTTTAAAGGGTGAAAGCGTAGAAAGAGACTAATGTCCAGAAAGGGATGTTTGGGGAAACAAAGGAGTTAAGTAAGAAAGAGTAAAAAACTATCCGCTAGCTGTCAACTCTCTTAGAAAAGTCTATTGCCCTCGTAACGAAAGAATCAAGTTTGAAGAGACCGTTAGTAATGTTTATAATATTTGATCTATAAAATTTAATTAGAGATGATTCAATATTCAATATAAAATTTATTTTCAAACTGAAAATGAGAATCTACTACACATAACTTAATTAACTCTATTATAGCGGTAGATGGAAAAGAAGGAATAATTAATTAATTCCTCCTGAAGTAAGCTCAAAATATCAGTTACAGGTACATTGGTAAAAAGGGACTTCACATCAAAACAAATCAATCTATAACTTTTATTCATGTTGACGCTTTTTAATGTTCTAATTAAATCAACATTGTTTTTAATATGGCTGCCTGAAATTTTTTCAATTAATGGGCTTAAAACACTTACTAACCATTTGGACAAGCCATATGATGCAGAACCAACCGAGCTTTTTTATATACAAAAATTTGGGATTACAATGGGTAACTGCTTATCCCCCCTCCTAAGTAATTTATACGTAGAATTCTTTGGAAGTAAAATATTAAGCTCAATATTGCCTAGACATGTTAAATAGTGTAAATATAAACGATATACTATGCATCTGTCATAGTTCTATAAATAAAGATGCTTTCCTAATAAAATTAAATTCATTAGTGCCGACAATCAAATTCACAATGGAAGAAGAAGTACGTGGTAATTTTCCCTTCTTAGATATATATATATATATATATATATAATATATATATATATACATGAATAGAGAGGGAGAGAGATATGAGAATCATAGAACAGGAGAGAGAATATATGAAAGTATCTAATATTAGAACCTATTACAAATAAGAATCCATCATAAATTACAAAGTGTTCTAACATAAATATGTAAAATTATAATTTATCTAGTTTTAGTGAACTTTACATAACTCTGATTTAACTGTATTTTGTTTTTATGTTGTTCTGAAATATTACTCTTGTAGGCTCTTATAATTTTGCTATTACAGTGAGCCTACAATACTAAGTTCTTCCTGATTTAGCTATTTTGATGATAAAATAAGAAAAGAAGAATAAAAAGATTTTTCATCTGTAAGTCAGCGATAATTTGAAAAGAATGTCAGTTTTGCGTTAAAATAACAGAAAGCTGGTGGGACGCGGTCACAAGTGTGATTCGCTGAGTTAGTGCAGGCGGTGGCTAACACGAGGAGCTCCCAGCTCTCGTTCCAGCAAACCTAATGCCGTCTTTCCCTGTAATCCCTTATGCTATTGATCCAGTCTTTTGGACTAAGGCGTTTCGCACCCACCCACTCTCCTCTTAGCCTCTAGGCTCCATTCAGACTTTCCTCATTACTTTCCCAAAAGACTATTCATTTCCGCAAGTCACTCTTTCATTTTAACACTAGACAAACAAACTGTCAACTCCAAATGGAGGAGCGATTCTTTTTATTTTTGCTATAATTTTTTTTCGCATTGCATCTCTATTATAATCGAAGGTTCCCTCTATTCTTCCACAAATACTTTCTGTCTTGGATCCTTTTCACTCCAATTAATAAGGGAAACTTTATTAATTTAGTTTTGACAGTAATACTAAGTTTATTTAAGCTAGTACTATAAGAGTTAAACATTAAGAATTAGTTCCTACATAAATAACAACAATAAACTATAACAATAGTTATAGTTTCTATCATCTATATTTCTAACTTTGGACAGCAAACTTAAATCATTAAATCTAAAGTTTAATTGTTATATGGAATGTCTAAGTGTCATATTAAATCCTATAGACTACAGTAATAAGTAATAACCTTGGAATTCGGGTTGCTGTAACAAGATTTTTTGTTACGTCATAGTTAAAAGTTCTGCAGAAGGTCAAATAATACCAATAAAGTAGTTAAGTTCGTAATAATGGAAGGAAGAATGAGAGTGAATGAGGAATTGAGGATAAGGAGTATAAAAAGGAGATGGAATACCAGCAAGGGTATAAGGAAGAAAATCAGCCGGCGGAATAGGTGGAGAAGAAGTAATAAAGGAATTAACCGGAGAGAAAGAATACCAGAATGTAAAGAAGAATAGGAGAGCGAAAAATATGAGGAGAAAGAAGATTATACAGATAAGGAATAGAGGAGAAGAGTGAATATGAGAATATGGTAAGAAACAAAAGAAAAGAGAAAAAGGAATTGGAAGAAGGAAAAGAGGAACATGGGAATAAGAAACGAAAGAAGGAGAACTAATATGAGAACCAGTGAGAGGAATAAGAAGAGGAAGAAGAAGAAATAGAAGAGGAAAAGGAGGAATATGGGGATAATTAATAGAGGAAGGAGAAACATATGCTAAATGGAGAATAGGAACATTCAGAAAATACCAAATAATAAGTCTACTTGATGATCGGGTATTTCTAGTTGTGCTATCCCAGAATGCAAAGGTATTCTGGGGTAGCACTGGAATATTTGATATATCCAATGAATTCAACTGCTGATAAACCTTTTAGAAAAAACGTTTCCGTAAGGGTGAAATGTTAATCAGTTTATTAATTATTACAATATTTGTTTGGGTATAATTTAACTACTTAAGTAAAATAATATAATTTTAAATATCCCATGCATCGGAAAACTTCAATACTGACTTTTGATGACAATGTCAAATAATAGATCATTGATAAAATATAAGGAAAAATTAAAAATAAATAAAGAACTATTGTTTATTTTTGCAATGAATAATCAAGAAATTCAATACATTTTTTTATTTATTCAGAGAAAGTGGCAGTAAAAATTACACTCGAACGACAACAGTATCCTATAATAAATAGGAATTTTAATTTCACTGTGAGTTTCGTGTTTGGTGGCTTAGGTGCAGTATACAGTGATGTTCAGGTTTCATTGTGGCGTTTGATTTCTCAGCCCCCTTTGCCAACAAGCCAGATGAGGGATTCGTAGCCCTCAGGCTAGGAAAGCACCAGTGACCAATAGCAAACCATCCCTCAATTCCCCCGAAACCTGTTACATTCCGGTTATCCTAGAGGGATAATTGATCATCCCCATAATGGCAACATAACCAACTGCAAATCAATTTCATAATTGAAAGCTCCTAATTTACTGCTATTCTGACGATCTATTTTCTTATAAATAAATGAAGGTTACGATGAATTTTGCGCACTCTGTAAACTTTAATTTAAAAATTTCTCCTGTTGTGTTGGTACACCCATCGCAATAATAAATCACACTTTTGACTATGTAGCAGGTGTTTTGTGTGAGAGGCAAGACGAGGTTTAACGCGTCTTTGCGTTTAATTTGGCAATTTTTTACTGTTGAAAATAATGGACCAGAGATTTGTGTGTAAAAAATGATAATAAGTGCTAAAAAGGTCTTGAAATGTTGACTGTGAGGTACGGTGAGTCAACTTGAGCAAAAAAAAAAAATCATAAGTAGTATAAGTTATTCTCCGAGTACGAAAACACAAGTCTAGCGTTTATGCCTCTCAAATGAAAACAACACGTGCTACATAGTCAAAGCTGTGAACATATGATCGTGAATAGTATATCAACAGAACAAGAAAAACTTTTGAAATTATATTGCACAAAGAGAGTGAAATTCAAAAAGGTGTGCTTACTTCTTGATCACATCTTGTACTTGAAAACCTCACCCAATTCAGGTTTCTCATTATAATTGGGTATAGCCAAATGTTGAAGATTCTTTCTATGCTTAGTCTCCTTGGTCTAGAATCTAAAGCATTGTTTTCTAGAACACAATGTTACTATACTATGAACTTCTAGAACTATGTTACTATACTGATGCTAGTTTTGTTCAATACCTTCATCATCAAAACTGTTTAATCACTACCTCACTGAAATAACAGTTTGTGGAAGAAAGGGAGACAAGGTATAGCGCAGAAGTCGGAAACCTTTTTCCTAAAGATAATATAAACTTAAATATTTTGAACTTTCAACACAATGAAATGCGTTCATTTTGAAAGAAAGAACCAAAATATCAGAAGATATTGATTTTTAAATTTATTCTTGTAGTAACATTTTACTGATGATAATAAAAAATAAGTTCGACTCATTTCATCGAGTTAATTAATGTCACTTGTGGGATTGTTTCAAGGGTTTGTAGTCTGGTTGACACTTGATTAGGGTAAGCCCAGTATTTTTCAGATATGACTTGAAAATACTCAACTATATCTGAGTCAAACATAACATCCTGAAATGATGGGAGTTAATCTCATTTCTGCTTTACATTGGATTATTTTAGTAATTTTATCATTGCATATTAGTAAACAGTTTGTATTTTTTGATAAAAAAAAACTTTTTCCATCCTGAAATCCTTTTTCTTTTTCTTTTGTTTTTTAAATAACCAGTAACATGTGTTTTCATTTGAGAGGCATAAACGCTAGACTTGTGTTTTCGTACTCGGTGAATAACTTATACTACTTATGATTTTTTTTCTCTTTTGCTCAAGTTGACTCACTGTACCTCACAGTCAACATTTCAAGAATTCAATGAATGATATAAAATTAAAAAAAAACTTTAACAGTACGAGGAAACAAGAAAAAATAAGTAAAAAATAATAATAAATGAAATCGAAATAAATAAAAAATATAATACAATAAATAAATTAAAGAGAAAAATTTAAAAAAATAAGGGTAGAGAATAAGGTCAGGTGACAGCAGCCTCCAAGGAGACAAACATGTGTTCCAGTTGAAACTACTGAAATTAACAAGGCGACCAAGTCAAGGATTTTAATGAGGAATTGGATACGAAAGGAATAAATAAAGCCAAGCAAGGAGTAAGTAACTGCTAGTATTATGTAGCCCTCGCAGAAATATACTTCATAATATTTAATTTTAAAGATCTGCTTGGCAAAAAGCTTTCTGAACCCTGAACTATACCTTGTCTCTCCTCCTTCCTTTCAAAGAAAAACTGCTATTCTAATGAAGTAGTGATTAAAGAGTTTTGATATGACGAAGGTATTGAACAAAACTAGCATAAGTATAGTCACATAGCCTTCTAGAAAATGCTTTAGATTCTGAAATCCTGACCAACGAGAATGACCATCGAAAACAACTCCATCATATGACTATACATAAATATGGTAAGAAACCTGAATTGGGTGAGTTAAAAGCACACTTTTTGAATTTCGCAGACGCTGTAAACTATAATTACAAAATTTTTTGTTGTGCTGATACACTCGTCACGACCATAAGTTCACAGTTTTGACTATATAGCATATGTTGTCTTTATGTGAGAGGTATAAAGGTTAGACTCGTGTTTGCGTGCTCAGCGATTACTTACTAATGAAAGACCTGTGAACATACATATATATATAACACACATCTTAGTGTATATCAAACCAACATCAAACAGACTTGACTGATTAATGTACAAATGGTAAATGCAGTTGCAAATATTTTAGAACATGAGTAGAATTTATTGCTCAGAATGTAATTGAAGCCAGGATTATGCTTAATAATGATACAATTTTGGCAGTCACGATATCTGCATGGTGGCATTGAAAATGTGTGGCATTGTACACGTCACAATGTGTGGCAATCTACCTCCCACTGCTATTGATCTTCCATACTGATGCATACCACGAGGGTTACCTCAGTATATATTAATATTAATTACCATTTAAGTTTGGATTCTCTCCGATAGGAGTATTTCCCAGAACAGAGCTACTCTATTTACTCCTTCCACTAATTTCCTTATTTCCTCAGCTTTACAATTCGATAGTGTTTATTAGATTTAAAACAAATTTGTTGAAGGGAGTATATTTATAATTTCTTGTATTTTTATAACATGCTCTATATAGTATATTAGATGCTGTAATATTACATTAGACATTCATTACATTAAATTTAACTTTAAAATCCTCATTATAAAAGTTTTTTATAGTCTATGAGGCCTGCAATTTTTTTTAAAGTTTTGAAAGAATTCACTGTATCACCATCTATTAATATTTTTTTTGAAATTGTATTCTGTTATTTCATATTCTATTGTGAAATAAGAGGTAACATTCTTTTTTAATCGTTAAATTTCTTCCTCTCGTTTATACATGCTGCATTTACGATATTTGCTACATTCATTTCAATGATAAACATGAGTTAAATCTTTTCCTATTTTCTGCTCAAAATTTTTCCCTTTACGTTTCTATTATTCACAAAATATCCAAAAATCATCTTTCTTTTCTGGGTGTTGTTGTCAAATTTTACAGGATTTCTTTTATTTGGTCCAATTAAAACCTACAATTGCTCAAACATATCGCCACTACAATAGTTATCAGTCACTTAGATTAAGAAGGTTAAAACTAAATCCCTGTGTAAATCTTGGTGAATGCATAAAATTTACAATACTTTGAAATACTGCAGATATCACATTAAACTTTTTAAAAAAAATTGCAGTACAGGTCTATCCCTCTAGTTTCATCAACAGTTCTGTTGTACTGTACTATTGTACAAATAGTTTTCCTACTTGTCCCCATAAAAAACTGCTGTTTTTTTATATTTTCTTTTACGAATTCTAAATTGAAGAAGAATAACACACAGAGTAAAAAAAACATACTACAAACTTACAAAATTTGAGTTTGTGCTTTGTAATTGTACAAAATTTGTTAAGTGTGCTTCTATTAATCTGTGGGTTACTCTTCTTCGATTTTGAACTCGTATTGTGTCCAGTTTGGATTGCCATTCCGTTTATTAAGTGAATATATTTTAATTTACACATTTTAAGGGTATCCATAGTCTTAGCACCATTATTAAGGAGTTTTATTCCCATACTTTCTTCTTCTTCTACCTCTTCTATTTTTAGCAAGCTTTCATCCATTTCTTACCGTAAATCACTCATCATTAAAAGTATTTTTTCCTGTAATTCTCCCTTCATTTCTTGACTGTTAGGAGAATAACACAATGTAAAAGTCGTGTTGGTAAACTTGTATAATTATAAGCTCCAAATCTTTGCTTTACTTCCCTATGAACAATAATACTTTGTTGTTCCTCCTAAACGTAGTGCAACCTGCATTCAGTCAGTTTTGATGAAGCACAAAACAAATTTAAAAAACATCAAACACATACACAATATTTTTTATAAATATTTATCAGAATATAATTATTGATAATATAACATATTGCTGATATAAAGTCATTGTTAAATAAAAAGAAAATCAAACACAATTTAAATGGCATAATGGACAAATACTGTCACAGATGTAAATGAAATGCTGATCAAGAATTCATCAGACAGGAAAGGGCTTTATACGCAAAAAGGGTTTAAAAGAAGAAATCAATGAAAGGCACTTGGTTTTCGAGTGCAAAGACGTCACCACGATGAATATTACAACAGACTGTCTCTGTTTGAATCCAGAGTTTAGCACTGGTGCAGTATGAGGCTGGAATTTCGAAGTGAACCTTTCACCTGACAGCCATTCAAGATGCTACCGAAAGCTATAAGTATGTCTGTGTTTGCTTTACCATATGCGTCTTCAATATTTATATTATTCGTTCAGACCTTTGTATATGAATAATCGAAACACAACCATTACTCCATTTTTAAACCCTTCGATTTTCGCACCAATAGTCAACTGTATACGGTACATTAACAAAAAAATTTAGCAAAATTAATTTTCTTTAAAAAAAAAAACTTAATCATAATATTATGAATATAAGTATTCAAATTTATTATTTAAATATATAGCTAAATATAAAAGAATGAATAAACATTTAACATGTAAGCGTTTCGTTTACCATGAATAATGGACATTTTAAACGTTCGTCTAACATGAATAAACATTTCGCGTAAGTATTTAAAATTTTTGAACGAAGTTGCCGCAGACTTACCTGATACATACAAAAAAAATTATACAGCTTAAACAAATGTTGAAACCAAATTAATTTTTTTAAATACTGAAATTACAAGAAATTAATAAAGTGAGATTATAAAGATTTATAAAAATTCAAATTCTTGAAAGCATATACCAATCATTTGTGATACCATGTACTAACGGCCATAATAAAAGCACTCGTTTCCCCCTTAGATCATCGAAGTAACGCAAAATTGGGTATAGTAGAAAGTTGGATAGGTGACTTTGGTTAGCAAAGATAGTAAAACACACTAATTTTTATTAATGGGAACACTTTCGATGTTTATGAAGTGGAATAAAAAAATCTTTATAATATATAATAGACTTCCTATTAAACCGATTAATATTTGATATTATAATAAAGTGTAAATAACACTATATGTTTTTATTATATTTTGTATATAATGAAGTACATAAAAATAAATGCTTAAAAAAAAGAAAAAACAAAGGTAAATTTTATACATTTTTTTAAGAAATTACCAAAAATATCCAAAATTTATTCTTAATTTATTTGTAACGTAGGTTTGAAATAATTCAGCCCTCCATAACTCTGTCCGGTAGAAATAAATTTGAACCCAACTGTTCTTATTTCTGTTGGATCATCGTCTCCTTGGGGAGGGCAAAGACTCGGCTGGTATTGCTTCTTGAACTAGGTCAGGCTTCTTGTATCCCCATAGATTAGTCACGTAACAGTGTAAACACATACAACGTAAAACCCTAAATTCCGTTAATATAACAATTTTAATCTAATATATAATAAATTAAATTCATTTCTTAGTATTGCCTAGGTTAATATACTTACCTATAAATAAAAAAAAAAGTATTTCATTATTAAAATTACCTTTTCTTCAACACTTAAATTGTTCATTTTTTAAAAAACAAGTTATGTGCATCACATGCACTTGGTGGTATGTGTGTGTAAAAAATTTTAAATATTGCCTGAATTTTTGGAGAGGGCTCTGGTTTTATAAGAGAATTTGGATTTGCCTTATAATATCGTAGACGTTTCTATAATTACTATATTATAATGAAGCCAAAATTATAATGAATAGGTCTGCTTTATAACATATCTGTCCATCAGTATTATGCAAAACCAATCATTATTATATAAGAGACTTCCTATTAAACTGAGTAACATTTTAAATTATAATATACTGTAAATTACGTTAATTTAATGTCATGTAAATTATAATACTTTAAATGAATATAACATTATTATGTATATAGTGAAGTACATGAAAAAAATGCTTTAAAAAAAAGAAAAAAAACGAAGGTAAATTTATACATTTCTTTACAAAAATAAGTGAAATTTTATCTAAAACTTTTTCTTAATTTATTAAGAAAAAATATTAGAAAAAAAATGCCACAAATCGTTTGTGGCATTGCCAAATCAGATCCTAATTACCTAATTTTCTCCTTTATTTGTTTTTCAGAAATAGTTGATTGTAGATATACATAATCTTCACTTTTCAAAGACAAACCTGACTTCCCATCTGCATTAAGAATATACCTCTCAAAATTGGAAGTGGATGTAGAATTTGATGATAAACAGCTAACACAGCAAAGGCTAACCTTTTAAAAATGATCAAACGACTAACCGTTCAAACTTGTAAATTGTCCCATGGATTACTCATCCTACAACATATGACAAACAGAAAATTTCTTGACGACATCAAGTTGTACTCTTATGTAAAAGAAGGTTTGAAAACATCTTCACTACCAGAAGACTCTAACAAAACATGTTAAAACTGAAGAAATCATTGTGGCACTAATCAAAATCTATCTACATACTTACACAACTTTTATCACCAATTTTGTTTATTTGTTTTTTTTCACCGTGTATTGCATTTTTCACACACGACCTTTGCAGTGGAAGTCCAGTGTGCTACACTCTGGGCTACGAGGGCTTTCTTTCAATACACATTCGTACTTGTCTTGTAAAAAGATTTTTTTCTTTTGTATGAAGTTATTTTCATTTTATTACCTCTGCTCAGACCTATGCAGTATGTCTCTTGGACAGATGATTTGGGAGCTAACACCAGCTCTCCGTAAAGTCGTCAGAAGACTAGAGCAGACCATCTTAAAAGTCGTGAACGCAGAATCTGCTGTGTACTTTAATGAAATGTGCCTAACAGAAGAATTTCTGCCCTTTTGCCCGAATAGTATATACATAACCTTTAAACTACACAAAACACGAAACAAGAAAAAAACATAAAATACACACTTACTAAATTAAATATTTTGAACTGTTGCTCGTCCTCTCTTCTAGTCTTCTCCTGATGACGAACAACAGTTCAAAATATTGAATTTAGTAAATGTGTATTTTATCTTTTTTCTATATATCGTATTTAGTGAAATTTAAAGTTTTATAGTCCGTATTTACCGTTTTTTTAATGTAGTTATATATATAGTCCTAAGTTTTGAATTACAATTACTTCATTGATTGCCTTATATATTACCATTATACTCATATTTTGGTTTCTACATTCTACAAATATGATTACGTCCTAACGTTTAAATTTATTTACAAAAAATGTTAATGCCTTGTAATCTAGTTGTAATAATTTGTTTATTATAATGAATTCTTACTTTTATGTTCGTAATATTTTTTCTAAAAATCTCGTTTTTTTTAAAAAAAATCATTGATAATTGCAATTTATAATGAAAGTTCTGGTTTCACGAAAGAAAAATTTTGCGCATACAATTCTCTCATTTCATATTTATTTACTGGATGTAATTTTGGCATAGTACTAAGACAGTATTAGCATTGTGTTAAGTTTATATGGTGTCCTTGTATGTTTATTTGGATATGACATGAAAGTGTAGGCCTGCAGCGATAGAGATAGGCCAGGCGATTACAGGGAAGTTATTACAGCTTCTCCTTCCGGAGAGTCTTTGACATACCAGACATATTAATGCACTCATGGGACCCCTAAAGGAACCTTTACAAATAACAACAACCACCAAAGAGAATTCAAAAGCAAGGAGAATGTTGCTTCTCTTACCTTTAAATTGTTAATCAGTACGGAATCCAATGAAATTTAACTTACTCATTAAAACACTTTTACATATATAGAATAAAATGATCACTAGCAAGAAGTTAGTTTTCCAAGTTTAAGTCCAAAACATTAAAAAACCGTTGTCCGCTTATATAAAAAATCAGTAAAAATGATATATAAACCAACAATTATACACTCAAGAAAAGATGCAAAGTAACGAATAAAATTTTACAAATATAGAATATTTCACAATCAAAAGTGAGAAAACATACAATTACAAGTATAAGTACAAGTATAAACAATTCTAAAATGCAATAGATGAAGTATTGAAATAAATTAATATTAAAGTAACTTTTGTTAAATAATTCACCATTACTATAATTCAATAGTTCATCGTTATAAATTCTCAATATTTTATAATGTGGTAAGCTTTCTCAATTGTTCATCGGGAATATTTGCATTTGTAATATTCTATGGCATCAATGTGTCTTTTGATACTTCTATAGTTCTTTATTGTTATATAATTCTTTATTTTCTATTGTATTGTAGGACTCTGAAAAAAGTTGTATATAAAACAGAAATATGAACTTCTAAATAGAGTGATTATTGAAAACAATAAAAAGTGTTTATATGAAATGAATATGAAGCAACTTATTGTTCTTCAACAAAGAAAGATTTCTTTATGTTCTCTCACTCTCTCTTACCTACCTATACACTCTTGCTCAATTTTATTCTCACTCTCTCTCTCTCTCTCTCTCTCCCTCTATCTCTATCTCTCTATCTATCATATACACACGGAAAGGCAAATACACACACACACAAAACAGAAAGATATCATTAACTTCAAAAGTAGACCTTAAAGAACCCCAAAATATATAAATCTATCAAAATGTTGAAATCAATTTTTTTCTGTTAATCAAATTTACTTAAAATAATTTACTCAAATGAAGTATTTTACTGTAATTTACTACAGTAAATTAAAACTAATAAAAAGGAGAAAAGCAAAAAAAAATTATAAAATATACTTAAAAGAAAGGTAAGCTAATAGAGGGAAGAAGGAAAAGGCAGATATCATCTTTAACTGGTGACCCTCTGCCTCTTTTATTTCTCATAGAAATATATAACTAGAAGAAGAACATGTGTTTGAAATCGTAGTTTTTTAATAAAAGTTCTTTTAGATGGGAGACTTGTTTTTCTTTTCCCATTTTAATGGTTCTTTATTAATATGAGTAACAACATAACTCATCGTAAAGCAGTAATTTGGCAGGAATTGTGCAATATACCCCTTACATAGTGTATAAACCTGGCTGAACATTGAATATTAGTAAGAAACATTTTTGGAAATTTTATGGTTTTGCTGTAAAACTGTTATATAAAGGGTTTGGTTTATTATGTATCAAAACTTATAAAATAGCTTTCAGTTAATTTGTAGAGTAAAATGCCCCTTCTATGAGAGTCATATATAATTAACGTTTGGCAAGGGTTTTCAGAAAACTCCTGACTACATCAAAGGATATCACTTCATCACAAACTACACCCACTGCCTGCTGCTTCAACATCCACAACATACTTTGTTACTAAAGCAAAGCAAGTTTTAATGAGAATGTGGTCATCACGAGAGGCTTCCAATTAGAGACCAGCCTGGGTAACTCATGGAATCTCGCTTGCTAATTTAGAAGCCTCTCGTACCGACTTAGAGATTTTATTATAATTAAATCGTTATTTTTTCTAATTTTTTTTTATTTTTAAACATACATAAAAATATTAAGTAATAATAATGACCAACCTGAAAAATTATGCAAGATAAAGAAAATGTATGCTCAAAATTAAAAATATATTCTTTTTGAATGTATGAAAAGCTGGTGAACTCTTAGGACAAGTGAAGAAATGTTGCTAAGGATTATATTCAAAAGCAGGAAAAAGTCCAGTTTTCTAACTATAACGTATTTTTCTCTCAACAGTTTTGTCTATTTAATTATTGAATAACTCTCGTATTTTTAGTAAAGTTTTTATAGTGTAAATGGCCTTTAATGGCGCTGTATATATTTTAAAAGGCTGTTAGATGTCAAAGGTTGAGTGTAGGACATGGTTTTGAGCAGACTAGGCCGTTTGTACAGCTGTGTTTTGCTGCTTACCGGACTTCGACTGCCTTGTTTCCTTCCTTCCTTGTTCACTTTCCCCTATTCCCAACAATCACTTCCAATATCCCCCACTCCACTGACTGTCCACTTTCTTATTCCCAAACCTACCAAATTTATTACTTATGACCTACTTTAAACCAATAGCACTTCCATTTGACCCACTATTAATACATTTTCAAGTTTTTAAAAGATGGAAAGTTCGAGGAGAGAGTGAATGAGATGTGAAATCAATTGCCCATTGTTTGCAGCCTGTACGAGAATAAATCTTCTATTTTTCCCCTGTAGTGACGGCCTATTCAATCGACTCCATTCGTCTTACCCTCAGACATCTTTTACCTACATATCTCTTCCTTGCCGATATTTTAACATAAATATCTTAAATTCCATCAGCACTTTTTTTTTTAATTTATAACTATGCTTTTAATAACACAAACCTTATATGATTTTTTTTTATTTTTATTTGTTTAAAGTCACAACAATGTAAGTGTTACATTACCAGTGACACTGATAACACAGATGTATGAGGGAAGAAGCAATCCAGTGACTACACTTCCTGGCGTGGGTCTAAGTAGGAAAAAAAAAATCACTTAGAACGGTTCATAGTAATAAGTCTCTTGGCCACATCCTCTTCAAACGTCTTCTGGGATTTCCTGGAATGCTTGTGGAGGATATTGTTAGAATTAAGGGATTACTATTTTTTGGAAGGTTTTTGTGAAACGTTTTATAGCGGGATATTGCTACCTGCTGAACTGTTGGGAACTTCAGGTCGGATTAAATTGTTTGGTTCGGTATATAGTAGGGACAATGAAGAAGTTTACGAAGGATTTTTGTTTGAAGAGTTTGTATCCTCTGAGAATTAGTTTTCTTTGTTGTTCCCCATATCTCAATGCCGTATGTCCAAATAGGCATAATCACAGTTCTGTAAAGTAATAGTTTGTTGTGAGTCGTTCATTTTGAGCGTAGATCCATTAAGTGTAGTAAAAGTTTATACCGTCTGTATTGTTCTGTTCGTTTGATTTTTGTATGCGGAGCCCAACTCAGTCGTCTATCAAGGTGTAGTCCCAAGTATTTGGTGGTTGTAGCTTGAGGGATTTATATGATTTGAATCTTAATAACAAATAATGTGAGTCGTATAAATTGAAACTAATCAGAAATAAAAGAACTACTATTAATTTGAATTGAAATAAATATTCATGATTCATGTCTGTTCTTGAGCCATAATAAAAGTAAACAGGCTAAATCTAAAACAAAATCTTGTGGGTCTTTCAAAGATAACATTATGATTGTTAATGGCTCAAATTTCAAACATAATAATCAATGGCTCAAAGTCATATCTAGCGTGGGAAGGCGTAACTTTGAAAAGTTTATTGGATTTACTAGCTGTTTTTTTGATTTTTTCTGATATATTTGCATCAGAAACTGATTCAGAAATTATTTGCAAATATTACACTTGTAATTTTAAACTACAAATATTGGTGTATTCAATTTGAATTTTTTGCAAGGATTACCTTGTAATGATACTTATATTTATACACAAACATACACATGTAAAATAATATTGGCTCAAGTATAATATTAACGTAACACTATATTCCAAAAGTAGGATAAATAAAACTAATACAACATTTATACTAAAACAAAATTTCAAAATTGTAAATTAAAAATTAATTTGTCTTTTTTTTTCTTTAGTAAAAATCATTTTAAAAACTGAATATTTCCTTTGTTAAAAACACCCATTTAAAGACTTTGAAATTATTATGAATGCAAACTGTACAGTCCATTTTATAAAAAAAGAGGAAAAAAAAGGAAAGGAAAATAGAAAAAAACGAGATATGTATATTCAAAGTATGAATTCCGTAATTGTGCTATAAAGAGGAGCGTAAAGGGGGAAATGTTTTTCCCATTTGGGGCATGTATTGATATAAATAGCCAGAGGGCGTTGTAACGTAAGATATCGTTTAATAGCGCCATTAAAAAACACTCTGGTCACTGCTTGTTCTGGCCATTCCTTTCGGCTTATATACTAATATATATATATCTATATAAAGCTTTCACATAAACACATGAAATAACAATCAATGATCAAACCACAATAAGAAATGGGAAAACAAGACTAAGATCTTTCAACCGTAACAAGCGGTCTTCGTCAGAGTCAAAAACCGTTCTTCGTCAGTATGCAAAAATTGCCATAAAATTTATATTGGTCAAACTGGTAAATCATTAAAGACACGTGTAAAACAACACCAATATAACGTAAGTAGACAGGAAAAAAGTAGTGCCTTATTCTTGCATATAAAAAATGAAAATCATCATATTGATTGGACAGGAGCTAAATTTATTACCTATGAAAAATCAATGTTGTTAAGAAATATTATTGAATCGTCTCTAATTAAATTTAATAGATCTAATATTATAAACATTAGTAACGGTCTCTTCAAACTTGATACTTTCGTCACGAGGGCAATAGCCTCTTCAAAGAGGGTTGACAGCTAGCGGATAGTTTTTTACTTTTTCTTACTGTACTCCTTTGTTTCCCCAAACATCCCTTTCTGGACATTAGTCCTTTCCTGTGCTTTCACCCTTTTAAAATACCACTCTTCCCTCCCACTCTTCTCAACTCCTCACCAGATGTTTTCTGCATCTAGTGTTCAGTTGGGTTTTTGACTCTGACGAAGACCGCTTGTTACGGTTGAAAGATCTTAGTCTTGTTTTCCCATTTCTTATTGTGGTTTGATCATATATATATATATATATATATATATATATACGAATGTTTTTCTATGTATACAAATTCCTATGTAGTAATATAATATATTCAACTCCGTGCAAAAATTGCGATGCAGTTTACATTGGGCAAACAAAACAGTACTTAAAAGATAGGTTAGCTCTACATAAATACGACATTAAATCAAAGGAAACTTTTAGTGCTTTAACCCATCATTCAATCAACAATAGACATAACTTTAACCTAGACGACACGAATATTATAGATTATGAAAACAATAAAAATAGGAAACTTATAAAAGAAATGATTCACTTTCGAAAAACCAAGAATGCATGCAATAAAAAAACAGATACACAAAAACTAAGTAAATTTATAGTATATTACTTAGTAATTAATAAGTATGGTTGTAGTTTCCTGGTTCTTTTTTCCTTTTTGATATACTTTTGATGAGTTTTTAGGGTTCTTTGAGTTATCAAGTGTGATTAGAAGGTTCGAAAAACTGTCACTAGGGCAACAAACTAGCTGATTTGAACTCAAACAGTTATGTAGTTCTTTCCTCACAATAGAAGAATACCAAGGTAATTATGTATACTAATTAAATAATGTAATATAATTATATTTCATGTTATTGTAATTAAATTTTGTATGAATGTAGCCCTCAAGATGTCAACAAATATAGATGAAACGTCGGCTTAAAGGTGTTGAATTATTGAAGCTAGATTACCAAACCTCGATAAAAAAGAAAAATAGTGTTATATATATTTTTATATATATATATATATATATATTAGTATATAACAACAATTCACAGAAATTGAGAATCGTTTCCTTTTCCTATAATTACCAGTTATTTATTTCAACTAATAGCATTATATATATATACGAGCTCAAAATTCAAGAAGAGTAACACACATGTATGACTTGTGTATACAATGACATACATGAGACATAAGAAATAAGAGATTCCAAATATAAAGCAATAAATAGTAAAAGATCAGTATAACGGAGTTAAGATTAGTAACGGAGAAAGACGTCAAATGCTTTATTATCTGTAGTAGTGAATTTAAATATTCCATGAACAGCTAACAAGCTTATGTATTTGTTCATAAGAATTCTTTACAATAAACATTTTCAATTCTTTATAACATTTAACATTTAATTGTTTTACAAAAAAATAATTTTGATAACATGATAGCTTGAGCCCTGGCATATTAAAATGGCAAGGACTTGAATTAAGTGCTTGCTATCCCTTTTACAGGATATTAGGTTGGTTGGCACGTTTATGTTCGTCAAAACATTTTTTCTATTTTTTCCGCCACTTTGTACTCGTCATTGCCTACCTCCCGTTCATAATTTTATTACCTTTACTTTAAGATTTTAGAAGACGATTCATTATTTAAAAGAACTTATAACTTTTTGCTTGTATATATATTATATATATATATATATATATATATATATAACAAACACTTTTTCTTCTTCTCGGAGTTTGGTCAGGGTAAATATATGGAATCACCTTTTTGCCAACGTTTTGTCTTTATTTTAAGACATCCTCAGGGCTATAAACTAACAAAAAAACAATGAACATTTGTCATTTCTACTTTAGAAAACATCATAAACATTGAAGAAAACTTACTCAAGGCTGGTTTCTGTTACATTACACCAACCGTTAACTGTCATTACATGTGCTGCTCCAAGCGACATATTATTGAAACACTGTTTTTTAGTACAATCATATATATATATATATATATACTTATACACATATTATAATATATATCTATTATAATATGTATCCACCATATAAATTATAATATGTGTATAAGTATATATATATATATATATATATATATATATATATTATATGATTACACCAAAAAAACAGTGTTTCAATAATATGTCGCTTGGAGCAGCACATGCAATGACAGTTAACGGTTGTTGTAATGTAACAGAAACCAGCCTTGAGTAAGTTTTCTTCAATTTGTTTATGATGTTTTCTAAAGTAGAAATGACAAATGTCCATTGTTTATTGTTTTTTGTTAGTTTATAGCCCTGAGGATGTCTTAAAATAAAGACGAAACGTTGGCAAAAAGGTGATTTCATATATTTACCCTGACCAAACTCCGAGAAGAAGAAAAAGTGTTTGTTAATATTTAGTGGTCAAGAAAACAGTACCGTATATATATATATATCACAACGTTCTTGGTCTCCTTTTCTGTTTTCTCCTGAAGACGGATTGCCCAAAAATTTGACTTTGTAAGTGTGTTTCATTACTTTTTGTGCTACTTATCCTCAATTTTGAACTGGTGAGGTGTTGAGAGCTAGGGGTTGAGACATGTAAGAGAGTTGACAGCTAGCAAATAGTTTATTTTTACTCTTTCTTACAGTACTCCTTTGTTTCCCCAAACATCCCTTTCTGGACATTAGTCTCTTTCTGCGCTTTCACCCTTTAAAAATACCAATCTTCCCTCCCACTCTTCTCAACCCCTCACCAGATGTTTTCTACATATAGTGTTTCAGTTGGGTTTTTGACTCTGACGAAGACCGCTTGTTACAGTTGAAAGATCTTAGTCTTGTTTTCAATTTTTTTATTGAGGTTTGGTCATTCAGATGAGTTATAATATAATTATAATATAAGTGATAATCGAAATGCGATTCAGAAGGACTGATTACACTTTAAAAATACTGTGATATACAGAAAGAGAGGCAACAATAGGACTCACTTTACAATACTTCCACCAATGTGACGGTTGTCCTCAGGAGGGGAAACGTTTTTTTTTCTAAGAAGAGTATTTTTTTTTATTCACTTTCGCGGCAGCACTGCTTTAGCCCTCTACCAGAGAGTTCTTTAGTTGACTGTCGTCCCTTCGTCAATTCACTTCTTTTCCTATGAAATACTTCCATAATGGTTGAAATATTGTAAAGTGAGTCCTATTTCTATGTGTTACAGTTTGTATGTTTTTTTTTTTAGTAAACATTAAACATAAAAAAAACAGCGTTTGAAACCCCAGTAACAAATTCAGAGATGTGTCTAAAATTTTCCAACCCAAACAAATGGATTTGAAAAACTAATGATAGAAATCCCTATAATCTAGTGATAAAAACTTCCCTAATATTAATCTTTTATATTGCATAATGCCACATGATACTTTTGCTATTATTTTACTACACATCTGGACATTTACTTATATTACTTACATTTACTTTTAATTTTTGAATACTTTTTATTTTGGTCAAAAAATAAAATAACATAAATTGTTGACAACGTAAATCATAAGTTCATTTGAAACTTTGTTGATAATATGAACCAAGAGTGTCAAATATCTGACTGACGTGACAGAACCAGTCTAACGGGAGTCAAGTCTGTCTAGTGGCAAGAAAGGCCAAAAAGTTACGATGAGTAGGTGGATGTTATTTTGATTACATATTCTTTTTGTGAATATCTGTTTTGAGGTAAGATATTTCATTTTTTATGTTAAGAGCACCGGTAGATTTTGTGTTTTAGTAGCTTAATTGAGCGGGTATTGACCTATCATTTGTATTACAAGTTATGAACTGAAGTTAGGTTTTGAGATGTATTGTAGGATTGTTTACAGAAATATTTTTAATATATAATTTAATTTATTTAGATAATTATAGGGGCTTACTCTCATTATTATTTAAAAATAATAACTTAGGTTAGGTTAGGTTAAGTTGTAGTGACAGTCCCACAAGGGAACTCACATCGGTCGAACATCAGTTCTTTGTGATGACATACAATGGACCTTGTGTGTCTTAAATTTTGCCTAACTCAAGCGTACTAAGAGTAGGGTTCTTTAACGAATACCTCACGTGGAACAGATTTAGGACCGACGTCTTAACGTCCTTTCCGAGGGATAACGTGTTCACATTTATTCACGTACCATATGAATAAATTTAGTCCAGAGTGGGTATTGAACCCCGGACCCACCAGTTCAGAATCGAGCAGTTGTCACTGAGCTAATCTGCGCCCCCCCCCCCCCCCCCCTAAAAAAAGGCTCCCGAAACAGAATGAGTTTGGCACTCCTGAACTGATGTGTATGGTATTCTTAGCATAAAAATGGTTCATGTTTTTCACTCTTCTTAATCATTAAAACTTTCTTTAAACAGCAAATATACTCAAACGATATAACTGATCAATAAAATGCCTTATATTTTCATGTCAATGATAGCAATCACAATTTAAATTGAACCGAGACTGTAACGAACACCTACTAATACCATAATTGTTATAAATGGTATCCACAAATAGTATAAATGTAATATTTATTTCATAAATCAAAGTTAATAACCTAATAATGCATACATTACTTGGGGCTCATTCAAATCGGGGTCGATAACAATTTGAAAAGCAGCCTTGCCTGGGGGTTCATTCCTATTGTCTTCCACGTGTTCCGGTCATTTGTTCATCCAATGCATTGCAACATTTCCTTTTTATTACCTATTTATAATTCTGTCATAATTAACATGGGCTATACATACAAATCAAATAGTATTTTTTCTGGTCAGTTAAGTTCTTGGGTCTATATAGAAAAAATGTATATATATTAACGTGAACTTTATATGATTTACAGCAAAATAAAACTTTTTATTTTACAACGTTTGTGTATTGAAGTTTAAATATTTTACTATAATACCTCACCAATAACTATACTGGTTGCCTACTAATACACGAACCACATTTTCCACTCTTATTAAGCCCTAAAAGATTTAAAACATGTAACTAATCTCACTCTGCCTTAGACATTGATATTTATTTTTCATATATATTGTAAAATCGTGATTATATGCGTATAATTATACCGTTTTGGTTTTATTTAAATAAAAATAAATTGAAATGAAAATATTATTTATTTTTTTTATAAATAAAACGAAACGTCAGCCTTGAAAGTTTTATTTAAAAGTGAATGACTGGCCGATTCCTGATGTTTGATCGTATTTATAATTATACCAATATATAGGTATGTTCTCTAATCGGGATACGGTCAATTTTTTAGGATAAAAATCAAACTCTTGTTGCCAACGTTTCGGTTTTATTTAAAACCTTTTTCATAGGCATCTTCTCCATACACTCTTCTTATATCCTCATAAAAACCCATATTTCTTCTTATATAAACCCAAATATATACATAACAGATTCAATAATATATCGACCGTTTGATAGAATAGGTATGTTGTCTAATCGTGATTCGGTCAATTTTCTAGGATAAAAAATCAAACTCTCATCAAACGACGAGTTTGATTTTTTATCCTAGAAAATTGACTGAATCCCGATTAGAAAACATACCTATTCTATCAAGCGGTCAATATATTATTGAATCTGTTATATACCAATATATGTATGTTGTTTGACGTTACATAACAGGAGTGACATTGCTCCTTGATATTCCGAGCCATTTTTCAAAATTTTAAATCTTTCTCGAGCCACAATTACTATAAATATGTATTTAAAAGGTATGCAAAAAGTACATACGGAAGGATAATATTTTTTTAAAAATATAATACCAGAATAATGAAAAGTAAACTTGAGTAGATTTATTGAAAACCACAAATAATCCTTCAAGGAGCCCCCCCCCCCCCCCCAACTATTATATACGATATATCCTTTATACCATATATGCTATATACGATAAGACCTTATATCCATGTCTGATGACTGAACAGCCCACATCTACTAATAGGATAATAAGGCATAATTAATAATTAATAAGACATATGAAGCGTTAGTGTTAATTACAACTTCCTGATACATAATTTCATTCAATTGATGTTAACTTTGAAGATAATATATTTGTTAGATATAAGACTGAGAAAGACGATGCATGATTAGGCATTTAGATTCATGCCTTTAGCTGTTTCCAAATAAAAATACACACATTAAAACCAAAGCCAACTGATTGGGTAGGTTCAATAAATTAATACAGAGTTCTAAGTTTCTTAGAAGCATGAATAATCTATACTTAATTAATCATTCAGGCTGGAAACTTACTCCTTGTACACTTTGTATCCAATTTAATCTAATAAATTAGTCATTTTGATCTAACTAGGGCTAGTGGCTTTCTACATCCCTTGAGGCGAGGAATAATGTTTCATATATTCGTTCAAAATTAAATAGCTCTTCCCACGTTTATATTCATGTTTATATTAAAACTAGATGTTTTTCTAAACATTGTATAAATTGAGTAAATACTTTATAACTATGTATTGTTAAAATTTCTATTTAATGTAAAGTTTTCTTTCGGAATAAGTATACGTAAGTGCTACATATAAACTATATGAAACGGTCCAGAACAATAACACAATAAATATCCTGAGTAAAACACTTACATAAAATGAAATGGAAAAAGAACTCACTTAAACGTTTAAACATCCGTCATCACTAGGAGAGAAATATTTGGCTAGATCGTCAGATGGCAACTCTAGTGTTTTACTGACTTCAGTTACGTTGTCACAAAGTTGACTAATTCTCTCCTGATGACAAAATGTTGAAGTGAATTCTGTCAATTTATTGTCTATTTGTCTGTATATATATATATATATATATATATATATATATATATATATATATATATATAATCAATTCAAAACGAAAGAAACACACAGAAAGACACAGACATAAGTCACATCGATATTTCGACCATCGTCGTCATCAGGAGTTGTGAAGAGCGAAGAGTCCCGCAGGAAGGCAGGGTGGTGAGTCACCGCTCTTCGCTCGTCATACCTCCTGATGACGACGATGGTCGAAATATCAATGTGAGTTATGTCTGTATCTTTCTGTGTGTTTCTATCGTTTTGAATTTATTTTATTTATTAAAATCCGCTGGACCATTTCTTTTAATGGTATATATATATATATATATATATATATATATATATATATATAATATTTCTTTCATCATTGTCACTGGTAATGTTACATTTACGTTGTGACGATGTAAAATAAAAAAAAATTCAAATAACTCCCTCTGATGTTATTAAAGCTCACAGATATGCATATTTTAGATGTAGACCTGAAGAAGAACACTATGTGTTCGAAATACGTTGTTAGTTTTCATATTAAAACTTTATATTTACCACTTTTTTTTGTGTCGAGACGTAATTCGTTAATTCCCCTAAAACATGTAAAACTCATTACTTTATGAATAGAAGAATGACGGTGAGTAATTTTATTACATGCTGCAGTTTCAAACACTTCAGTAATTGGATGAATTTATGAGGTAGGAGGTATAATAATCACCTTTTCCAATATCAAAAAAAAAGTTTAACAAAAACGAAGTAGTTAAACTAGAGCAATGTATTTAGTAAAGAAGGATGAAATGCGTCATGTATATTGTTCTAGCCAGTTCTTATTTGCTTTCTTCTTTATCTATTATCAGTTCTATCCCCTGTGAAAGCTAGGGATGTATAGAGCAAAAATGCTGCAGCCCAGGCAGCCTGTTTGTTTTGGCTCCTAGCCTGTCCAAACAGACTACTGCCTCATTACCCAATATTCTCTTGTTTCCAGGTAACCACAAGAGAGGCAAGTTATTTACACTAGTTTCATTATTCATTCCTGACCCATCACTGTATTAAATAGAAGGATAATTCTTGAAATCAGGAAGCTTCAAATTTCGGTGATCATTTGTGATCAATTCAACGAAAATACTTTATGAGGGTCATTGTGTTTGGTAACATAATGATAAAACTACTAATGTTTCGTCTATCAAATGTTTGAAACATTTTATCTCCCATAGAAACTTTTACATTTGTGCTAGTCTGAATAACCTGCAAATTATTTATTCTTGATATAAGAATATTATATAAATTCCTAAATTTATATATAGATTCCTAAATGAAAGAATATATTTACTTGTCCATTCCGTAGATCCGACAGATGGTTGCTATCTAGCATAAAGGAAGCAAATATGAAGTATGATCAAAAAGTAAGTGCCCTTTTTGAATTTCGCTCGCTCTGAACACTATGATTTTAAAACTTTTGTGGTATTGGTACACTCATCACAATCATATGTTCACATTTCTACTATATAGCATGTGTTGTTTTTACGCGAGACGCATAAAGGTTAGATTCTTTCTTGGCAATTTTTTGCCATTAAAACATAATGGAGCAGAGATTTTATATTAATTTTTATGTAAAAAATGATATTAAGTAATCAAAAACTCTTGAAATGCCGACAGTGAGAAACAGTGAGTCAACGTTAACAGAAAAATATTTATTTGTGGTATACGATATTTCATAGGTAATGAAATATTTTTTTTAACAGTCAAAAATTGCCAAGGACGCAGACACGAGTCTAACTTTTATGTCTCTCACATTAAAAACACACATGCTATATAGTCAAAGCTGTACACGTATAACTGTGATGAGTGTACCAACATAAACATTTTAAAATTAGGGTGTACAGAGGCCTTAAAATTTAAAAAGTGCCTTTTTTGATCAAGCCATGTATGTTCCTTCAATGAAGCTTTTCAGTTAACATAAAAGTTAGATTCAGTGATCTGATTAAAAAGTTGAACAGGAATAAGTAACCATTAAATCTATGATGGTGAGGCCTTAACATCAGCTTAGGTGAACCCAATACCACTTAAAAATTAAAGTCTGATCAATAGATGCTATTGCAGCAAGTACAGGCTGTATTAACACGAATAGAGTAAGAGTTGTAAGAGCTAATAGTAAGAATGAAGGAACACTGAAATAATAATCCAGACATCCAGAATGCCTTTGTGATCTACATCGTTTTTAATCCCCTAACAGGTTTGGCAGGCTTGGGACAGATACACAGTATATATTGAAAATCAAACATGCATTATTTTGCATGCACTGCTAATTTGAGCAGTACACACTCAGGTTCGTTAAACTGACTTTTCAAATTGTTTCAATTAAGATAATAGTAATTTTTTTTTAATTTTAATGATATTTCTATCCTTGATTATAACGTCACTTATGACATCACAAGCTTCCATGGCAACGCTGTATAAACATCGTTATTCCATATTCATAATTACTCTTTAAATGTCAAAATCAATAGTTCTCCATTTTCAAATATTCCTTCTGTTGTAAATTCATGCACTTTCTTTTAAATTTAATTAGATTTAGATTTTACACACAATGAAATAGGGAGTGTTATATAACTATTTGCTGATTTTTTTTTTACTTTCTTGTGTTTAATAAGCCAATGAAAAATTATTTATATAAAATTGAAAGTCGGCATTGAAAATTTGATTTCATCAGAAGACTGATCATTTGAACTTTAAGTCATTTTTAGCGTTTCTATTGAAAAGAATTGGTTCAACTAAACAAGCGTATATTAATAATAATAGCTATTCGATCAAACATATAATCAGCCACAAGTCATACACTTAAATAAAACAAATATATAATGAAGAATATTTTACCGATGAACGAATGTTAAAGATTATCAAAAAGAACCAACCTTGAAGATAACTTGGTTTTAAAAACTTACTATCAAGCGAAACCATAAACTTACTAATAATGTAGTAAACTAGATGCAGCGCCAAGGATTATGCAATGGTGGTCTAGCTGGTCTAGTATATGAGTCAACATGTTATGAGTACTGTCAATAATCGCAAAATGCGTACATCAGAAGTATAACACTTCAACATTCTGGAGTTATTACTATACTGGTAACTTTTACAGTCACAGTTGTACTAGATTAGTGTAAGATCGGGTCTAAAGAGTCCAGCCCGACACGACCTTGCCGATCCAAAACCACTCCGGCAAGGTTAGGTATATATTGGAGTTTATTTTCCACCAGCCAAAGTAGTTGATATCATTTCTATTAAGATAAGTACTATTATTATTATTATTATTAGGATCAAATTATTATAACTGCCTATATAGAATATAGTGAGACTCATTGTAAACACAAAACTTAGGATTAAGTTATTAGTTTGTAAAATACATTCTAAAATAGGGGAAAAACCCCGGTGGGGGACACTTAGTTTACTTTAGTTGCCGGCTACCCCAGAAATTCGTAAATTGGGAGTACTCCCCTAATAAAGAATTTTCCATTTCACTCCACCAGCCAAGCAAATCTCGGTCATCTATTGTATGTAAATTATTTATTTTATAACAAATATTCCTTACTTTAATATCGATACATCGTTTTTGTATACATAGAATATAAATTTATATTTGTTAAAAAAAAAGTTAACGAGAGAGAAGCCGGGGCTCGAACGGACCCGAACGTAATAATTGACATTGTCGGCCTGACCCAGCCAGAATTTCGGGTTGGGTCGGGCTCGGACCAGGGCTAGGGCTTAGGATCTTGACTCTGTACTAGATTATGTTACAACATTAGCAGCCATTGAAATAAAGATAGTACTACAGTTATAATACTACACCAGTTCTTCTTACAAAACAAAGTAGGTTTGTTTGCTTACTACTATTTTAGTCCATAAATTTAAGATAGTAATAAGGTTAATTTACAGCACTAATCTTTGCTAATATAAATGAAGTAATATAATTTCTACCGTTTTCGTTGGTATGATACAAAAAGTACTACGGCTACACTACATCACTAGTAATTTCTACAATAAAAGAAATAATGTGGTTATGTTGTCATAGTTAGAGTTTCTAAAATAACTACAGAACTATGGTTGCGATACTACAATAGTAATACTTACACTATTACATTAGAAGAGCTAACAATGAACTTAAAGTCAATCTATACGATGTGTTATCCCATTAATTTAAATTAATCATTTTTTGTATATATAACAAGAAATGTACCTGCTGTCTGACCTGAGGATATAATATTCCAGCGTCTATTACCCTAGACCAGCGAATGCAAAACTACTGAGTTCGGAGTGTCAAAATTTTCAAAAACAAACAAATTATTTGTAGCGTGCGTAAATTATAGCGTATTGTGTAAATATTTTAATCAAAAATATTTCAAGAGTAAAGACTAAAAAAAATTAGCATTTTTTATCATTTTTGTAAGTAATTACTTGCTTGATTTCATTTACAATACAAAAACCAAAATTATGAAACCAATGATTTACATTTAGAGACTTGTTTTACATATTTCATGTAATATATATATATTACAATAAATAGGACAATCTGAATATTTTGTCAGATTAGGCAAATATTCAAGGGTTATTACAGTCAGAAATATATCCATGGTGACAGTGCAGGTCGTAGTTTTACTACAACATATATGTATAATTTACTTTATACATTTTTATGTAGTATCAATTTTAAACAATATATTTAAATGGCTTTAAATATTTAAAAAATATTTACTTCTTATTTCGTAATTAGAGCATTACATTTTATTTATGTAAAGAATAATAATATTATTATTAATAACCAACTCTGGTTATCATGAGGGATAAATATTTGAGTTTTGAATTTTTTTGATTTTGTAGATGCGTGTCATCAGAAATTAGCTTGCGTGTCATAGGTTTGTCATCACAGACTGCGAGAAAGAATATAACGCTCTGTGATCCAGCCTGTACCACGTCAGGTACTACTTGAATATCTCTACTCCACAAATCTTTATAAGCCAAAAATGGGGCTTTTGATTTTGAATCATCCGGGCAATATAATGCCTCTATTACGAACAATAATAATAATTAACAAAAAGACCTCATTGTAGGTCGTTAGAACAGCCCTGAAGGTGAGTAGTTGTAAGTGTGGTTCATAAAAACTACGACCTGCGCTATCACCACGGAAATATTTCTGACTGTAATAACCCTTGAATATTTGCCTAATCTGACAAAATATTCAGTTTGTCCTATTTATTGTTTAAATATTTAATTTTCTAATATCTTTCTTTAATGCACTCAACTAATAATGAATCTTTTAATTCATCTTAATTCAAGTGAATAAACATTCCTTATTCTCTTTGAAATTCAAATCGTTAATGCAAATTCATTGTCAGCATTATTCCGATAAAATTAATAAAAAATCATATTGCTTTTTGAATGAAAGTCAAATTTTAAATTAAAATTGTATTTAATAATAAATACAAATTAATATAATGATTTTTGAATGCATTCCGACTCGAGTTTGCCTTTCATTTGGTTTAATGAACTAAACTGGAAAGAGCTTTGAATATTTTTTTTTTAAATCTAAAGTCTGTATGAGTTATTTTAAATATTATTATGTATTCAGAGTATACGGTGCATAATTCACAGAGAATGGTAGTGTCATGTTTTATACAAGTTTTATCATAAGGCTAAAAATTAAATCAACTCTACATCAAAGATTTCAATAATTAGTGAAATTCATAAATAACAGAATAACATGTTCATTCATTAGTAAAATTAGATCATTCAAACTAATCGTATATTTTTAAATAATGAACATAAAAAATGGCACAAAAATCTGTGATTATATATTACTCTGGCTATATTATTAATATTATTATGATATTATACCTGTATATTTTGTTAATATTAGTAAGTATTTATTAAACCTGATGACAGATTGCGGCCAGTACAATATTTTCGGATTAATTTAAAATAATCCAAGTTGAATTCAAAATAATCCAAATTCCAATTAAAATAATTCAAGTTTAATTTAAAGTACAAAACTCACACTAACAGACAAACTCCACATATACAACCCAATCTTGAAGCCTTCTTGGGCTTATGCTATAGAACTTTGGGGTTCTGCCAAACCTTCAAACATTCGTCCTATACAAGCCATCCAATCAAAAATACTCAGAAAACTCTCGCATCTCCCATTTTACGTCCCAAATATAATCATTCACCGAAATCTCAAAGTCCCCTTCGTTCTCGACTATGCAAAAGACTGCTACAAAAAATTCCACAGTAAACTCTCAACACATCCAAACCCACTTGCTTAAAATCTTTCCCAACTAGTCATCCCCACAAACCCCCAAAGACGACTAAAACGACAATGGCCACGTGACTTTCTGTCGTCATAAAGCTTACGAAAGATAGTTACCGAAACATAGTTACGGAGTGCCACCAATGGGTGTCTACCCAATTTCCGCCACATAATCAAAACGCTAAAGCAGTAACCCTGAAATCAAAATTACTTCTAAATACATGAAATTGTAGTCGAAGTATCAAAAAAAAAAATTAAAGTAATTCAAGTTTAATTAAATATAGTTCAAATTTAATCCAAATTTAATTTAAAATAATTTAGGTTACACAATTTAAATTAATCCAAGTTTAATTTAATATTATACAAATTTATATTTTAAACTGTTTGTCAGTTTGTAAATTCATATATACTACACTAAAGTTTATATTTGACTTGGATCATTTTAAATTAACAAAAAAGTTGTATAAAGGACTTACTTGAATTGCATACATTTCGGCTACATATTATAGTTATTTAGCTCAAAATTACAACATTATGATGGAAAAAACGTTCAATAGAAATATATACTGATATAATAGAAACATTAATAGATATATGTACAAAAAATGTGGTTTCTCTTACAATCACCAAGGAAAAATGAAAATATGGAAATCAAAGTAAGTAAACTATTGCTATTACAACAATTAAGGAAGTAACTTATACAAAGATTTTAATTCAATTATAATATTTACTATTATATTTGGTCTAATAATATGCTTGAATAATTTGGATTACCGTACTTTTTTTAAATTAAACTTGGATTATTTTAAATTAACCCAAACAAGTTGTAATGTAGTTCTTTAGGTTCGGAGGGTTAAGTTTCAGTGATTATCCCACGAGAGGACACTCATTAGAAAAATTGCCCCTTTGTGATACCACAAAATGAATATTCTACATTAGGAGTTGTAAATTTTGCATAACTCGAGTATTTAGAGTAGGGATCTCAAAAGAGGACGTTAGAACGTACGGGATTGAGACCGGCAGATTAACGATCTCTGCGAGGGTCGGCTGGCTCATTTATTTTTACTTGCAGGCGAATAAATCGAGGGATAGAATGGGTATCGAACCCCGGCCTGCTATTCTAGAGGCGAGTACGAAGCCACTGAGGTATCGCACTCCTAGTGTAGTGGTTTTTCTAATTCTATACCAAAATCAGATATTTACAGTAAACCTTCTAAAAGACAAAATTATTTTAATTTGGGCAATTTAGGTTGCAGTTATGAACGTTTCATAGGAAGTATTCACTTTGTGATAGACTGTGGTAAGAATGCTGTTCAGTTTAATTGAATCAGAGTTTTGTTTAAAAGTTACGCCCTACACACTTGTGATCTGTTTGTGAAATGATAATAGCATACCTTTAAGAGGCCGCTGAAGACAGACAGTGTGGCTTGCAGCCAAAGGGTCATCACTGGAGTAAGCCAGTCGCCAAGGCAATACCTAGACAACCTCTAGCATTGATTATATAACAACGGCCTACTTACATTCCTTCTCTGAGCCTCGTAATCTAAAAATCACCTCTGATAGGAGTCATTGCAATTATACACAACTAAACGAATCTTTAAAATAAGAAATAAAACATTTATTAATTTGTAAATGATTAAGATCAAATATATAAGAAAATTATTTACACATTAAATTTAACATCCGCTAAATCTAGATTCGACTACTAAGAAGATTTATTCAAAAAGAATACTATGGACCTTGTTCAATAAAACTTCTTTAGTGGGGAATTTTTTTCTTTTATTATTATAGAATGTGATAATTAAGATATTACCTTCAGATAGTAAAGGAAAAAGTCCTCAATCAACAAAGTTTTTATTGAACAATGCACTCGTAATGTTCTTTTTAAGTTACAACAGTTTTTGAAAAGTAGGGGTCATTATCTTGAGAAAACAGACTTGCTATTTTCTTTTAAATTAAAAGAAATCACAATATCTTTCAAATAAATTACTTCTTCAAAAGACAAAAGCCTGTTCTCCCTTCTACACAACTAATGCATATAAAGAAGTGCTTTAAACTCTAAACACATTTAGATACAGGTATATGATCTAAACACAAATATAAGTAAATGTACGTAATATATATATATATACATATATATATATAAAATTCAATAATATATCAACCATTGGATAGAATAGGTGTATAATAAAATCGGGATTCGGTCAATTTTCCAGGATCAAAATCTGGAGAAGATGCCTATGAAAAAGGTTTTAAATAAAACCGAAACGTCGGCATTGAGAGTTTGATTTTGATCCTGGAAAATTGACCGAATCCCGATTTTATTATACACCTATATATATATATAAATGATCAAACCTGACGAAGACCGCTTGTTACGGTTGAAAGATCTTAGTCTTGTTTTCCCATTTCTTATTGTGGTTTGATCATTGATTTTTATTTCACGTGTTTATGTGAATCTTTAGATATATATATATATATATATATATATATATCACTTAACTAAACGAAACACGATCCAAACTGGACACAATACGAGTTCAAAATTCAAGAAGAGTAAGGAAACACACTTACAGACTCAAACTTTCGGGTTATCTATCTTCAGGAGAAAAGAGAAAGGGAGACCAAGCACGTTGTAGACGCAACGGCAAGTAACCCACTAACGGGTTATATATATATATATATATATATATATTGACTTTTATGTTAGCTTCTCAGTTCTTACTTTGTTTCCTCTCTGATGACATAAAGTGAAAGGCTTCAGAGATTTATTTCTATTGTATTACTTTTTCTATTTTGATTTAAACCTCATTGATTGCCTCACGTGTTTATTTATTCTGATTTTTCTGCATATATATAAAGATTTCACATAAACACGTGAAATAACAATCAATGATCAAACCACGATATCAAATATGACACTGACAAAGACTGCTTGTTACAGTTGAAAGATCTTAGTCTTGCTTTCCCATTTCATATTGTGGATTGCAATTTCATATTTATATATATATATATTATATATATATATAAAAAGATTTCACATAAACACGTGAAACAACAATCAATGATCAAACCACAATAATAAATGGGAAAACAAGACTAAGATCTTTCAACCGTAACAAGCGGTCTTCGTCAGAGTCAAAAACCCAACTGAACTGAAAAGTGTGTATATATATATATATATATATATATATATATACACTTTTTTCGTTGGAAATACAATCCAAAACGGACAAATATAGTTCAATATAGACAAAGAAACATAGAGAAATCAAAAGAACACACTTACAGTCTCTAATTTTTGGTTTGAACCGTCTTCAGGAGAGATAAAAGAGGGAATATATTGTACCTGTTATATTATCTTTTTATAATTATATCTATCATATTTGTCTATCATATATAAATGAAATAGTAAATAGCAACCTTAAATTTAAAATACGTAAACATTTACGATGTAAACAAATACGTAACACATCCAGACATGATTGAGTAAAGAATATATCCCTTTAAATCTATGGCTAGAAAGATTAATAAAACTTGATAAACTGTGAATGAAATAAAAAGAGCATAAAACTACGGAAATAGCCTGTAGCAATACTACATGAAAAACAGAAATAATAAAAAATATTACTACCAAGAGAAGTAAAAACATAAAAATATTATATCCGATTCGTCAAATAAAAAAAGCTATAATTATCCTGGAAAAAAATAGAAAAATGTATTGAAAAAATATTTAAACACTTGATTCTACAATTTATTTACCTTATTAAAACACTCTAGAAAGAGTAATGCAATTATTGAATTCCAGATAGATTGAATATTTATTATCGCTAAAGTTGTTCAACCTTCATATTTGGTGTACTGATTATTATTGTATATTATTTTTGACATGGCAAAACCTATGATCGGTATAATTGTAGTTTCAGAGAGTTTTAGTGTTGATTTTGCTCGTTGTGGTTTTCTTTGAACAGACACATATCATGGTGCACTGCATACAAGGAAATAGGAAAATACTGCATCTATTTACTTGCTCCGTTTCTAGACTGGAGATGTCCTGGGTTTAGTGTCTTCTGCTATCTGCTCTTGTTCCTCAGGGCTTCATGCGAAGGACATGCACTTTTTTTTTCTTGTGTCGTCTAGACGATGGGTCAAAGTCTTGTATTTTGTAGGTTACATCGGATAACTTTCCTAGTACTTGTTATGGACCAAAGTAACTTTGCATTAGATTTTCAAACAAACCTACTTTCCTCACGGAAATAAAAATCCAAACAAGATCCCCCTGATTATAAGAATCTGAGCGATGTTTAGCATCATAACGTTTGTGGTCCTTGTCTTGAGCTTTTGTTGTCCTCAGTCTCGCCAATTGTCTTGATTCCTCGGCGTTTACTGCTAACTGGGTAGATTACTCGCTATCTTATTCGCTCACAAGTTTACTTCACAATTCAACTCAAAAACAAAACAGAAATCACAGGTTACTGGACAATATAACTTTACCTCTTCTTTTTTAAAAAAAATATAAATTTACACACAGTCCAATAACATTAAATACCCTAGAACACAAAGTAGTAGCTTCGCGTCATTATATATATATGATATATATATATATATCATATAATAGTCATATATATGATATATGATATCATTATATCATTTCTCTCCCATTCCACTAATAGGAACTTTTCTCAAAAGTTTAACTTGTATATTCTCATTTAATATACTAGATATTGTGTTATGTTACCTTCTATATTGTAATATAATTAATAGCATCACTGGGTGAGGTCACTCCAGAGACCATAGTTCAAAAGATGCTCCAAAATGAAGATAATTGGTCGAAAGCTGCAAACTTTGTGGAGGCGGTTCTCCGTCATAAGAAGAATGAAGGTGTGAGGCAAGGGCACTGATAATTCATAGGTGAACGAATGGGGACAAGAAGGTGAATCCTATTCAGGAGGACTGAGGCACCGGCATGAAGTAATGTGCAAACGGTTTCAGTGTCGGGTATTGCCAGGAAATAGGATGTGGTTTTTTAGTGGGTCGGGACACCCATACCCACATACCCTAAGCAAGACGTCTTGCTAAGGGATCTGATGAACAGATTTTTCCACATCCTACGACGAAAAAAAAAAAATAACTTTGTTATCCGTAAAGTAGGAGAGCACCACTCTGTATTAGTGATTATTATTAACTGCAACCTCACTAGTGATAGATTCACGTGTGAAGAAAGATTAAATAAAGAATTATAATATAATAAGAAATATGTTTTAAAACGACTGAAATGTTCATAACAGTCTATTTTTCGTACAATTTAAACTTCTTAAAAACCAAGAAATAGTTATAAGAATCTTTTGAACTCGAATTTAGTAACTGAATATCTCAATATAATTGGATAATTATATTATATAAAATATAATTAATAATAATAATAAATTTAATAATAATTATAATGATAATAATGTTACATTAGAATAATATAACTATATCCTAGTAGAATTGGTTAAGGAAATTTATTATTAATAAAATATTATATACATATCATTGAGGGAAAGTGTGGCAAAATTCTACTTTTTTAAGCAATTTATTAAATTTATACACTATAACTCTTTTTAGTTATGAAAATCTAAAAATACAAGTATTTCTAGATAGTAAGGAAAGTAATGAATTATTGAAGAAACTGTATAGTTACTGGATCTAGTAAGGGCACTGAATCCAAGAGGATGCCTCTATAAAATTATTAATTTAAAGAATAAACAAATTAAACAATCTTTTAAAGTTAACAGGCTAACAAAAGAAGCACTGAAAAAAAAATAGAAATAACATCAGTATTTTTTTCAGCCCATCAGTTATTCTTTGAAAGGCCTTTTCTTCTTCTTTTTTTTTACTTTTAATTAATTTCTTTCTTTGATGACAGCTCTTTGTTTGGTAAGTGTTTTGATGAAATTGTTTGTTAGAAGCCAAGGGAAAAGACATTAGAGGACGGTTGACAAGAGAGAGCGGGACAAAAGTCTGAGAGAGCATTGTTCTTGGACAGCGGGAGTTTGAAGGTGGGTGGGACAGCTAGGGAGGGGACGAAGGGCCCAATAAACTTTCAACAAGGCCTACTTTATGACTCGAGTCAAAGAAATGGAAACCGACTTGAATTTATTTTAAGTGGATTTGTCCAAGTCACTCGACTATACAACTGTCGCAAATGTATTCAAGTAATATATCACTGTAGTGTACTAGATACATGGTTACTAGGGAAGCAAACCTGATTCCTCATTTTATGATTAGAGAAGAAAAAAAAACACTAAGTCTTCCCACAGAAAGAATTTAATCACATAATACGTTTTGAGCACTTAGTGTTCATCACCAAATTACATCTCAATACAAAGATGAAACTAAAATTTTTCAAAGTTAGCCTAATTCCTCGTATAATGTGTAGAGGTGGTTAGAGGTGGTTAGAGAGTAGAGGAAAAGAAACACTGGGTAATCCCAGAAAAAAAAAGACATAAAGTAAACCATAAAGAAAAGCATTATGGTTTACTTGTTTTCATAATGCAAACAGGCACGCTAACAATCTTTTAATAAGAAGTTGATTTTTGTAGATATAGATTTCACATTGCATTAATGAATCCTTCAGAGTTATATAATTTATAAATGTTATATCTGAATATATGTAATATATTTTTTTTAACGTATGAAAGTCAAATAAACTTTGTAAGCGTCTTACATAGATATCAATGTGACAATCTCAAATAAAGATATTTATTTGAAAAGCAATGTTATTTTGATGAAATATAGGTTTAACATTATTCAATGAATTAGTTATGTCCTCATGAGATTCATAATAATAAAGTAAAGCTTTAAGTCAATGTGGAAAGGAAATAGGAATACGCAAGTGAGCAGACTTCACTATCTGACCTTCTAGAAGGCTGAATTATTACATTAGATCAGAATGTTGGAAAAAGGAAATTGAAGTCGCCAGTCCATCTATCATGTGGCTGCCATTTCGTAAAAATCTCTATTTAGTTTCTTTCCCTGACAAGGGATTCCCTTTGAATTCTAACTTCAACACCCTCAGCACTACCTTATACATTGTCATGTTTCTTCAGTTAAAAACAGTCTTTAATCAAGTTTATTTTGAGTTTTGACAGTATAAGTTATATATATTGCAAGCATTATTAATGTCATGAAATGCACCTAATTTTTTTTAAAATTAAATTGATTTATTGTAACAGATTGTCTGTTATAAGAGACAGAAAGACAGTTACTATGCATCCAGATATGAAATAAACCAATATATAACAGGATGCGACAGTCATAAATTCGAACCCCCCCCAGACCGTTGATAATCCGTTAACATTCAAAATTTCAGAAAGTCATCAAAATAAATATTTTAATGGAACTATAATTAAGGATCTAATTTTAAACAGCTGTTTTAGTCCCAAAATTTCATCGTATTACAGTAATTTTATACATATAGAGTCAAGATCAAGAAAACCAAAGATTTTTCAAAACAACGACATACAATTCCAATTATAAAAAGAAATGTTAAAATAAATTAAATGGCTATAAAAACAAATATAAAATACTTATTTAATACACCTTAATATAAATAAATACCCCTTTGTGAAATAGTTTTGAAAAATTTAAAATGAATATATGTTTAATTTGCAAATATTGCAGTTTAAAAATCCACGTAAAACACTATTACGCAGATAAAACATAAAAACAACTACGACCTTAATAACTCCTTTAGGTATACGATTTCAGATTTTTTGCCAGCGTTTTATTATTGTAATTCTTTTCTATTTTCTATTTTTAACCCTCAGAATGCCGCCCCCAGGCACGTTCTGCCCCACTCCATGGTACACCAGATCGGCACGAGCCCTCGAAGTAGTATTTACACAGAATGCAATTATACAGCTTCTAGGCTGTCATATGCACCCATATGAACCATCATATGTTCAAACACTCCAACAGATATTACAGGAATCCAGATCATGGGATCCAAACATCAGCGAGTAGATGACGACACTCTGAGGCAAAAATCATGCTTCCACTCATAACATGAAAACCTCTTATTTATTATCTCTAGGGCTAAGAAATTACTACGTGTTCGAAACGCAATGCTTTTTTATATTAAACTCTTTTTTATTACAAACGTACTTTTTGAAATTCCCCATCACTATTAGTCAACATTATGGTAACCATAAGCATTGTTAACATATAATAATAATTGTTAACAATTATTATTGGATACTTTATTTCATAGTTAACATTAATAAAGATATTTAATGAATTATAATTAGCCTATGTAAATTATATTGTATATATATATATATAGGTATGTATTGTATTATATTTTAACTAAGTGCAAATGTATATAAAAATAAGAGTGAACCTGTAATTAAAAAAAACAGGTTACAAAAAATAAACTCCCTCCTGATAGGGTTACTAAACGTGAGGAAATCATAAAAAAAATTAAGAAAGTATTATAATTAAATATAATTTTCATTTAAAATTATATTCATACAAATTAGCTCAGAGCTAGTTTTCTTTCTCATCGATTACAGATTTCTTAAGCATTCCTTGTTCATTGACAGGTTCAAACTAAGGCTTACTTGCTTACTGGCACCTTTTTAATCGCATGATTATCACATTACAGGCTTGATTCCATATGGGAATATTAATTCTAGTCTCCTTTAAGTTTATGAGAGTAGAGGGTTTTCAAATGTATCATCCAGACCCTCAATAGATGGTTTTACGTCCTTTTTATCAGTTGACAGATTTCATCTTTCCCCTTTTTGCGGAGGGAGCTTAACTAACCTTTGTGATTTTTTTCCCACAGAAAAGAAACTTAAGAAAGGCATACGGGCAGCTTTAGCTGAAAGCAGGCAGGGATGTGGTCTTCCTGGTTACTTACAAGGGTTGAGGGGTGAGTGGGGCAAGACTACCCCCCAGTATCTCTTTCCCAGGGGTTATTTAAGGTTTATTCTTTCTTCTTTCCAGTATTTCTTCTATCTTTCAGTTTTTTTAATCCCTTTCTTGTTTTTTACTCCAGATTTTCTTTTAACAATTCTTTCATTCATATGGACATTTCAAGTCGAAAATGTCTCAGTTTTGATGATATACTGGTCATCAGCTATTGTTTGATGATAAGCCTGCCCACTTTCAAACCTCAGATTCTTAGTGTCAACCGAATAATTTTACAACTTTATCTGATCCCATGTAAATAAATAATGTTTAACTCATTGTACAATCCGTATTCACTCATACTGGAGGTAAAACGATAATTCAAAGTGTCCACATAAAATATGTTTTTCATGTTATCTACACGTTTCAGACAGTTCTTGTTCATCATCAGCTAACATCCAATCAGGCGACTGTCGCAATAGGACTCAATTGGAACATTCGCCTGTCCTTTACTGCTCCTATTGAATGTTATCTGATGATGAACATGAGTTAATTGAAATACATAGATTACATAAAAAACTTCTTTTGTGTGGAGACTTTGAATTATTGTTTTATTCTTATCACGAAATAATTTTTATGTTTATTTTACATCTTCCAGTCATTTAAAGAAATTCTGAAGAAATCACAGGTTAATTTATCTTATTTTAAATATCAACTTTGAAACACTTTTATTGCTTAATTGACAAAATTAAATTAATGAAATATTGAATAAATTCTTAACTGTAAGCTGGAGCATAACATATTAAATGAAATAATACATATGAATACTAATAACTATCGTCTTCAAATTTATAAAATTAAAAAATATGGGTTAAGTAAAAGATATTTTGAGGACGTGTATACCAGACAAAATAAAGCTTTCCTAATTTTTCTCTTAGATATCAAGTTAAAACTCCTTGCTTTCTGCATAACTACTTAATAAGTTTGGACTGATTGATTGACTTTTGATTTATATCTTTCTCAACGTAATCAGCAACCTTTAAAACTAATTTTAGCTTTATTTTAGAACGCTTTTCTAACATATGACCCTGAATCACATTTCGGCAAAGAACATTCCCAGTATTTAATAAGGGTCAACCAAAACGTCATTTTAATCAAAAATGTTTGCACAGATTTCTACCAAATCACAAAAAAAATTTTTTTTAAGATACTTTTTTTTGATACCTAAAACTTATAATATTTGTGTCGATTTTAGTGCTCAGTCTTAGGGATAATATTCACTAAACATGAACTGTTTTAATTAAAACTCTCATGGTTCTTAAGGCATTCTACTCATACGGATATAAAAAACAATTTGCCAAACTTGTTTTCTGTGATTCAGGAGACCTCAATAAGTATATTTTAAGTTAAAAACTCGATATCAAAATTTGGGTCCAAATGGAAAACTTCATCATTTTATATTTTCTAAAGGAGAAATTAAAATCTATGAAACATTAATTTATCAATAATATAGGAACATCTCTATCCAATGCTCTACTTTTAATACCCATTTAATATTTATATAGGTCGCTTACAGTCTTGTTTAATTATACATTCTTATCAAGCTAGAATCTAGCAAATTTTAAGTGTTTTTCTTAAATTTAGAAAATTACGCAATTCAATTAAAAATTAACCAGATAATAAGTCTTCAAATGATTAAATAGCTTGTCCTCATTTTAGTTACCAAATGTTGTCATTAATCAAACTTATAATTAGTATTCCTTAATATTCCTGCTATTCTCCTGTCCGGTTTTCCAAAAAATAAATTGTAGCAATCATTCCTTTCAGTGTTGTTCGACAAGAATGAGTTAGTCTACTTGAGCCTGCATGTTTACAGCAAATCTCCTTGCAATGGCAAGGAACTAATTAAATTTAGGATTTTTAGGTGTTTATGCATTTAGGTTTTATGCTTTTTTTATTCTCTAATACGTTTTTTATTTTATATTATTTAATTATTTATTTCTTTATTATTGAATCATTTTATTTATTTAATATTATTATGTGTATTCTGAATACTATTTCATGTTTTATTTTGTTCTATTATAGCATAGTTCGTGACTGCTATTTATGTACCATTTCCTCCGTTCATCTCTGAGTTTATTTTTTATTTATTATTTATTATTTTTTCATATTTTCTAATTTAACTATAAATAATTTCCTGTATACCTTGTTCTCTGTGACAAGGTGCGTGTGCGGCAACATTGTTGGTCTCCAACCGTCTCTGTACCAGTGTGCTTGGATTCCCTCTGTTATCTCTTCTGAAGACGGTTCAAACCAAAAATTAAAGAACGAAAGTGTGTTTTTTAATTTCTCTATATTTATTTGTCTACATTGAACTTTATTTGTCCGTTTCGGATAAAATTTTCATCTAAAATGTTATTATATATTTTATAATATATTATATAATTAAACCACTTATATACACAGCAAGTATCGTCATCTGACTTGTAATGTTTTTCACGTGCAAGAATCATTTAATAGCAAACAATTTTTTTTTGTTCATGCTATCGTTTTATAAACTGTAAAACCTGAAATTCTAACGCTGCACATTTACATAAGTATTAAGGAGGGAAAAAATATCTCAATTTATATTCCCTCAAGAGGTAAAATTCCGCACGAGAAATTTTAAGACAAATATTAAAGGAATTTATAATTAATCCTTGCAACTAGTATTAGCTGAGACCATCACGGAATACGCGACACAAATTAATAAATAATATTAATATTAAACAAATGCAATATTTTCTGGGAATATGGTTTCAGATGAGAACTGCAGATATTCCATGTCCCTGTAAAAATAATATAGTTCTTCTGCTTTTGTTTGCAAAGTCAATAATTACAGTTATTTTAAGCTGCATTTTCCTTCAAGTTCTTATTATTGGTAATAAATTCCATATAATTTTGTGATTACATTTCATTTTTTATAAACTTATAACTGTATTTCTCTAATGTATATATGAACCATTATGCACTATAATATAATATAGTGAGTATATAGTTACTCAGACGCAACATGTCAAATATAACACATTTTGTTATTTTCATTTAACAATTAAATTCATTTTTTACCATATTATTCCCTGTATTATAACTGATCATTTACAATTTTATAAAATACCATGATTCACAGCTGTTATTATTAAAGGGGATTCTGATGGTCAAAACAAGAGTATTTCTGAAGTCTTGCACTAGTAAATCAACTAGTGTTTCCATTCATTTAAAAGATATATAACAATTGATATTTTCATATGTTGTTTATAATAATAAGGCTAAGGGTGTTCTGACTAAAATTAGATAATCCGAACAAAATGAGTCTTAAGTAAAATAAATAATTAATTTCAGTTTGGAAAGACATCTTTTGTGAAATTCAAATTGAAATTAGAGTAGGATGGATAATGTCGACGCGCATTCTACTTATTGCTTAAGACGGATTCGAAAAGGTAACTGTGGTGTGAACTTCCTTATTTAGAAGACTAAGTAGTTGATGGAAACTTTGCTTTCATGAAGCGATTGGGGTAGGCGTTGTGTTCCAGAACTCTGTAATTACCACTACCGGGCTTTGTTAATAGGCTGTCTGCCATCTCTCCCCCCCCCCCCCCACCCATCACACATCTTCTATCTCGTCATTTCATTAATAAAATCAGTCCCACCCCAGAGAACTGTCCCCAAACCAATCATCATAACTCGAGGCATTTGCATAGCACAGACCCGGTACAGTAGACGTTGATTGGATTTAAAATAAATTGATAGCATGCGCCTCTGTGTTGCTGGAGCGTAACCTGTTCCTGCTCTCAACTATAGTCCTCTACCTCTTTAATGAAACAAATATCCACTTTTTCCCTTTCCCTCACCCATATTAATTCCAGTGCGACTTTATTTTTGAATCATAACCTATGATACATCTGACAAAATGAACTCTACACAATCAAAATATATCTATCAATAAGTAACAAAAACATTGAAATACTTAACGAACAGTTAGCTTATCTTAATTCACCTATTTCACAGCGATGAAAAAACTATAGCTAAAGGTTATTTGAAAGAATATGTTATAGACAAATTGGGATTAAATCAGGGTAACAAGAAATGGATAAATTAAGATCAGTATTAACCGAAGTGTTAGGGGAAGTAATAGAGAAGAATGTTATTACATCGGTATTGCTTAAGCAAGATTGCCACTTTTATTACAAGTTTACAGTCTGAACATGGAATAAATACATGAAACATGCACTTTCTGATAAAGTTTTCGAGAAACTTAAGTCGATATTTATGCCGGTTATTAAACACGGAATTCTTCAAGTTAAGCAGTGAGATCATTACAAAGTTATTTACCAAAATGAGTCAAAATTAACAAATAATTGAGTTATTATTGTGGTTGGGAAGAGTTTAAAGATAATTATAAACAGCATAATTACTGTACAAAGTAAAACTGTTTTATGTGATGAGAATTTAACGTATATTAATCTCTGTAGTTATACCTAGTCTTTTTAGCAGATAATCCACTTTGTACTGCGTACAAAACGATGGACTGATGGTGAAATTTTAGGTTTATGATTTATTTAAGTGGCTTAACCTCACCCTAGCAACGGACAAGACCAACAGGTTCTAATAAAGTACTGACAAAATACTGACAAAATTATTCAAGAAATAGTTAAAACTTTTTTATATTAATATGATATCTAAAGGGAAAACACATCAAGAAAATTATAAAATATGCATACCAATTATTGCGTTTTTCAAAAATAAACATAAATATTAAAAAAATATTAGTTTAGTCGAAAAAATTCAACTACATGCAGATTTTGAAGTTACCTTAAATCTGTTGTTTTCATAGGAGTATTCATGTACGCACCTGAAAAACAAAATATTATATTAAAACAATATTCGATATTATAAGGTAGTGATTTAATTTTTGTTTGGTCTTTTAAAATGAAACAGACAACTTGTGTAAAAAGGTGTTAAAAGTACTGAAAAAGAAAACTTAAAAGAGTACATGGGAAAGCCTTATACCATATCGTAAGCCATTACTGACAGGGCACTCAGTTAAGGGCTTGCACGACACTTGTCACTTCGTGTTACGGTGGTTTTGTTTCAGCTTATAGCAGTGTTTCCGTGCAACAGTTTTTTCAATAGTACTCAATAATCATTTCAAAAAAATAGTCTAACATCAGTGGTTAGCAGTTTTTGCTGTTGCTGTAGAGACAGAGAGACATATTATTAAAAACATATCTTTATAAGATATCTTCGATCAAATCTGAATTAAACTATTGGTTTCATCGTTTAATTTATACATTATTATTAGATATTATATATGGGGACAGGTTAGTTCAATGGTTAGCGTGTGGGTCTGGGGTTAATCTGAACTGGTAGGTCTGGGGTTCGATACATACTCCAGCCTCAGATTTATTCATCCGTGAGGTGAATAAATTTGAACAAGTCATCCCTCAGAGTGGACGTTAAACCGTAGATCCCGAGCCTGTACTATGTCAGGTTCTCTAAATACACTTGAGTTGAGAGAAATTTAAGACTCCTAATATAGAGTTACTACATTATGTAGTATTTCAAACGGCCGATCTAGGAGAGGAATAAATCAGTACACGTCGTCCCTCGGACAGGATGTTAAGTCATCGGTTCCAAGCCTGTGCGATGTCAGAAACTCCTTAAAAATCCCTATTCCAAATATCTTTGAGTCAAACAAAATTTAGGACTCACAATGTAGTGTGATCTTCATTGTGTAGTGTCACAAAGAGCCAATGTTCTATTATCTATGTCTGTTCCCGTGTGGGACTCCCACGCAAGCTAGCCTATCCTAATATACTTCTATAGAGACAGAAAACATATTATCAAAACCATATCTTTACAACATATCCTCAATTAGATCAGAATTGATCTATTGGTTTCATTATTTATTTAATAGATTATAGTTAAAATGCAATACAAAAAGTAAGATTCATAATAAAGAATGTATCAGTTGTATGATTTTTACTGATGTAAAGCAAAATACTTATTTTCATCAAGAGAAGAAATAAAAATAAGATATTTGAGGGAAGGGATTTAGTTGAAGGTTTTAAATAGGTTGCCATGTTATTATTATTTCATCTTTATTCCATCTGAGATATAAACAATGCAGATTTATTCTCAAAAAATTCAGGTTGATAGGAAATGAATTATTCAATGCAGCAGAAAATAATATTAGGCTGCACCAGATAGAAAGGGATCTAATGGTCTCCTTAGGGAGCCAAAGGGCAGGCTAGGGTAGATCAGCGGAGATAACAGCCAGCCCTTTCTAAACTTATGGACTGCGAGAAAGAAATAACTACAAGCGGGACTATGGCAGCAGACCTTTGAGCCAATCCGGCTATTCCCAAGCGCGACCTCAGCATCAATGAGATGGCTAAAAGTCGTGTCGAAAGAGGATTTTAATAGTTAAACAGCCAGCCTTGACCGAATGTGACGCTTTCAGGAAAATAATGACCAAAGGTCTTAATGGGGAAATTCTTTAAAGCTAAAAATCTGATGATCAGAATAAATCAAAATGCACATTGCTCGACATTAGCAGGCGTGTGGATTAAACAGCCAATCTTTCACAGGATGCTTCAGCAGGAAAGAAATGATCAAGGAGCAGTTAGTACAATTCATAAAGGGTGACTGGTCACTAAATTGAGAAAATCAAAGAGGTAATCAAGAGAATATCAGCTTACATTTGTTCTGTGATTTTATGGTTAGTAAGAGAAACTGAGCAGTGGGGGTAAAAATGTATTAAAAATATTAAATATAAATATATATGTATATTAAATATATAAAAGATATATTAAAAAATATTGTGTAGCAAGCCATAACATAAAATTAAAAATTTTACAATAACTAATCTATTCAATTTTTACATGTTAACTGATTACTAACTTAATAGATACATGGTGACCACATTAGCCTGTATATGTTTACTTACCTGTATTTAGCCCAGCGATAAATTAATACTCAATCAATTCATACTTTGATAAATTAACAACTGTAATTGAAAAATTGATTCAACTAATAATTGTTCAGTTTATTTCAGGATGACATATATATTTCTATGATTGTATATTATTTTGAAAATTTTTGAAATTTCATAAGTTAAACAAGAAATAAGGTTTGAAAGAAGAAAAAAAAGTGTTATCTTGGTAGTGAAGAGAAAGCGTGAGGTGGGGTTGTTCATAAGGGACGAGATGCTGTCGATACAGGGGTAGGAGATATTCAGGTCGCTCATATCAGGCATTCATCTGGCAAATATCTTCAGTGTCTCCAGGTTATTTAACCAGTTTGGTCCAAACACTGCCTAGCCCGCAGGCATTTCATTTAAATGATTGAAACCCCTTTCACATCAGCAAGGAAATGGCTCTTCCACTTTTTAATTACTTCCAGGAGAATTCAATTTTCCATTTTAATTACACTTCTTGATTGAATATATATTTAATCAGAACATATCCTGACAGCGTAACGCAAAGCATTGACTGGATCCGTTCAAACACAACGACTTCATACTTATTACGCAATGTGTGATGTTGCATGAATGTGATCTCGTTTTAATTAACTCTACTTCAATAGATGTTTGTAATATTACTTTTTGTATTTATCAAGTTTATAAATTTTATCTCATTAAACGCGTTTATTCTGAATATACTTTACAACTCTCTCTCTCTCTCTCTCTCTCTCTCTCTCTCTCTCTCTCTCTCTCTCTCTCTCCACTCTTTCTTTTCTCAATGTTTCCTTTTCCTTATATATATTTTACTCGATCATTCTCTCTCTCTCTCTCTCTCTCTCTCTCTCTCTCTCTCTCTCTCTCTCTCTCTCACATACACAATTCAGTCAGCTTGGCACTCTTTGCTCTTGCTATCCCTGTCTTACTCCTGTCAGTCCTACACTCTCAAATATCATTTTCAGTCTCACTCTTGGCACTCTCTCTCTCACTCATTCCAGGTTGTCACTCTTATTCCTGTCAGTCCTTTTCTTTGCCTCTTCCAACAATCTATCTCTGATTTAACTTCAGACAATGCACCAGCTGGACTTCCATGTCATGGGACTGGGAGCTAACATATATTTCTGATCTAATATACTCCCTTGTTATAGCTAGAACAATGCAGAGTTCCAGAACAGGGTACCTGCTGGTCTTAACTGTCTTGGTCCCCAGAAAAATATACCGCTGAAACCCTCCTATAGTTTCCAGAAGAATATACCCGCTGAAACCCTCCTATAGTCCCCAGAACAATTTTTGTGCTATATTTTCTGTTCCTGAGTTCGATCCAAAACTCTTAAGATAAGTCGGTACTACGAGAGGCGGGGGCCCATGGAGGAGTTCTCTCTTCACCCCGCCAACTGAGGTTGGACTCGTAGAGGTGAAGTATTGGTGAAGTAGTGGTGGGAACTCGTATTGGTTCTCATAAATTGGGTAGACCCTTGTGGTTGCTGTTTCAGAAGTGTAACTTCTTGAAAGGATACCTGCTTAGCATTTTCTCTTAAGGTACTAACAACACTCCTGACAATGACGCCCTCATGGGATCCAATTAACTACTAGTAGCAAGCCCTGGTCCCGAAGTAACAAGAATTCAAAGGAATCCTATGGTAGTCCTAAAACTGTAAGGCATTGCAGGTTTAGCCTGACCACTAGCTATAGTCTTGAGAAAAATGTACCTGTTAGCCTCAATGTCGTAGCCTCAAGAGCTGTTGAGCTCCTGACTCTCAACTGTCGTGACTGTTAGCGTATAACAGAGTTGGACCCTTCATGTCAAAGTTCCCTGCTGGTCGCAACTCTTATGGGTTCCAGAACAATATGTCAGTTGAACACCCCTTCCGTAGTCCCCAGAGCAATGTTCCTGCTCTACTCTCCTGCTTTAGCCATAGAAGAATGCATCTAATCGACTCCTCTGTTATATACCCCAAAACCATGCATCACCTCTATCTCACAATTCTTGTACAACCCATACCTACACTAGCAGTGTATACCACTTAACGGAATTAATTACTTAAAAATCATACGCTTATAATTATGTTGGAAATTACTAACAATAGCAATATTGAATCTTGTTAGAATTTGGATGGGTGACCATTGCCGCTGGTACCTCCACAAATGATGTTAACCGTTATTTAAGTTAAGCAACTAATCATAATCAATAAACCACTCATCCACCCTTTGAATATCACTGAAACTGTATGACTGTATGCATTAGTAAAAAAAATGAACTCTCTAATTAACGAAACTCAAATTTATTAAAACATTGCATTACCGTAATTTTTACAGAAATATATAAAACAATTTTAGAAAAGCCAAATTTTTGAAAACTGCTTTTAGTAAAGTTGAAATTTATGATATTACTAACTGAATATTGTTCACAGCTTAACATGGAGGTTGAATTGGACATAAATTGATTAGTACACTGTAATATTATTAAAATAAAATCTCTAGCCGTTCAACAAGCAATTTATTGAAATTCAATTTTCAAAATTTGAATAATATTTATATATTATATTGTAATTAATTAATACTACTACATCTAAATTTTGCTATGTACAATTATAATAAAGTGTAACTCTATCTTCATAACATTATCTACTTATTAACTCTACTATTTCCCTTATTATCTTCAAAACAAATTGGAAATATGAGTAATTGAGAGCACTGTATGATTAACCATGCAGCCTCTGCCCTATCTAATCGATAACGTATCGGATTGCACCCATATTACTAATGATTTCACTTAATGATGGAGAATTAGTATCATTCAATTACATCCTACAAATCTTAATTATTGGTCATAGTTACTCTCTACTTTTTTTAAAGTTAAAGTAACATAACAATAAACACATTTGCTTTGCAAATAACAATATTGAATTAGTCACATTGAAATAAATCATTGGATTGACTTGATTGTTAATTAATTTGATTAATTATTGATTTATAGTAAATTTGAATCCACTATAGATTAGAACAATGAAAATCTGTTATGATTTAATATCATATGTCTGAGATTTAGGTCATACTACAAAAAAGTATGTAAAACCTATTATGATTTATTATTATGCATCTAAGTGTTTAGGCAAGACTACGTCTGAGAACGTAATCTCTGTTTTGATTACATATGTGCTTAAACCTTTAGGTCATACTATGATATAGATTGTAAAATCTGTTTTGATGTATTGTCATGGACCTCAGACTTTAGGAAATAATATGAAATACAAAGTAAAATCAATTATGATTAATTATCAACTACATAAGGTCTATAGATCATCATACAAAACTGTGGCGCAGCACCTATTCGTAAGTTTGCCCCTCTCCCAAGGCCATTGATAATCCATTAACCTTCAAAATTCCAGGAAGACCCAATACAATCAAGTCTAAGATACAATCAACAATCTCATTGTAGATGTTATTAGTCACAGACTTTTATCTTGTACAGTCGCCATCAAAGACAACCAACGATTTTTGAAAAAAAAAAGGTATAACTCAAAACCATAAAAAAAAATTTTAAAATAAACTAACTGACTGATAAAGCAAATATAATAAAATTTCAACCCCTTTAAATTCAAAAATCCGTTTCAAAACAACATTACATATATAAACCATAAAAACAATTCTGACCTTACAAACTCATTTTGGTATAAAATTTCAGATTTTTTGTTAGCTTTTTATTATTTTAATTTTTTTTTACATTCTATTTTTACCTCCTTAAAATACCGCCCCCAGGCACGTGCCGCCAAGGTGCAGGTTTATCTATAAGCGATAGAATTTATCTCAAGTCCGATAGATACCATTGGATTACACTTTCATTGTAAATTAGTTACTTTTCTATTGCTCTTTTGTAAACCTGGTTGAAAACTAAAACACATACAGGTAGCAGGGGTTTATAGATTGTTTGAGCAGTTCTTACTTCCAACTAGAGTCACTTATACAAAATTCATAAAATATTATGCTTTATTAATACTGTAAAAGTAAAAAAATTTAAGAAAATAGAAACACAGGAAATTATTACGCTAGAGCTAATAATTATTATTCTGATTAATAAAGGTAAGCTGTTATGATAGAGATAGAAATACAGATAAGAGAGAGAGAGAGAGAGAGAGAGAGAGAGAGAGAGAGAGAGAGAGAGAGAGAGAGAGAGAGAGAGAGAGAGAGAGAGAGTTAAATAATTAATATTTAAATTCAAAATTAATTTAATTACTTAATTTTTTAATTAAAAATTAATCCTAACTCTCTACATTTAATTAATACTAGACAACCTGTGAGCCCTTGTGTCAATCAGTGTTAAGAAATTATAGCAACGTTTAATAATATGCATACACTGAATGTGATTGAGAGAGTAATTGTTATTAAGCCATGAAAACAAAATTGTCATAAGAGTTTGATATAGATTCTTAACATGAAACAAGATATATACACAATAAGTAATAAAACAAAAAATAGTTCAAAAGTAAACAATTAATTTATTCTATTACATAAATAAATGAAACATCAATTCAAGGTATATACACATCAAACATATTTAAAACCAACATAATCTGTAAATTAAAATATTTCATTTATTTTACCCATCATAAAATAACATTAATGAAAGGAATGTGTCTTTATATTATTAGCTTAGAACTTTCGTATGTAAGCTGATATTTGTACTCAAGTTTACATTTCTATAATTATCCATTTTAAACATCTAATGCAATAGTTTATTATATATATGGTACATTCGGAATTTCATACATCTGTTTAATGCTTAACTTTGAAGTAAGGTTGCTAAATCAAAACGTTGACTTTAAATTAATCTGAACCAGGAAAACTGACCGATTTCTGATATAAAAGAAATAAAATTTGTTTTATATACATTTATAACAAGAATTAACAGTAAATACGTGAACTAAAAAAATAATCGTCTAAACAACAATCAGATTTATAAAAATGGGATTGAGATCTTTCGAGGAAAAACTCTTCAGGTTTATTCTATAACGTAAATAGATTTTACATCCGGAGTCATTAATTTTACTTCACTTGAGTTGAAAGAATGTATTTTTAATTCTTCTTTCATATTAATGCTGGTATTTGTAAAGTAATATATTTCTAACTGTTTTCTTTAATATTTATTTGAATAATTTGTCATAAACTGGAATTAACAGATATTCTAACTTTCAACTGTGTGCCAAAATTTAAACAAGAACAACAGAGTTTTATAATTATATACCTAGAGCAGGTATTGTAAAAAATCCTAGTAAAGATAATAAAGTTATTTTAAATTGATATATTGGTAAATACGAATAATAAATACAAAGTTATGAATGGAATAGACTGTGTTATTTTTTTTGTGATAGAAGTTTACTTTCATGTCAACATTGGAGTAGGTGGGTCTCAAAATTTTTAAAATGGATTTGAAACTCTTCCTTCAGTGGAATGAAGTACTTGATTTGATTAGTAACAGTAATAAATATACAAGTATAATAGCATTAAGTTGTATTTGAATTAATTTCAAATAGAAAGATTGAGCAAGTCTTGTTTGGTGTGGCTGTTTGTGGTATGGTTCTGAAGGGATCCAGGCAATTTAATAATATTAGCCTTCTCTCTATCTGTTCTAACTAGCTCAGTTAACTAATACAATCAATATAGTCTAAAGACTGGTAAATCTAAGGCTTCTAAATACAATTAGTGATGCGGCTAATTAGAGCACAGGTTTGAAATATTATTAATCTCATCTATAGTATTTAATGTAGTCAATGAATAAATTTAACAGTCCAACAATTCAGTCAGTAAAATAGCTTCAATTGGCAAATAAGCTCAAATAGTTTTCTGTTTTGTTTTATAACTGAGGAATGACGTACCACAGGTTTTGGATTGCAGACTCCCTGATAAGTTCCCAATCAGACTTTTAGACTTATATATATATATATATATATTGAGAGAGAGAGAGAGAGAGAGAGAGAGAGAGAGAGAGACAGAGAAAGAGAGAGATGGTTGGAGGGCCCTCATCCAACGACCGATACCAGACCTTTGGTATTCAACCGTCTATCTACCATGTTCTTAGTTTCCCTCTCTTATATCTCGTGAAGACGGTTCAAACCGAAAAGTGGAAACTGTAATTATGTGTTTTCAATTTTTCTATGTTTCTTTACCTACATATATATATATATATATATATATATATATATATATATATATATGTATGTATGTATTAACAGCCTTTGGAGCGATTTACTTCTTTTCCTGAAGACGAGGACATCGAAATATAGTAGTGAGTTCAGTGGTTTCCTTTCTATGTGTTCTTTTTTAAATTCTAGTTTATATATATATATATACGAGTTCGAGATTAACAAAGAGCAACACACAAAGTAGGGAAACACACTTACAGACTCAAATTTTCGGGTAATCCGTCTTCAGGAGAAAAGAGAATGGGAGACCAAGCACGTTGTAGACGCAACGGCAAGTAACCAACCCGGCAACCGCCAGTGCTGTCAACCGTACCCGGTCTTAAAGTATAGAATTAGGAGAAGAAATAGTAAGGTTATGATAAGAGAATATATAAAAGGAGTAAAGAGGAATAGAAGAAACACAGGAAGCTATTAAAATATGGAAAAGATCTGAGCTAAGGGATAAATGAAACAGAATAAATAGATTAAAAGCTAAAGAATAAATAGATTAAGATTAATAGATTAAACTATTAATCTATTTATTCTGTTTCATTTATCCCTTAGCTCAGATCTTTTCCATATTTTAATAGCTTCCTGTGTTTCTTCTATTCCTCTTTACTCCTTTTATATATTCTCTTATCATAACCTTACTATTTCTTCTCCTAAATCTATACTTTAAGACCGGGTACGGTTGACAGCACTGGCGGTTGCCGGGTTGGTTACTTGCCGTTGCGTCTACAACGTGCTTGGTCTCCCATTCTCTTTTCTCCTGAAGACGGATTACCCGAAAATTTGAGTCTGTAAGTGTGTTTCCCTACTTTGTGTGTTGCTCTTTGTTAATCTCGAACTCGTATTGTGTCCACTTTGGATCGTATTTCGTTTTATCAGTGAATATATATATATATATATATATATATATATATATTGATATAGTTTCTCGACCACTGATATTTCAAATTCACATAAGGGGTTACTGAGGATTTTGGTCATAAAACATACAACTCCTGATCATCAGCCGACGTTTCGCCAAAAGTTGTTTGGCATTTTCAAGGCTAAAAAACAATTTATTAAACGACATAAGTAAAGCAAGATAAATACATAATCGGACACCATCCAACAGAAAACAAACGACACAAAAAACAATTATAGTACCCAGAGAACCACAAAAGTATAATAAAATACCTAGTGTTATTATGATTATTTTAATTTTTATTATTTAAAAAACAGACATCTGTCGTTTAAACCTAATTGCGTATTATTAATTATTCAGAACACCAAAAAACCACATTTTCAAAACAGCAAAACAATAACAGACAGCTGTGTTTATTACTGTTCACAACTTGCTTATAACAAATATTAGATTTTAATAAGTGGGCCAAGACAATCCATTAGCAACTATCACCTGTAGTTAGTGGATTTGGGGTTCAATGCCCACTCTGCCTCTCGAGTTATTCACGGAGAGATAAATAAATCTGAGTACATCGTCACTCGGAGAAATCGGTAAGCTGTCGGTTCCAAACCTGTCCTGACGTATATAAAATTAAAAACATAAAATATTACTACTTTCAGAACTTTAAATTAAGTGTATTGAATGTACTTTACTATAGTCAAACTAATGACTAAAAAGTTCTAATACGATGAAAAAAGTTTCGCTAATAAATTGGCCCCTACTGTTTCAGTAAATAATGACCCAAACTAAGTTAAACCGCTTCAACAAACAACGAGGACCAAGTTTGGACTTAATCTCGACATTGTTCATTACTAAGGTAGTTGTTGTAATGCCCAAAATGTATATCCAACTATTCAATGGGAAACCCTTCGAATCTAATGCTAAATGAACATAAATTCTTTCCTCAAGTTTGTTTTTGTTTAGTTTTAACATATGAAGATAAATATAGAATCGCTTATTTAAATTTAATGTTATTCTATTACCCTTGATTGTAAATAATTTTTTATATTGCACTTTTTTTGTTTGTGTTAAAATGTATGTATGGGATTTCTCAATTTTCCTCTATATTGAAGTCCTCTACATTGAATAAAACCAAAAAGTCGGCAATGATTGTTTGATTGAAATTAAAAGAAACTGATAGCATCCTGATTCATCTTCTTCAGTGATTTCTATATTTGAGAGTCATAAGACATAAGTTTACAAAAATGTTTTGGGTATGAGGGAGTATCTTGAATACGTCATGTACAGTTGTAAAGAGACAAACAATGAAACAGACAGACTTGTAACTATATTATATGAATATTACTTTGTATTCAATATGTTAAATTGTAATACATGAATAACGGATTCGTTTTTAACACATGACATGTACAGCTATGAGAGTCAAGCACAAAGATTGAAGAATATCCTATTCAGTAGGGAATGGAAATATAAATGATATTCTCCCCCTTAACATCAACTGTAAAGAAAAGAAACATCCTTTAGCACCTCCTTTATCTAGCAAAAGCGAATGAATTTATCCCTTTTGGTTGTAACATTTATATTCCAAGAAGAAACAGATTGCATAATCAACACGAAGAAATGCTTAAGGTTTCTCATTATATTCTTAAAATTTACATATCCATCACAGAATATTTTCAGGTTTATTCAATTTTTGACGTAATATACTGTATTATATTATCTAACTACTTCATTTTTAATATATAAAAAAAATTATGTATATATCACATGAATGAATGACACATTGTTTGTATTTAGTAAAAAAATCTATATATAAAAGTTTAGTCAGATATAAAGGCACATAATTCCTACAAAGATTCCAAAACAAACACATATAACTATTAAAGTACCCGGAATTGTCGTAGCTTTGGCAGTATATACTGGTAACAGATTCGGCATTTCTACTCTTATAAGTATGGGAAGCAGTCTCTAGTATTGAACTCAGTATCTCTATTCTTATCAATTATAAGTGGTATCCTCTAGTATTAGGCCCAGGTATGTAGTTGTATAGGCATGTGAGTATTCTGTGTCATATGACTCAGTATCTCTATTCTTATCAATTATAAGTGGTATCCTCTAGTATTAGGCCCAGGTATGTAGTTGTATAGGCATGTGAGTATTCTGGACACATGGCTCAGTATCTCTAGTCGTATCGGTATAAGTAATATTTCTCGAATTTGATCAGGATCTCAGGATCCGTACACAGGTACTCAGAATCTGTTTTCAGACATACTGACGCTATATAAAACAATAGTACTCAGTATTTGCACTACTTCTTTGTTGCAAGTAGGATATCAGAGGATATTATACCCTGTACTCTACACCTATAAATATGTGCAGTATTTTCTAGTATTTGACTCACTATAACTATTCATATTGATATCGACGGTACTTTCTAGTATGATACTGTATCAGTACTTGCTTAATAATCTAGTATCATTGTTAGCAGGATCACTAATTTTAGTGATGCACACCAAATAAACAAATTTGGAGATAACCCAGACAGTATGGAAAACACAATGGACTTACTACAGACGGGACAAAAAGGACAACGAATGAACATACAGGAACAAATAGAAATATACAAACATAAAATGACAGACAATATAATCAATGAACAAACAAACCACCAAACCGACATTTTAACAAAACCACTAATAACATTTAAAATACGACACAAGGAACTGGAAATAGATAATGAAATAAGAAATAAAAGGAAAAAACATAGCAATTAAAGGAATATGAAAAAAAATTAACTACACAGACAACACTGATGACACAATGTAGATGATATAAATAGGTAGATTATAGGAAAATAACATTCACAGTCAGTTAGGTGCTCTTGAAGATGAGATCCAGACGGACCCGAAACCGGTCGAGCTTTTCAGAGACTTTACTAGGTATGACGGATTGTATTATTACTAATTCTAATATTGCTAACCTCAGTGGAACTAACCCATTAACTATATTCACATAAGTATTCTAGTTAGCCAATCTGGGTTTTTCTCACTCAGTATCCTAATTTGATCACAACTATAATGAAATGTTCTCTTCGTCTTTCTTCATGAGTAAAACACTAAAAAGAATAATTTATTCTAGACAAAAAAAAACCTTTAATGCTACTTGTTAATTGTTAAAACAACTTCAACATCAGTAAACTTACATATTTCAGTCATTTCAGTCAGTCATTTTTAATAACATTTCTAAATATCGAAATGAATGGAAAAAAAGGCTTGAAACCGATATTATTATATTGTGTAGCAAAATAATAATTACGTGATATGCAATGTTCATGATTAAAGTAGTTGTTTTCAAGTATGAAGCAACAGGATTTGTGATCTTTCTACTCGTCTAACTCAATAAATCTCACTTGTTCTAAACATGTTCAAGTCAGACCAAAAAGAAGCAGTCTGAACTTTCTTGACAGCCACAGAATATAATGTTGGTAAATAGATAACTTGCACGTTGTAAATGGATTAGAAAACTTAGTTAGTAACTACTTGTCAACTAAATTGATGTTTTTTTACCTGGTTGCGTTTTTTTCCATAATGGATGAAATGTTCTTGTTTCAATGAAGTCGACCTTTTAAAAAGAGTATCTTGCGTCAAGAACAAACTATTAAAACAATGTAACTAACAGGCTGATGGAAATTCTAACTTGTATTATAGTTTTTTTAAACAAAATTTGGTTTGAAAAATTCGATACATAATAATGGCTATCTTTTCTACTTGTTTTATGTAATTTGTAAATTGTGATATATGAAAAACAAAATATTAGGTCAACTTGTTTAAATGTGATCTTATGATGATGTCCTTTATTAGATTAGTAGAAATGTGTGAATATGTGAAATGTGTGAAATATGTGAAATGTGTGGAATGTTTGCAACTACTAACGGGAATACTATGTGGAGTACAAATTTTGAAGGTACTACTTCTGATTACATGTACTCTTTGTAGAGGAATTACATTAAATTTTGCGATATGGTAAGAATTGTTAAACATTTTAAAATTAGAATTAGTAATAATACATTCCGTCATACCTCGTAAAGTCTCTGAAAAGCTCTTGAGTCTCGAAAACCTCAGTGGAACTAACCCATTAACTATATTTTAAAATTAGTATAAACACATACAAATTACATATATACATATATATGTATGATTAGGGAGCAGATTTTCATTCATACAAGTTTTGTTAAACACTTTTTGAACCTTTGTTTTAGTCTCTTTTCTTATTAACTTTTCTAATTTTCTAATTAGTGTTTTGATGTTTTCCGGGATATGATATAATAACTGGCCAAAAGTTTTATCTTTAAAATTTATTGTTCACAATATAAATTGTTATTTATATTTACACAATAAATTGTTTTCACTCATTGTTAAAAAGTGTATATTGTGAACAATGAGTTTTAAAGATAAAACTTTTATACAGTTATTATTTCATATTCCGGAAAACATCAAAACACTAATTAGAAAATTAGAAAAGTTAATAAGAAAAGAGACTAAAACAAAGGTTCAAAAAGTGTTTAACGAAATTTATATATATATTCATTTGTAGTAGCTCTCTGAGGAGATATTTTAGAAGGACCCAGAGCTTATTTTTCTTCATTTTGACTTTTCCCATACGACATTTATATATATATATATGCCTCAGCATCACCGAATGATAGTGAGAAAAATCGAGGCCATCAGCAAAAAGGTCGTCAATTCAGAAGCTGCTGCATACTTTAATTCCATTTGTCTTCAAGAAGATTTGCTGCCCACTTATACTAATATATATATATATATATATATATATATTATATATACAGCTAGCAGATGGCACATGTGTTTGTCGTATTCCACCGTTTGCTCAGTCAGCCTCGCCTGCTCGGAGGAGTACTTTCACATAATGACAACGCCAGTCAAAATATAGTAGTGAGTTTTGTATGCCTTTATTCATGTTTTCCTCTTTTTTTATTGAGTTATATATATATATATATATATATATGCATATGCAGTCCAAACTACAAGGAAAATGAAAACAAAAGAAACAAATGCTCTGAGAAATTTCACTTTATGTCATCAGAGAGTAAACAAACCAAGAAAAAAGAAGACAAACAGAAAGTTGAAACTTTAGTGCCGTCTGTTTTCTTACTTTGTATGCTCTCAGATTATAAAGTGAAAGGCCTCGGAGCATTTATTTAATTTCTTTTTCTTTTTCCTTGTGGTTTGAACATCATTGATTGCATAACGTGTTTCATTGTATTTTTTCTGCATATATATATATATACAATCAAAAACCCAACCGAGTCACTTGCGTTTTTGACTCTGACGAAGACCGATTGTTACTGTTGAAAGATCTTAGTCATTTTTCCCTTTTCATATTGTAGTTTGATCATTGATTATTTTTTCACATGTATATGTGAAATCTTGTTACATATATGTTTATACATTGATATATATATCAATGAACAGACCACATTATGAAATAGGAAAAAAAAAGACTAAGGTCTTTTCGTCAGAGTTAGTTGGCCCAAGTGAGTTAGTTGGATTTTTGACTCCGACGAAGACTGCTTGTTGTGGTTGAAAGATCTTAGTTTTTTTTTTCATATCATATTGTGGTTTGGTCAGTAATTGTTATTTCACGTTTTTATGTTAAATCATGTTATATATGTAAACTTCTAAACGACATTAAGAAAATCAGAAATGACATTAAGATCTTTGTACTAAAACTCTGGTTGAAAGATGCATGAAAAAACTATTTTTTTACCTTACAAGGAATTGCAAGATTTGCATTTTTAATATTTTGCTAATTTTCTCTGACAAACTTTTTATATAAGTTAGTGGCCTGTATTGCGGTTGATTAGTTTTATCTGGGTTAGGGTTCTGTTCAGGGTTATTAGTGTGTTGATTAATGCACCTGGTGATGAATCACCTTCTTGATGTGGTAATAAATGAAATACCTTTTAGAATTCCACTTTTATATAAATACGTTAATGACTTTTCCAAACTATTCCTCATCATTCACAAGAAACAGGGCTAAAATGTTTTAATTCCTTCCATATGATTTAAAGTTATGGTAGAAATAAAAAAATATCATCTAACATTATAGATATTATGATCTATAGGAAACTGGATAGGAGCATTTTTGTAAATTGGTAGAGGAAGCCGCAAAAAACAAACCGATATCTAAATCTAAAATCCTATCAACGATTGAAGAATTCACATCACAATGTGAATGTAAATACAGTGTTAGCATTAAAACACAGGACATACAATTGAGCCGCTTATTTTGAAAGTGGCCTAATTCCATTTATGTTAAAATCGAGATATTTAAGGGTTTGCGTTTTACAAAATTTAAAAATATTGTCATTTTATTTATCAACTAATTTTTGTTATAAAAATTCTTAGTAATTTTAAATAAATTTTGTACAATTTGCTGCAAAAGGTAAAGATAACGTAAAAATGTAATTATTTAAATAGCTAGCTAAATTTTTTTGGAAAATGGAATTAGGCCACTTTCAAAATAAACGGCTCAATTTATATAACACAACATTTGACCAAAAATATGAAAACTAGTAAAAAATATTATGAAAGATAATAACTACCCAGAAGTCCAATAAAAAAAATGTTCCACTCATACAATCAAGAAAGAACATTAAATCAATTATGATCATAATATATTTCAATATAAATAATGTATCATATTTTTGATGTTGTTGCAATTAATTTTGTATTGTAGCCTTGAAGATGTCTAAAAAATATAGACGAAACGTTATGTTTAAATTACGATCATGAGCTAAACATGAAATGAAATGAGTGAATGTACGTTATAGGAAAACTGTCTGGAAAGATCATACTGGAATTAAACTGGAATTTCAAAATTAAATATTATTCTTAAAGAAAACGTTAAAGAAAATTAGTTAAAGAAAATAAAGTTTATATGAAGCTAGTTTGATATTTAGTTGTTTCTTTAGTGATTTGTTCTTTTCTGTCAGTAAACAGACCTTTTTCAGGAGAGCTGTTAAACCTGACATTGAGTTCTGCAGTAGTGGTAGGACATTATTACAACGTACCGTCATTTATTAATACGACTCTGCTGCACACCTACGTATGAAAAACAAACATAAGTTTAGTAGTTCAAATATTAAACTAGTTCCAAGCAACTCCAGAAATATTTTATGTTTAGTTTACTCGAACCTAATAATTTTAGAAACCTTTTAAAGCTAATTTATTTATTTACATGGTGAGTGAAATGCAAAATCCGGTAAGATCTACTCTCTTCTCAAACAGGAGAGAGTTCTCTGTTACATCCATTAAATGGTTATATTATCCATGTTAGCGATAATTTCTTTGTTATAGTGTTATATTTATTCTATCCCTTTAATATCACAAAATGTGAAGTGCAAAAAAAACACTAGTTTACCGATTAAAAACATATTGTAGTGTTCACTTTGTGAATATTCTCTAACATGTCAAAACTCAAAATATTTTTCCAATTGGCTGACTGAAATATAAAAATTCCTTTATTAAGTATTATTATAGAGAATACTATTATAATAGTATACACAAAAAATAATATGACTACATCTTAGCTAAAACGCACATACCTCGTATTTAACTCTTAAAATGAGCATGGTAAGATTTTAAATTTTATTATTAAACAGTTTTTTTTACCATCAATTGAATAACAGTCTTCTAGTTTGTATGTAGGATATGTTGAGTGATGTAAGAGATATTTCTTTGAAGTTTTTTTTTTAATTTCTATATTGTTTATAAGTTACCTTATTTATAATGGTAGTCACTCAGAGATTCTCTGACACTTGTCAGGATCTGATAATGCCTATTTATTATTAAAAGATGGTAGTGTTTTTGTTTAGCTGAAGTTAGTAGCCGTTTTTTTTAAATAAATGAATGAGATACTTAACATTTAATGTAAAAAACATGTTGAAATATATTAGGTGTTTAATGTAACGGTAATGGTATGTTTATATTTCAGCTTGATAGTGCTTGCCTTCCTTCTTTAAGTTTATTTCCCTGTATTACTTTAGTAATTACTATTGCTAGAAATTTAAATATTACGCTTTAAAAAGAAAATTGCGTATGAAAAAAAAAAGTATGAAATGCTCTTAATTCCCTTATCCTGCGTGTTATGTGCCCCTGCAAACGTCAGATGCTCTTAAGCCTATCTGGATATCACTACAGACATCCCAAAAGCATGTACATGCCACAATAATGTGGTAAAAAGCAGTAACTTCATGTTGCTCTTACTGGTTAGCTAGAGAAAAACATGTACAGGTCACAAATTTCACTGCAATTCTACTATCATAGCAACGATTTCTGCAGTCCGGGATGGTCATAATATTTACCTAAACCCCCTCTGGCCTTTGATAATCCAATAACATTCCAAATTCCAAAAAGTCCTCAAGACATACAGTCATCATCAAAGAAAACGAAAGATTCTTCAAAACAAAAACGCATTATACAAATAAAAAAAAATAGTTAAATTAAATTAACTGGCTATGAAAAACAAATATAATGAATTTTCAGTCCTTTAAAAACTGTTTTCAAAAAATTTAAAAATATAAATTTTTAATTTCCAAACATTATAATTGAAAAATCAGTTGAAAAACAGTATTACCCACATAAAACATAAAAACTTAAAAACTTATGTTTGTTTAAATTTCAAGTTTTAGATTAACCTTTTATTATTGTAATTTTTTACTACATTTTTTTTTCTATTTTATGACCTCGAAATACCGCCCGCAGAGGACTGACCAGCTCCCCTTGCTACTTCACTGCTCGATTGTGTTTCTAAAATTCATAGGATTTCCAGGTTCCTTTTGAATTCAGTTTCGTACACATGTTCCCATAGCACATTTGCTATGCTATAGGTTATTCACCTGCAAAGCTACATTAAACATCCACTCTTACCTAAAATAAAACCTTATTTTTCATTAATATATTTTTCTTCCTACTAAATTATTAAAAATTAAAAAGAAATATTTATTAAATTAGTCAACAATTCAAAAAACATTGTAATATTACTATTTGTTATAAAACAAATCATAAAAAAGAGAAAAATGACAAAAAAACATAAATTAGATAAAAAAATAAAACTGGTTAAAAAACTGAATTGAGTATAAAACGTCGATTGACGTCAAAAGAAGTCAAGAGCAGGTTGTACTAATAAGAGACGGGGTTCAGTGTTGCGCCTGACTCCGCACTTTCCCACCCTTTATCTCGAATAAATGATCACAGTTCAGGTAAAATCTTTTATCTTCAAAGCACGTTTTCTAGTCCTTTAAGACTCTTTGTTATGTTTTCCTTTGATTAACATTTTATATATTCTTTTTCAATCAATATATGTTTAATTTTGTTTTTAACATTTGGTTTGGAAATTTTCTTATATTTGGATCTGATTCAGTTTTACTTATGACATTTGAATAATTGATTATTCTAACCGAAAATAGTGGTATTCAGTATTCTATGTCTTCTTGTATAGTTTAATTTTTTCCCTCTGCCTTTGATTGCATCTCCTCTTTTTATTTATTAATGAGAGAGACAGAGAGAGTGCGAAAGAGATGCATACCATTTTAGTACATACCGAAATGTGCTGGCTAGTAATTTATGAACTAGTGCTGACGTTTATCTGAACTTGTTCATAGTATACCCGACAGGACTAGGTATTTATTTGGATTATAAATCAAGCCAGGTTCATCTGAACTTGTCCATAGTATACCCGACAGTACTAGGTATATGGATTATAAATCAAGCCAGGTTCATCTCAACTTGTCCATAGTATACCCGACAGTACTAGGTATATGGATTATAAATCAAGCCGGGTTCATCTGAACTTGTCCATAGTATACCCGACAGGACTAGGTGTATGGATTATAAATCAAGCCAGGTTCATCTCAACTTGTCCATAGTATACCCGACAGTACTAGGTATATGGATTATAAATCAAGCCGGGTTCATCTGAACTTGTTCATAGTATACCCGACAGGACTAGGTATTTGGATTATAAATCAAGCCAGGTTCATCTCAACTTGTCCATAGTATACCCGACAGGACTAGGTGTATGGATTATAAATCAAGCCAGGTTCATCTCAACTTGTCCATAGTATACCCGACAGGACTAGGTATATGGATTATAAATCAAGCCAGGTTCATCTCAACTAGTCCATAGTATACCCGACAGGACTAGGTATATAGATTATAAATCAAGCCAGGTTCATCTCAACTTGTCCATAGTATACCCGACAGTACTAGGTATATGGATTATAAATCAAGCCAGGTTCATCTCAACTTGTCCATAGTATACCCGACAGGACTAGGTATATGGATTATAAATCAAGCCAGGTTCATCTCAACTTGTCCATAGTATACCCGACAGTACTAGGTATATGGATTATAAATCAAGCCAGGTTCATCTGAAGCAGTGCCTGAGCTACAGGTCTTTACTGGTGTAATTAGACAAAACCCTTTTTAATGGTTTAAATTTTAAATCAAATTAAAACCTACTTGAAATACTAAATGAAATTACAAATTTCAAGCTGTTACTTTATTAAAACGAAACTATATTAAAAATCAGTTCTTCATTTCATCAGACATTATTATAAACCTGAAATAATAATGTCTGATATTTTTTAATCAGAAATTATTAATCTCATGTTCTTTGATTTAACGATTTCTTGCTTTACTTGGCTAAATTTATACTAGGTTATGTTTATTCTACCGCATTCAGCCAATTTCACATTTTCAGGCTTCTTTGGAAGTCTTGAACCGTTTATTTTTTCTGAGAATGTCGGCACCTGGCCATAAAAAATTGTGTTTTTTTGATACTACAGTAGTAAAAACCTTGTTGGAAACCATTGCTGCGAGAATTCCAGTATTGAAGAGCTTATAGTTACTTTGAAGTGTTCCTTATTTTCTGTCTGCAGAAGCCGAGAGCATTCTGGTGGTATAGGGGACCAGCCTGAAGTCAGGGCCTGACTTCTCGGGCTGTTCTTCCAATAGCTTGACTACATTAAGCAATATCAATAATTTTACTACATAAGAGTAGACCGTAGCGTTCTTATAGTAGGTAACTTTGTTGGGCAATTTAATATAATAAACAGGTATTAATTTTGCCGATAGTGGGTCAGGTTACCCCAGAGGGAAGGCATTCGTCTTTGGACTGGTAGACCCTTGGAGAGGACGTTCATCGGTCGGTCCCAAGCATATTCGATGTGAAGTACTCATTAATGATCCCTACCCTAAAAATACACGTTCGAGCATATTTCTCTAACTTAATAAACTTGATTCATGTAAAATTTAGAACTAGCTGTGATAAAATCAACCTGGTAATTTAGCTTACCTATTACAAAATGAAAGGCAAATAAAAAATGAACTGGGTCTCTTGCCATAAGAACAACACTAAAGGTGAAAGGTTGTAAGTAAGTGTAATGGAAACTAATAATTTCTTCATTTTTTTTAACCAGAACCTCAATTTGTTATGTCTCAGTTCCCTAAACTCTATCATTCTAAAAAACAGTTACTTGACACAAAATTAGTTATGAGTAACTTATCTAATTCTGTCCTATATAAACAAAAGTTATAGAGTGGTATAATTTAACATACACACACAAACACACACACACACACACACAAACACACGCACAGTGTATATTATTATTTTAGTCACATGTTTGCGTTCTTTAAAAATAACATCAATATTTTGCTACAATAATCTTTCTAATTCATTAATTATAATAGCTTTGATTTAAAATGTAAAGTTCACAGCATTTTTATTTTAAATTTTTTAAGAATTTTTATCAAAATTTAATGATATTTGTCTAATATGCTTTTCTACTAACAAAAACATCATTGTATAAAAATACGTACACACATACATACATACATACACTCACACACACACACACACACACACACACACACACACACACACACACACACACACACACACACACACACACACACATACATACATACATACATACACACGCAAACATAAGTGAGAATACAACGTCTAGTCCACAGAAAGAAATTCAGAAATGTGTCTTAAGATTTGTCAATCAAAATAAGTGGCCTTCTTCAGAGACTCTGAAAATTGTACAATTGTACTTTGCCCCTTACTAAATTTGTTTTGATTCAAAGTTCTTAGTCAGATTATTTAATTTCACATTGTAGTTAATACAGTAGTTTATACAACGTTTATAGTAGTTATACTGTACTGCACTTAGATAAAATGTTTACTGAACTATAGTCTCGTGCTTTCTGAGAAATTTGGTTATTAAATATAAATATTTACAGAGATAACTTCTTAACGGAACAGAACAAATAAGTAGAGAATAAAAGAGAATGAGAAGAATGGGAGGGAGAGAGGGAGAGAGAGAGAGAGAGAGAGAGAGAGAGAGGGTGGAGAGAAGTAATATATAACTGGAGAATAAACAAAAATGTTTGTAGATGAAGTAAAGGAATAAAATACAGAATCCATTTCAGACTTGAAGTATTTCTTCCATTTATTTTATCTGAGATCATTGAGAAATTCATAATAACTTTATTTACATTTATAACATGCACACTGTTTTGGCTTGTTAGCTAAAGTCGAAGCGGAGGCGTGCAGCTAATCACCATGTAAGTCTGACGTCACTCGCCGGCTGGTAAACAGGGATGACATATAATACATGAGCGAAGTTGGAAGGATGTTTGAATGGCAGGAGATTCATGGACGCTCAGCCTAATGGCATGGGCTTCCATTAGTGTTTCAGACGCTTAACACTACTCGTCTTATTTCTTCAATCTTCCTTCAATGAGAAATTCATTCTCCCTTTAATATTTACAACATTCTCTTTCTAAGTCACATATTATTTACTAACCCTTATGTTTCAATATTTTCATCAACTGGATTAGAAGGAATAATTTTATCAACGTTCAAAAATATACATGCACGATTTTGACTTCATATCAAAATAATTACTAATTAATTAATTATTATTTATAATTATTATTATTACATTTTTTTAGAAACTAGATTACCATAATTCTATATACAACGGAAGAAAACATAGAAAAGAAGTGATGCTAATTAATCATATTTTTTCTATGTTTTAATCTGTTGCTTTTTGTTATTAATAATAGATCATGTATTTTCTTGTAGTCTTAGTAATAAAAATATAATTTTTTTTATCAAGGAAACGGTAGAATGCAGAGTTGAGTTTTTTGACCAGATAACCATCAAAAAGTCTAGCAGCCTTGGTCTTGTAGTATATTATATTGTATTATATGAACAATGTATTGTAAAGGCAGAAGTATAAACGTTTTGAAACAGAAAACTTTATGTATTACACTAGAGACATAGAGAGCTACGTGTTTAATCAAACTAGACAGTTGTAGTTGAAATTCACAAATTGATTTTTTTTTTTAAAAAAAAACTTTTACTGTTTTTCTGTTTAAATTTGTATATTTCTGCCTATTAAAAAAGTTTTAATGAAAACCAAAACGTCAGCTTTTACTTTGAACCTGAAGAACTGACCGAGTCTTGAACTTTCTTAAACTAAAGTAACAAGGAAAATAAAACACCATACTTGTTATGTCGTCTTCATGGGTGTACCAGATTTGGTCCAAAGCCCTTATATTTCTCATCTTTATTTATTTTTGTTCTTTCTTTCAATTTTTTCACTCTTTCTCCCCTTAGCCTCTGTCACTCTTCTCTTCACACCAGCACAAGTTTACTTTCTTTCATTTCTGCTTTCTTTTTTCTGTATGATGTAGAATTCTAAGGTAGTGCAATCAGCTATTATGTGGTATTTACTCATTGCAGATTAAAAAAAAATAGTGAAATAGTCTCCACATATAGAAATTTAATAGTATAAACAATGTGTTTCGAACACGTAGTTGTTAACTGAAAAAATACAATGTCATCAGAGAGTTATCTGTGGTATAAAGTAATTAATACAAAATAAAATAAGATAAAAAAAAAGGCCTACCAAACCTTTAGGGAAAAAATAACGAAGAAATGTACCCGCTTTTCAATATGAAACAGATGTACACTCGATACCCTCACCCACATCCATCCTATTCCCAGTCAGTTGTACCACAGACACTCACCTTAGGCATGTACTCTCTTCCTTATCTTATTTTATTTTGTTCCATTTACTTTATACTATAGATGAATCTCTAATGACATTGTATTTTTTTAGTATACCTGAATAAGAACACTACGTGTTCGATAGGCGTTGTTTATACTATTAAATTTCTATATGTGGAGACTATTTGATTAGCTTTTTTACCCTAAAATGATGTAGAATTGTTAAATGTAACTTTGTAGGTGGTACACATATATTTAAAATTATAAATATGTCAGATTTTATTTCGAAAGCAATAAAATATAGTTTTTAAAATTGATTGATATGGGGAAAATTATCAAGCATAACAAGCATTTTCGAATCAAAAATCTAAATATTGCATCTATATGTGTAGCATTGTGCATGTAGCAAAGTGCTACATAGTTATTCAATTTCAATAAATAATGTCAGAAGAGTGGAGGCATGCGTTGTCGACACTTCTGGTTCATGCTTGATATCTCTTCGTCCCAATTTCCAAAACCTTTGTTCAAAAGTCAGTAAAGCCTTCCAGATAAATGGAAATGATAATAAGTCTGGCCGACTTTCCTTGTCATTTTCGCAAAACAATGCTTTCATCAAAGTTAAAGAGTTAGGCGTAGCCGGGGTTCATTTGTTACTGGCTTGATAACAGATACAAACTTTAGCTTAACAATCCAACTTTTTAAATTAAACAAACTATCTTTTTCTATAGTCAATGAAGTGTCCATATTTCTTATAGTGTAATTTATAAACGAAAAAACTTTCCCCTAAAAGTTTAACTTAAGTCTATTAACAGACTATCTTGCTTGAAAACTTGGTTAAATTATAAACTAAAGCAAGATGTTTATCGCAATAGAAGTAAAACTAAGTTAAAATCAAGAAAATAACAGGTAAGCAGATAAGATTACAATACAAGTGCTTATAGTGTCTGGAGTTAACCTCCATAATTTTTAAAGAAAAGTTGAAGTATCATTACCGTATAATTTTTCAACAAACAAATTCAATTAGCAGTATATCTTAACATACATGTTATCATCATATTACAAGCATACTACTTGTGATTATTAGCAATCAAACATTACATCAAACAGTGATTAAAGTCTATAATTGAATAATACAAAAACATAATACATATGTGTTTTAAAAAATACAAATTTAAACTTTACGTAGATTGTTCAGATTATATTGTGAGTATTTGCTTACGTGTATTTGTTTGTGTGTAAGTTTGTGTAAGTGTATATTGTTATGGGTGCATGTGTGTGTGTGTGTGTGTGTGTGTGTGTGTGTGTGTGTGTGTGTGTGTGTACGTATCTGTGTACATAGATACAGTTTGCGTTTGTGTGTGTGTTTGTGACATAAATAGGTTTGAATGTTTGTGTGTGTGTGTGTGTTGTGTGTGTGTGTGTGTGTGTGTGTGTGTGTGTGTGTGTGTGTTGTTTACACGTATACGGTTTGAGTGTGTGTGTGCTTGTGTGAGTGAGTGTGTGTGTATGGTAAGTCAATGCATGTTAAATTACACCACTCTATAAAGTTTGTTTATATAGGACAGAATTAGAGAAGTTACTCATAACAGATTTTGTGTCAAGTTGTTGTTTGGGTAAAAAAAGGGTACTGCAAGAAAAAAAGTAAAAAACTATCCACTAGCTGTCAACCCTCTTAGACAAGATTTCTTTTCAAAATCTTGTTATTTATATATAAACTTTGGTAAAAGTAGAAACAAAATAGAATTTATCAGAACTAAGTCAGTTTTTCAGGTTCAAATAAAACTATCATTGCTGACGTTTTGGTTTTTATTTAAAAACATTTTCATAGTTATAATTATAATATTGTGAAACAGAAAACCAAGTACTATATTAGAGATTATTATATCACGTATTTATTGAAATTAGACAGTTGCTGTTAAAATTCTGAAATTGTTTTCTTTTAGAAATACCTCTTATATAATACTTAGTTTATCTGTTTAAAAATTTTATATTTCTGCCTTTGATAAAGATTTTAAGAAGACAAAACGTTAGCGTTGAAGGTTTTATTTGAACCTGAAGGACTGACCGAGTTATGATACATTTTATTATACATATATGGAAGCAGACTTTGCTTGATTAAACTCGTTCTGGATATTTGTTCTTGTTACTTTTCTAAATAACAGTTCTAGCTTTCTAATCAGTTGTTTGAAAGTTTGAGGTATACTGAATAACATTTCTCCAAATGTTTTATTCACAGTGCTTGTCATTATTAACTACTATTTAATATTTGAGGACCAGCGTAAACCTCTATCACTATCGAATTACAATAGTCTAATTATAACTTTCTCTTCACAGTGTAATATCCATTACGACTGAGTTATTGTTTTTTCTTGAAATTGTTTATCTTTAAATACATGCATATTGTTAATACCACTGAGGTTAGTATGATTTATATTAGCAATAGGTAAAACCATCATACCTCGTAAGATGATCCTGGAGTTGGAGCGCTTTCGGACGTTGTCCATCTTCGATCGCAACAAACCTACTACCTTAAGTAGATTTGTTGCGATCGAAGATGGACAACGTCCGAAAGCGCTCCAACTCCAGGATCATCTTACGAGGTATGACGGTTTGGCCTATTTCTAATATTTATCATTACTTTATATTGGAGAACAATTCTTGGTATTAGGGAGTATGTCATAATATCCTCAAGATGGTCAACGGTAACAGAAACTTTAGTTAATTGTAAAAAAGTTATTTTAGTAAATAACTGTTAATAACAACAAGCATTAATAATAAAATATTCGAAGAATTGTTATTCAGTATATCTCAAAATTTTAAACAACTGCTAAGAAAGCTAGATAAGTTTTCTGGAAAATTGACAAGAACAAGTATATAGAAAGAGTTTAAACAAATATATATATATATATTATTTAATAATGTTATAACGGTGAAAGGTAGGCCGAGCAGGCAGTTAGACCTACAAGAGATGCAGAGAGCTTGCCCTAATGGCAAGTGCCTCCATTAATGGGATAGAGATGGCACCTTCGGCCTAATCAAATTACATTTCCCCTAACTGCCTGCCTAAAACACTCCATGAATTATTACCTTCAGTTACCATCATAGTTTGTATCTTAGTTGTTAACAAATTAGATTGTCATTTTACAATTAGCTTCAATAAACTACCTCACTTTAGTAATTGATAAGGGAAAATAGTATAGATAAACAAAAATTATAACATTTTCGTGATCACAAATAATTTAGTAATAAAATTAAGAAAAACAATCTATGGAGGGTTTGTTAAACAAACATATTCACTCAGGCTAAAGTTATTCCAATATTTGAAAGCATCATCAGGATTGTACAAGAAAATATTCAGACGTGACTGAAGAAACAGTTATAAAACGAACAAAAAATAATTGTATATTCTTCTTTTTTAATTTATAAATAAATGTTAACGTAAGTTTTGTTTTTTTTAAAGTCCTGGTGTGCTATGGATATATAGCGAAAAGTTGGTTCAGGTGATTATTTTTATGCTGTGCATAATCTTCGTAAATCCTTGCTCCTTGCTGTTATTTGCATATACAAGAAACATACAACGGATAAAACAGTGGTTAATAAATAAAACACTTAAGAGAAAAAATAAAAAAAAATTATAAAATAAATAAAACAAAACCAAATTGAAAATACAGGGGTAAATATTGAGTCTCGGAATGTTTTTCTACTTAAAACCTTTGACAGTCCTCGTGTTGTGGTTACTTCATGATACGGAGGTCACTTCTCTCTATATTTGTATCGACCACTCTAAGTGCTTGGATGCTCTGAGACATTTCCTTTAACACAGAACTATTCCTCTCACTCTTTCCACTTTTTTCCTCTTTCTACTGTGGGTCTAAGTGTCTTTTGGTTTGATGGTTATAACTTCCTGTAAACTGAGGTACTGCCATGGGTACAATTATAACTCCTTTAATTGCTAATTTATTCCTTGCTAAATTTCAGCAGGTTTTCTTATGACTGCCAATTCGTTTTTCCCGTATACAGCCAACAACTTCTTCATTTTGCTTCTTTGTAAACAAAAAGTAGATGTTTTTCTACAATACTACTAAAATTTCTGTTACTCAATTACTTTCTTCAGTAAAGTTTAGTGACAATAATTCATACATTTTTGTTAATTGTAGTTATTTTATACTCATAAATTGACATGTTTTTAAGTGCGCTGAGTCTACTTGTGTGCTTTTGAGTCTCATACACACAAGTCTGTCATACACATACTATGTGTACTATGTGTATGAGAGGCTAGATATTTGTTCACAATTATTCATTTGTTCAAATACATAATTCAACCTGCTTATAATATTAGAACAGTATTATTAGACCAAAAATAACAACATTATCTTCTATTTGCAGTACCATAACGAGGTTTGGGTAAAAACATCTTTATTATTGGAAGCATGCCTGTCAGAAGAGTAAATCATCACAATTAGCTAACAAATTGTTTAATTAACAAAAGTATAAAAACATGTTTAATGCATAACGAAATCATTATGGAATACTTCTTGATAACACGCTAACAAATCTATTGAATCATTACAGATACATAGATCTAGGATCAATAACATGGATTAATTAAATATAAGATCATGTATGTATTGGATCAACCACAACTGAAATTATGTCCACTAATGGTTGTCTCAGGGAGGTGTCCTATCGCCCTTATTGGTGTGATTCATTGTGGACAACTTAATGGATACTCTAAATAATCATGGTTACGATAAGCAAGGATAGGCAAATGACCTAACTATTACAGAAAGAGTAATACTTTATTGTAATGCAATTAATCTCTTGCAGCTACTTCCATTATTTGTTTATAATGGATAAAATAGCAAGGTCTTTATATACACCAATCTGGAACAGTTCTAACACAGTTTTAGTATAAAAATCATTGAAAAAAAAATTCTCGATAACCTCTTCATTAAAACTACTAAACTAGAACTCTTATACGTGCGCAATACTCTTGGACTTTCTACAGATGAAAGATTTAACTTGAATAGTCGTATAATCGATATATTCGCTAAGGCCACAATAGCAATGTTTGACTATACAAAATTCTTAACAGAACATGATATCTTAAGACTAAAGGTACAATCTAGCTTTACATGTTTGATAACACTTCACCGAATAGTTCAATTTTACTCCTACTTTAGGGTAACGTTTACTAATCCAAAACCCGATTGATTATCAAAAAGAGTCATATTACGGATACTTGTAGTAAAGTTGAGTGTAGGCAACTCCAGGTTCTATATTATACCTATTCTTAATTATTTTATTAAGTATGAAATAATATAAGTAATATATAAATAAATAAAATAGAATCATTTTTAACAAAACGTTGTATCAATTCCAAAAAAATCAAGACTGAAATATTGCTATTAATAAGACAATGTTTTTAATTTAATAATTTCATGTAAAAAAATAGTGCAAACTATAAATACCCTTAAATAATTTATTTATTTTAAAAGTGATATTACGTTTGAACATTTTATCACTTAAATGTCTTTACTATTTCTATTTATTCATAAATTAATTAAAAAGAAATTGATATTTTGAATAAAAATTAGTTCCAGGAAATAAAATTCAAAAATTTTCAAAAATAATTGTGCGTCACTGATAAGTAAATGTCAAATGTAAATAAATAACCACTTATATTGATAATAAATGAAAAAATTTGGCAAATTCCGCTTTGTTTTATTGATTATTTGTTTGTCAAATACAAATCAACATACTCTCCAATCTACGTAGATATAAATGTGCACTTACGGACACACACACACACACACACATACGTATGTACACATACACACATATGTACACATACACACACACACACATATATATATATATATATATATATATACATATATCAATAATCAAACCACAATAAGAAAATGGGAAAATAAGACTAAGATCTTTCAACCGTAACAAGCGGTTTACGTCAGAGTCAAAAACCCAACTGAAACCTGACACTGACGAAGACCGCTTCTTACAGTTGAAAGATCTTAGTCTTGTTTTCCCATTTTCTTATTGTGGTTTGATCATATATATAGGCAACATTGTTGGTCTCCAACCGTCTCTGAACCAGTGCGCTTGGTTTACCTATCTTATCTCTCCTGAAGACGGTTCAAACCAAAAATTAGAGACTGTAAGTGTGTTCTTGTGATTTCTCTATGTTCTTTTTCTATATTGAACTAATTTGTTCGTTTTGGATCGTATTTCCAACGAAAAAGTGTATATATATATAACAGATTCAATAATATATCAACCGTTTGACAGAATAGGTCTGTTCTCTAATCGGGGTTCGGTCAATTTCCAGGATAAAAAATCAAACTCTCGTTGCCAACGTTTTGGTTTTATTTAAAACCTTTTTAATAAGCAGAAGTAAGAATTTTTTTTTAACTAAGAAAATGAAATTTACATTATTTAAAGGAACAACAATGTTAACCGGACAAAACCTTCGACTAGACTCTTTTGTCTAAGTCTAGTCGAATGTTTTGTCCGTTTAAACATTGTTGTTCCTTTAAATAATGTAAATTTCATTTTCTTAGTTAAAAAAAAATTTCTTACTTCTGCTTATGAAAAAGGTTTTAAATAAAACCGAAACGTTGGCAACGAGAGTTTGATTTTTTATCCTGGAAATTGACTGAAACAACGAGAACACACCTATATATATATATATATATATATATATATATATAAATGCCTACTGGTATCATTACCTCATAAATAAAAATGAAAAAAAAACATTGTAATACGATGAGATTGAAGACAAGTAATATCCATTGGATTTAAATATCATATAAGTAACTGAGTTCTTAAAGGGCATGAGATTATTCATCATACAAAGAGATTATATGAAAACGTTATTTAATTAAAGGACATGAAATTCTAGTCAAATGCCTTTAGCCCTTCTTTAACTAATTCCTTACTTATTTCCCTTCACATTCAATTACTGTCATCTCGGATGCATTACTCAAAGGAGTAGAAGTTTTTTCAATCCCCTTATACTTCTCAGTCTCATGATTTGATTATCCCTTTAAAACATCCTCTTCAAGTCTCCGATATCTCGTCTTTTTAACTGTAATGTGCTCGTTAAAGTCCTGTGCTCTTAAACAAGGTAATAATGTTAAATAAAGTAAAATATTAACATCCATAACATTTTAGTCATCTAATTGTAAAATTCATTAAAACTATATTTGTTCATAGAAAAAAAAACATCTCAATCATGTCGTTAATTACAATTTATGAATTACCACAGAAATTTTTTCAAAAATGTCATATTTGTGTAACATGTAGATTGATTGCACTTTTAGGAGAAAGCCATCCATCACCTGGAAAACATCGAGAAATATATAGCTGATTTCCATTTCCTGTTTTGAGAATTTTATTTTTCTTACATATATTATCGATTCAAAAAACTTCTATCCATAAATAACTCTGTCTGGCTGGATTCTGTTATACAATTTTTAAGTAAATTTAAACAAATCCAAATAAACACTATAGGTTATCTTTTAATTCATGTTACGTTTTCAGTTTTTATAACTAAATTATCTTTGGCAGTTATCGGAGGTTTCTGAAAGGTTTTTTGTACTAATTTCTTTTAACAATCTGTGTGTTGATTATTGTGACAAAATATCAATCCCCAACTTTCTGACTGTGACGAAGACCTCTTGTTACGATTAAAAGATCTTAGACTTTTCTTTTCCATTTCATATTGTCGTTTGATCATTGATTGTTATTTCACGTGTTTATTCAGAAATGTTGTTTTATATATATCTATCTATATATATATATATATATATATATATATATATATATATATATATATTAAAACACTGAAAAAGAGTCAATTTTACTCCTACTTTAGGGTAACGTTTACTAATCCAAAACCCGATTGATTATCAAAAAGAGTCATATTACGGATACTTTAGTAAAGTTGAGTGTAGGCAACTCCAGGTTCTATATTATACCTATTCTTAATTATTTTATTAAGTATGAAATAATATAAGTAATATATAAATAAATAAAATAGAATCATTTTTAACAAAACGTTGTATCAATTCCAAAAAAATCAAGACTGAAATATTGCTATTAATAAGACAATGTTTTTAATTTAATAATTTCATGTAAAAAAATAGTGCAAACTATAAATACCCTTAAATAATTTATTTATTTTAAAAGTGATATTACGTTTAAACATTTTATCACTTAAATGTATTTACTATTTCTATTTATACATAAATTAATTAAAAAGAAATTTATATTTTGAATAAAAATTAGTCCCAGGAAATAAAATTCAAAATTTTTCAAAAATAATTGTGCGTCACTGATAAGTAAATGTCAAATGTAAATAAATAATTTAACTTATATTGATAATAAATGAAAAAAATTGGCAAATTCCGCTTTGTTTTATTGATTATTTGTTTGTCAAATACAAATTAACATACTCTCCAATCTACTTAGATATAAATGTGCACTCACGGACACACACACACCACACACACAACACACATATGTACACATATACACACACATACACATATATATATATATTTGTAACTTTAGGGAGCAATCCTTCTTTTATGCATGTTTTGTTGAACGACCTTTGTACTGTGGCATGAATCAATTTCATAGTCGATCTTTCAAGTTTTTTCACCTTTGATTTAAATCTTTCTTGTACTAAATACACTAGTTCTTCAAATTGGATTTAGTACAAGAAAGATTTAAATCAAAGGTGAAAAAACTTGAAAGATCGACTATGAAATTGATTCATGCCACATTACAAAGGTCGTTCAACAAAACATATATATATATATATAAGTTACGCGTGTCCGGGTAATGAATAGGTTTTTAAAAAAAAGGAATTTAAATAAACTAGCTCGCACGTGATTGAAGACAAGAATCGAGTTTATTAGTCAGCTCCTTCTGTTTATAGGAGAGGCAATGTTGATCTGGACTTCAACCCTCTAGTCTCTCGCGGGCCGGCATTACTGCCCCCTCCCAGTCCTTATCAACAATGCTCTCCGTACAAGTGTCTGAGTTATATCATAAAATAACAAAACAAAACTTGACTCTAAACATAAGAAATGAATATAATGTTTTAACATTCAAAAATAAAATGACGTCCACACAAGTAACTGAATTAACATTGTTTATAGAAATTACAGAAATAACAAAAGAAGAACTTCTATGATTATTTGTACAAAACAAAAATAACAAAATTAACAAAGGTAAACACACATAACTACACTATATCGTTCGCACCATTGGTGGGATTTTCCTTCTCACCCGTCGCAATTCCTGAAAATGAACTATTTCTTGTTTCAGGGTGTCCGTTCCTATCCTCCATATCTGTGCTCTGTACCGTGGTAACGTTGCGAGTACTTCGTATGGCCCTACGTATCTCGGGTCCGATTTCCTTCGCTTCTGCCTATTCAGTTTATATACGAAGTCCCCTTCTTGTATCAACCCTACTGCTTCTTCTGCTTTCCTTTGATTATATTGCTTGGTCCATCTTTCTTTTGCTGCTTTGACTCTATTATGTAACCTTTGTGGATCCGCTTCCTTTTTCCGCAATTCAAATGGTGTTGCCTCTGTGGTCGAGTGAATACTACTGTTGTATGCTAGGACCGCTCTGGCCATTGCCACATGACCCTTTATGTTTTTTGCATCAGCCAATAACTGCAAGTGTTCCGTTAGAGTGTTATGTAGTCTCTCTATTGCTCCGTGGGACCTTGGATGACCCGGTGTACACCAATGGGGGTTTATATTGAATTCTTTTAACAGGGTTTTTATTTTAACGTTGTTGAACTCTCGCCCTCTGTCCATATAGATCGTTCTCGGGCAGTCAAACGTGGCCAAATACGACAGCAATGCCTCCTCTGTACTTTCACTTGATTTACTTGTTAGTGGCCATGCTGAGGCTAACTTCGTTAGTCTATCTATTGTTGTTAAATATTTGTTTCCGTCGTATGTAAATATATATCAATTTCTAGCTCCTCAAAGGGTCCCTCGGGCGTCTGACTTTGTAATAATGGAGGTACAAGTGGTACTCTTTCATACTTCCTCCTTTTGCATATTTCACAGTCCTTTATCACTTGGGCTATCCTCTTGCCCATTTGGAGCCAGTAATGCGACCTCTGTAGATGTTTAAGGGTCTCTGTGACACCACGATGGTTGGTTTTTCCCCTGTGATAATTTAGGATGACCTCTTTCTGCTGCTCTTCGTCTTCTACCGTTTCTACCTGGTTCTTACAGATTATGAAATGAGCTCCTTGTCTCAGCTCTCTTTCCTGAATTAGTCGGAGTAGTCTATTTTCAAGTTCTTGTGATTCTATAAAGAAATGGTATACCTTTCCTGGCACTGTTAGTTGGTTTATGACTGTACTTAATTGTTCGTTGTTCGCTTTCGTTCCTCCTGTAATAATATTTATTTTTAAGTGGCCATATTTGTGCAATTGGGTGTTTATTATTTCTTCTGTGTCGTCTTTTATAATTATTTGATTTCTCTTGTTGTTTATTATATCCTGACTAATCTCAGCTTCCGGTCCATTTCGTTGTTCTTGGTCTTCATCTGCGTCTGGTGTCCAGTTGGCGAAGAACTCTCGCACGTCCCTGGAGGTACTTGGCTCTCTCGTACTACTTCTCGTAATGACGTTGACGTTTCTGGACAAACAGTCGGCTACTTGATTATCAACGCCCTTTACGTGCTGGACCCTGAAGTTGTATGCAGCTATCCTTTCTTTCCACTTTGCTATCCGGGCTGACGTCTCCTTTAAATTCCCGATCCACATTAGGGGCCTATGATCTGTTCTAATATTGAACTCAGCCGCAAAAAGGTAGGGTCGGAAATGTTCTACAGTCCACACTATGCCTAACATTTCCCTTTCTATTGTGCTATACTTTTTTCTGCTGGTGATAATTTTCTGCTGGCGTAGGCTATTGGTCGCTCTCCCTGGATCGTTTCCTGCATCAAGACTCCCCCGATAGCTTCTTGACTGGCATCTGTCATTACAATGAATGGTTTGTTTAGGTCAGGAAATTGGAGCAACAGCGGGCCCCGCAACGCCTTCTTACACTGCTCCACTGCTTCTCTTAGATCTTCTGTTTGTATAAACTTCTTTCCTTTCTTTAAACTGTCCGACAAGGGGTTCGTGATTGCTGCAAAGTCCTTTACGTACCTTCTATAGAAACCTATCATACGTAGAAAAGCCCTGATGTCTTTGGGTCCCTTTGGATAGGGTAATCGATCTATTGCTTCAACCTTCTTAGGGTCGGGTCTTACTCCTTCACCTGAGATAAGGTGCCCCATAAATCTAACCTCTTTTTGATATAAGCGGGTTTTATCCATCGCTACCTTTAAGCCAAAGTCCCTTATTCTTTTCAGCACCCTTGTAACATGTTCCTTATGCTCTTCTATTGACTTACTGAACACTATGATGTCATCCATGTAGATTTGCGTAAAGTCTTCTCCCAGTCCTTCAAGCAGTTCATCCATGAGGCGTTGGAACGTGGAAGGCGCATTCTTTAGGCCAAAGGGCATCCTCAAAAATTCGAAGTGGCCTCTATCGAACGTAAAGGCCGTCTTCTCGACATCTCTCGGGTGCATCCTAATCTGGTGATACCCGCCTTGAGGTCGAAGGTACTGAATACAGTTGCTCCTGCCATATGGTCGAGTATGTCTTCTATCCTTGGCAGAGGGTATCTTTCAAGCTTAGTGTACTTATTTAACTCTCTAAAATCTACTACCAACCGGTATTTAGGGGGTTTACCCTCCTCGACCTTTTTCGGGACCAGCCAAATAGGGCTCGAAAATTGCGACTTAGACCTCTGTATTATGCCCTGGTCCAGCATTTCCTTTATTTGCTCCTGCATTATCTTTTTCAATTGGTGTGGGTACCTTCTAGGTTTCACGTAAACAACTGTACCTTCAGGGAGTTCTATTTGGTGTTTGACCCTACCTGTAGCTGATAACCTCTGTCCTTCACTATAGAATACTTTTTCAAATTCTTTCATTAATTCACTCACCTGATGTTCTCCCGGTATCATTTTTCCACAGTTTACCGTTATTCTCTTCCCTGGTTTAACTCTCCCTTCCACGAAGTATTTCCTTTTTCCTAGTTTAATGTCCCACTTCCCTCTTTTACACTCAGGTTTTGCATTGATTCTCTCCAAAAAGTCGCACCCTAGAATAACTCCATATTTCTGGGTCTCTAAGTGGGTCACATGCACTTTCATCTCCAAGGTCTCTCCTATTAATTCTCCCATCTCTACCTGTAATTCGCCTACCAGGCTCTTCCTTCCTGCCATGGTGACCAAGGTGCAGTTGCACGGTGTCAGCCCTGAATAATTGTCCATCCTTTTTGCCACTTCATTGTCCATAATTGTGCTATCTGACCCTGTATCTACCAAACACTTAGTCTTCCATTTGGGAAAAAAAAATATAGGGAGCTTACCTCTTATGCTATTCCTCTGTTGCTCGCCTATATACCTCTCGCCTAACCTTCAATCCTTCTTCCTCTTCTCTCGAATAGCGATCCTCCCACCACGAGTCTCTTCCAGTGAAGGCCACTTCCCTCGCTCGTACCAGCGCTCGTGTCGTTCTATCGATGTCTCTTGCTCCGACCCTGTTGACTCTGATGAGCTCCCGTCCTCTGAAGAGCCTTCCCCTTTTTGTCTTCTCCTGCCCCACATCTTCTCCCGCCGGGTTGTGTTAACTTCCATGGGCTCATCTCTTGGTGTTGGTCTATACTGTGTCGTTCGTGGTCTCTCCTTGCGATATAAATACGGACACTCTCGCGCGAAGTGACCGAGTTCACCACACTCCCAACATCCTCTTCTTACTGGCTTCTCTCTTCGCGTGTAGCCTCCCACTGCCTCATAGCTGTTCCTCCTGGCTTGAGATCTTCTCTCTTCAAAACGTCCCCGTGGCTTCCTCTCCTGTGAATACCTCCCTTGTCCTCGATCCTCATAGGCTCTTGCTCTGAATTGCCTATCCTGAGGTACTCTCCTCCTGGTCACAACTGCCCATCCTCCTTCTGACTTCCCTCTGTATATAACACCGTTATCTTCTCGGTCCATTTCTTCCTCCCGGATGGCATTAATTGTCTCCTCGAGACTAGTGGGCTTCATGATACGGAGGGCCATTCTCACTCGTTCTGGAGCTACCTTGAGGAGAATTTCACTGGCTATCTCTTCATATATCGTCGTTCTCCATTTCGCTTCTTGACTGTCTGTGCACTTTTCATTTATCTTCATAGTTAATTTCCTTGTCGCATCCCCCAATCTGCGCCCGAACTCAGCGCAGGTCTCACCATTCTCCTTCCGCATTTCAAAAATTTTTAGCGCACTTCTAGCTACAGGCTTTGCGGCTCCAGCATATCTGTCCTTAAGGGCTGCTCGCACCGCACTCCACTCCACACAAAACGTAAGTCCTAACTCCAGCATCACCGTAAGGCTGACCCTGGCGAGGAAGTAGGTCTTGATGTTCTTGTCTGTAGCTGGGTCTAGTTGAGTTGTGACTAACTGCTCGTTGATGGAGTCCATTCTCTCTATGAACAAGTCCAACTCTCGAGCATCACCCTCGAACCTCTTTATCGAATCTAATAGGTTCATCAGGTACCCTGCTTTTGCTACTCTCGCTTGTTCTATTTTCACTGCGAGCCTAACATCGGCTCCTGTTGTCTGTTTACTCGTCATGTTGGTTTCTACACTGGACACAACACTACACTATTAAACAGTTGGCGAATGATCCCGGGTTTCGGCACCAGTTACGCGTGTCCGGGTAATGAATAGGTTTTTAAAAAAAAGGAATTTAAATAAACTAGCTCGCACGTGATTGAAGACAAGAATCGAGTTTATTAGTCAGCTCCTTCTGTTTATAGGAGAGGCAATGTTGATCTGGACTTCAACCCTCTAGTCTCTCGCGGGCGGCCGGCATTACTTATACATACATATATATATATATAATATATATATATATATATATATATATATATATCAATAATCAAACCACAATAAGAAAATGGGAAAACAAGACTAAGATCTTTCAACGGTAACAAGCGGTCTACGTCAGAGTCAAAAACCCAACTGAAACCTGACACTGACAAAGACTGCTTCTTCCGGTTGAAGGATCTTAGTCTTGTTTTCCCATTTTCTTATTGTGGTTTGATTATATATATATATATATATATATATACCTCATAAAATATCTTGCCAACATTAAGTTTAGTATGTTTCCTACATACCTTTTCAAGGTTTCGAATGCTACTTTTCCATCTTTGTGGTATCATATAAATTAACTCACCGATTTTTTTATCTTTAAATGTATTTTTCATATTACATATGTCCGACGTTTCGGTCTGCGTTGACCATTCTCAAGGATTCTATATACAAGGTTTTTTTAACAATTCTAATAAATACTTATTTACAATAACAATTACATCACTTCTATCAAACATAACTAATAATAAAATATACTTTTAAAAACACTACCTTAATAAACATGAGTAACAGGTTTGCTACAAAATTCCCTACAGAACTTTTACACAACATTATTTAAATCACTATATAGTTATTTTTCACGAATGTAACTTTAAAATTCTGGAAAAACAACAGGACTGATCATTAAGGTTCGGCTTCTTTTCCTTTATGCATAATGATTCAATTATATTTGAATTAATTTCAATTATTTTTCGTGAAAAATAACTATATAGTGATTTAAATAATGTTGTGTAAAAGTTCTGTAGGGAATTTTGTAGCAAACCTGTTACTCATGTTTATTAAGGTAGTGTTTTTTAAAAGTATATTTTATTATTAGTTATGTTTGATAGAAGTGATGTAATTGTTATTGTAAATAAGTATTTATTAGAATTGTTAAAAAAACCTTGTATATAGAATCCTTGAGAATGGTCAACGCAGACCGAAACGTCGGACATATGTAATATGAAAAATACATTTAAAGATAAAAAAATCGGTGAGTTAATTTATATGATACCACAAAGATGGAAAAGTAGCATTCGAAACCTTGAAAAGGTATGTAGGAAACATACTAAACTTAATGTTGGCAAGATATTTAATGAGGTATGTTTAAAAGAAGGTCTGCTCCCAAAGTATACCAATATATATATATAGACAACATTGTTGGTCTCCAACCGTCTCTGAACCAGCGCGCTTGGTTTCCCTCTCTTATCTCTCCTGAAGACGGTTCAAACCAAAAATTAGAGACTGTAAGTGTGTTCTTGTGATTTCTCTATGTTCTTTTTCTATATTGAACTATATTTGTCCGTTTTAGATCATATTTCTAACGAAAAAGTGTATATATATAACAGATTCAATAATACATCGACTGTTATATATATATCGGTGTGTTCTCTAATCGGGGTTCGGTCAATTTTCCAGGATAAAAAATCAAACTCTCGTTGCCAACGTTTCGGTTTTATTTAAAAATTTCATTTTCTTAGTTAAAAAAAAATTTCTTCTGCCTATGAAAAAGGTTTTAAATAAAACCGAAACGTTGGCAACGAGAGTTTGTTTTTTTATCCTGGAAAATTGACCGAAACAACGAGAACACACCTATATATATATATATATATATATATATATATTATAATAAGCAGATGAATCACAATAAATACGTGATGCAATCAATGAAAACAAACCACAAGGAAAAAAAAGAAAACAGATAGAAAAAATGCTCTGAGGCCTTTCAATTTATGTCATCAGAGAGCAAACAAGGTAAGAACTAGTTCTTACCTTGTTTGCTCTCTGATGACATAAATTGAAAGACCTCAGAGCATTTTTTCTATCTGTTTTCTTTTTTTCCTTGTGGTTTGTTTTCATATATATATATATATATATATATATATATATATATATATATATATGCCTACTGGTATCATTACCTCATAAATAAAAATGAAAAAAAAAACATTGTAATACGATGAGATTGAAGACAATTAATATCCATTGGATTTAAATATCATATAAGTAACTGAGTTCTTAAAGGGCATAAGATTATTCATCATACAAAGAGATTATATGAAAACGTTATTTAATTAAAGGACATGAAATTCTAGTCAAATGCCTTTAGCCCTTCTTTAACTAATTCCCTACTTATTTCCCTTCACATTCAATTACTGTCATCTCGGATGCATTACTCAAAGGAGTAGAATTTTTTTCAATCCCCTTATACTTCTCTGTCTCATGATTTGATTATCCCTTTAAAACCTCCTCTTCAAGTCTCCGATATCTCGTCTTTTTAACTGTAATGTGCTCGTTAAAGTCCTGTGCTCTTAAACAAGGTAATAATGTTAAATAAAGTAAAATATTAACATCCATAACATTTTAGTCATCTAATTGTAAAATTCATTAAAACTATATTTGTTCATAGAAAAAAAACATCTCAATCATGTCGTTAATTACAATTTATGAATTACCACAGAAATTTTTTCAAAAATGTCATATTTGTGTAACATGTAGATTGATTGCACTTTTAGGAGAAAGCCATCCATCACCTGGAAAACATCGAGAAATATATAGCTGATTTCCTTTTCCTGTTTTGAGAATTTTATTTTTCTTACATATATTATCGATTCAAAAAACTTCTATCCATAAATAACTCTGTCTGGCTGGATTCTGTTATACAATTTTTAAGTAAATTTAAACAAATCCAAATAAACACTATAGGTTATCTTTTAATTCATGTTACGTTTTCAGTTTTTATAACTAAATTATCTTTGGCAGTTATCGGAGGTTTCTGAAAGGTTTTTTGTACTAATTTCTTTTAACAATCTGTGTGTTGATTTTTGTGACAAAATATCAATCCCCAACTTGGGTTTCTGACTGTGACGAAGACCTCTTGTTACGATTAAAAGATCTTAGACTTTTCTTTTCCATTTCATATTGTCGTTTGATCATTGATTGTTATTTCACGTGTTTATTCAGAAATGTTGTTTTATATATATATATATATATATATATAATATATATATATATATATATATTAAAACACTGAAAAAGAGTCAATTCAATATTTTAATACTCAACGTCATCAGAAAAATATGTTCATGGTCTAAAATGTAAAACAAGACTCAAGCATTCTCAAAGAATTGATATTTATCATTATCAAAAACTGTTCAAAGAACTATAGAAAATAAATATTACAGTTAAAGCACAAAAACTCACAACGATATTTCAACATTGATTGTCATCAGGACATGAAGTGAGCTGTAGAAGGGTAGAAACAATTGGATTGTCATTGAGTGTTGGCTTGCCTTTTGAGAGATTCGTTTCACTTCCTGATGACGACCATATTGAAATATCACAGCGAGGTTTTTTATTATTTTTTTTCATATATTTCTTTCTGTAATTTTACTTTATTTGTAAGTGTCCCAACTGTGACTTTAGACTCTCCTACTGACAGAGACGACAAAATGTTTCCATTGAGGATTGTTTACATCACCAATGCTCTACCCATTCTGTAGTACTACTAATACTACTAACGCCACTACTACTAATGTCACTACTACTAATACTACTAATGCCACTACTACTAATACTACTAATGCCACTACTACTAATACTACTAATGCCACTACTACTAATACTACTAACGCCACTACTACTAATACTACTAACGCCACTACTACTAATACTACTAATGCCACTACTACTAACAATAATAAAAAGATTTCTCATAGTGAACCTTTGATTTATATAAGGCTCATAAAAGTTCCAAAGAAAATTCATTAGACTCCCTAGAGAAATAGAGAAGTGCTCAAATAAATCTTTGCAGTAATTTTTCTTGTCATTTTCACCTGGCCCGTTAATTTCTCACGCCTACAAGTGTGCCGACCATAAATAGTCCACTAATTGCCAGCTTCTGTCTCGTGCTGCCTTCCTTCAGGTATGAAAAGCCTGCTTTTCATAATATACTATACTACAATAGTTCCTTCATGAAAGCAAAATCCAAAAGAATATGTTTCCATTGAACTATATTGGAACCTTTTAAGGCTTTTTTATAATACTTACTAAACAAATATTGAATAAAAAAAAAAATATATTTTTGAAGAAAATATTGTACTTACACTTTAAAATTACTGTTGTAAAATAATTCCTGAATTTTTAAAAGTTTCAATTCTATTTTAAACTTTTCACATTTAGACACATAATTACCATCTCTTAAGATAATGATGACAAACAGACCAATACATGATTTCATGCAAAAATTGTAATAGAAAGTACTACAATATTTGAAGAACTCGCTTAATATTTTGACAAATGTCGTCATTGGGAGAAGATGTAAAATGCTCCTGAGAGGTGAACACACAGTGAAGGAGGCCTAGTAAAATGATAAAACAAAGTAACTAATAATGGATATTAATAAATTAACAAACAACTAAAATAACTCACGTGTAATAATATAATACTATAAATGTTATGAAAGTAAATCATAAATCGTTTGATGAGTTGTCATATTCATAAGATGGTCGTCCTCAGGAAAGGAGTTAGTACAGTCAGAAGGTCAATGCCAACTTGCAGATTCTCAGAGTATGTGCAGGTTGTCCTAATTGAAAACGAAGGAAATGTACTCTATAAATAGGTAAGAAGAAGACGAAGAAAGAAAAAAGTTATCTGTGATTCCTCAAGGGATATTGTATCTTCCCTAATGATTTCACTTTGTAAATACTAAATTTTACATAAATCAAGTGTAGAGAATAGGTATTAACGACTATCTGACAGTGGACAGGCTCGGTGTCAGAGGTTTAGTTTTCTAGCAGACCCTCAAAACCCTCCTGAAAAGAAATGAAAACCGGCCAGTCTGACCACATCCTCCTCGTTAATTTTTTTTTCTCCTGATGATGACTGTGGCTTGAGTATCTATATTAGTAAGCGCCTTCATCTATTTTCTGTTCTGTATGTATTAGTTGAAACGTTTTTTCTATTTAAAAAAAATGTATATTTAAATAATGAGGTATTGTTTTCTTGACCACAATTACTTACTAATAAACAGTTTTTGTTCTTCTTGGAATTTGGTCAGGGTTAATATATAGAATCACCTTTTTGCCAACGTTTTGGCTTTATTTTAAGACATCCTCAGGGCTATAAACTAACAAAAAACAATGGACATTTGTCATATCTACTTTACATTCATCATACATTTTTTTTTATGATGAATGTCTTAAAAAATTTTTATGATGACTTAAAATAAAGACGAAACGTTGGCAAAAAGGTGATTCTATATATTAACCCTGACCAAATTCTAAGAAGAAGAAAGAATGTATATTTCAATAATGTACATAGGAAAACTGATATGCTGTATATATAATATATGTATTTACAACCCGACTTAAGGACTTTTACTTTAGGTAGTGTTAAATATAGCATTTGACCCATCCCTTCAGTAATGGAGATTGGTAGAAGCGTAATATTGGGGTCATATATGACCAATGAATAAGCCAAAGTGTGCATTAAAATCGGAAGAGCTTTCCGAGGTAGCAGTGAGCCGTAAAGATTTTAGTTCTTTCCGGGGGTGAAATCCCAGTGCAACAGAGAACAAAGTCTACTTTCCAAACGTGTTATGACCCAGCTTTAGGTTGGAAGCCATGAAATGTCTACATTAAACTAGGCTGAATTAATGTTAATTAAGAAGCATATAGCGTGCATCACTTTGAATCAAGTTACTTCGTATTCATTTAGTCAGATTCAACAAAGTGAACATTCACAGGAATTGATACCTTAAATACCCTGTGTATATGCACAAACCATATATATTTGCTCTAAGTTGTACACCAAATTATTTATTCTTCTTTAAGTTCTGTCATTATTTTATAAATGTATTTTCTAATATAGCAAGTAGTCGTGAGTGTTTCTCTTTTTCTTAGGTTTCTTTATCCTAATCAGTTGTATACATAAACAACACCTAAAAGATGAAAAAGCGATCAAATTCTAAAAACTATTGTTGTGGTCTACACTCATCTTTCCTATTATGAAATTATTATCAAAAATAATTACTAATAAATAAATATTTCCTTTATTTTAGTTGGCTACCTCAATACCATCTCATATAATGAACTTTCAAATGATCGTTACATCAGAGTTCTAGAAAACGCTATTCTTAGAAGTTTAATAGTTAGCACTTTTCATCAAACCCATTTCCGCTCCAATATTCAATATTTCTAAACTATGAATTAAGCAAGATTCAAAATATGACAATAATTAATGAATTATTAATATTAATAATTAAGTATTAAAATAATGAATCATTGTTCGACTTTAAATCATATTACTTAGTGTAGATTATACACAAAATTATTTCCATGAACTGTTGATACATTAAAAAGCGTAAAATTATTAGCAAAGTAATTCTAAGAAAAGAAGCCAAAATAGTGCAGTTATATTTATGATAAGAATGAAACCTTTAAAATTAATTAGGCAATTGATGATATATTATTTGTAGACGGAGCAAAGACGTAGACGGAGCAGAGGAGTACAAAGAGTAAAGACATAGAAGGAGCAACAACATATAGGAAGCATTAAGTTGTCTCTTGTGAGGATAGTTTTCTCGCAGGTAGCCAAATACCAATATTTATTTAATGTAATATAAACTAGACATAATAACTTCAAAGTCTGTGTAGCTTTAAGTGTCCATAACATTTCTTTCCCCTGTAGTTTTCTAAAAAAGACAGCTGGAAACATATATCCAGGCCCGTCCCTTAGCAAGGACGAACCGAGGCAACTGTCCTGGGTTCTACGCTTGGGGGCGCCTCGCGTGACGACGGTGTGACCTCGGACAAATGGCCTGTTCACTGATTAATCTGCTATACCAATTATTTCTAATACCTGCACAATGAAACCATTTTTTATATATAATATAAATAATATATAAATAATAATTTGTGGGTGGGGGAGACCCCACACCTTCAAAGGGACTGGTTTATACTCCTCTACCCACCATGAAATCTTGTCGAATAGTAGCACTTCAATGAAAAGAAATTGCATTCCCGAATCCCATTCTTTCCCAGTTAATGGTAGTACATTAATGACAGTCAATTTTCTAAAAAAAGAGGGAGTACTGTTTACAGTGGTTTGGAAAAAAAGGAATGGAAGTAATAACTTTGAAATTAGAGCTTTAAATAAAGTAGAAACCTAAAGAGACAAAGAATGAGATGGTAATTTTAGCATTTCCATACCGATTTAAATATAAATCACTTTCTTTTAGGAGAATACTCAAAAAAAAAAAGAAAAAAATAGGTAAGTTCTTTGTGAAGAATTCAGTTGAGATGGTTGTGAATAGGTGATCAGGATCTACTCAATCCTTGCAGTTTAAGGACTACCATAGCATCTAAACGGATTTGGTCGTCCCCCAATTGGGAATTCTCATTTTCTGGGACCCGAGCTCACTTCTAGAGTGAGTACCGGTAATAAAGTCAACCAGACAACTTTAGTTCATGGACTTTTATCAATGATAAGGGTCAAGGCAAGCATCCTATAGATGCTCTGTAGGCAGCTTCACGAGATGATACTGCTTCTCATACTGCCCTTTGACCACTAGGGACAGTCTACAATTCCTGGATGAGGAATCACAGGCATTACGAGACCAACACCAATGACGGGAAATGGATAACCCACAAGAGGTTCCTCATGATGCACCCCACTTCCGTGGTACCGACAATATTTTATGAGTTCTCGAGTTGAACTCCATACCCTAGGGTCCTACTGAGCCTGTCTTGGCTTCAGGTAAAACCCGTGGCTACAAAGCCTTCCTCTGTTACCGAGACTACGCAATCAGCGTAACCTGTTATCTGCTCTCGTGATGAGGACTCTAATGGATAGGCACATGGGAATCAGGGGGATCTGACTCCCCAACAAGGAGAACTCTCCTTATGAAGAAAGCCCTCAGCCCTCGTGAAGGTTGTGAATTTAAAGAACAATAGTACTTCTGTACCAATAGTAAAAAAAGTTACAGATTTGAAAGGGTTTTTGTTTACTTTGTGTCGTCAATGGTTAGATCCATGATGAATGACCCGTTTGCCAAACATCACCGAAGTTAAGCAGCTACATGAGATGTAATTAGCACATGGATTGGCTTGTCCATGCTTTAAATGAATACAAATCGAAACGAACTAGATTTTCACCTCTTGTACAACCCAAAAAAAGTATTCAGGGTCATCATGAGACATCTCGGGGTTTTTAGACATTTTGATGACACATTGATAAAATTACTGGTGTTATTATATTTGGTTACGTAACTTCCAAGAACTGAAATTACTGTAATGGCAATGCAAGGCCATTGTACCCCTGCGGCAAGTAAATATTATTATGGCCCACAAGATCTTACTGAGTTAAAAATCTGAGCTCACTTATTCATTAATGCAATATGTACCAGCAGTTTAAACATCAACTAGTCAGGAAGAATAATTGTACTTTGTCGTGAATCTTATCTGAACTTATTATTTAAAAAAACATATGATTTGAAAAGATTTTAAACATTTGTCTAATATGCAAAGAAATGCATTTCTGCATATGAAAGTCCGTCCGCGGTAAACTTGCAAGTATGAGTCCTACAGATCTGTTCATGGTATTATAGTAAAAATAAGATTTAAAATAATAATTAAAGAAAATGTATAATTTTCATTCCAGTTTAGATTTCAAATTAATTAAAAAGGAAATTTAATTATCTTGAGTGACTGCTCAGGTTTATTTGGTTATTACTAAAAAAGAAAAAAAAATGTATAGGAAAAGTAAATTATATAAAAGAAATATTTTTTGTGTGGATCTATATAAATAGATTATGGTTTAGTGCTTGATTTTGATCCATTCAATTACTAAAGCAGGGGTGTTTTTGCGATTTTTATGTATTTCACTGAATGGTCATAGAAATGGATTTGCTGCGCGTGTGGCTTAAAGCGCAAGGCAGGTCTGCTAGCATGTTCCCTTGCAGAAGATTGCAGATAATTGAATGTCCTCGCGGTAGGTTACTCCTCTTAATTGGCTATAGACTCCGGTTTGGCGGCGCACCCCCAGTACTCCGCCAGAGGCAGATGGCTCCCCCAGCTCTTCTGATTCAATTACCCCTCTGCCTCACTGCTCCCACTCACCTTCTCTCCCTCCCACCTCACCTCTAATCCCCTTCCGTCCTATCTCATTACACCTCCCTTACCGAATTTGTTTGCCACGAAAGATTTGTCCCACTTACTTCCAACATAATCACCCCACCTGCCCTTTAAACTCCTATCGCCTATTCTAGTGTTGCAGTAATAATACATAGGAGAATACATTACACCACTAACTATCTACTCAACCTTCCCCCATGTAAAGCATAACAATAATAAATAATGAAGCTAACATTTTTTTCCTTTTAAAAAAAAGTATTTTGTAATTTCTACATTTTAAGACATCCACGCTAAATTTCATAAATAGTAACTCACTGAAAGTACATGCTCTAAAATAATCTTCATAGTAATACATAAACTATATTAGTTCAGCGTAACTTCATTAGTTAAATAAACTAATAGTTTATGTATATATTCATAAAATGTACCTTATATATAAGAACTATTAGTTCAAAGTTATAGATGAAATTAAAAAAAATATTTGTTAACAACTGTTAAAAAGGATAACAACTGTTTTAATTTACACACTACTGAGCACTGGTTAGTTTCACGAAAATAATAGGAATGAAGTAGTAATTCCAACGCCAATAACGCCAATACATCTTATATATATATATATATATATATATATATAATTTCACAATGAACACATGAAAAAGCAAATCAATATCTAAACCACGGTAAAAATTCAGAAATGTGAATAAAATCTATCGACCAAAATAACTGATTCCATTTCAAAATATGTCTCTGACATTTAGATATATATATATTCCAAAATAAAGGAAATACACAAACTAAATATATATATACCATATATATATATATTCATCATAATTTGTTTTCCTGACCCAATATTTATATGATACAATTTATTTTGAGGTCTAAAAAAATTTTTTTTTTTTGGATTAAGGTCTAATAATTCGAAACTAGTTCTTTTTTTTAAAAGAAGGTCTACTCCCAAAGTATACCAATATTTATATTATATATATATATATATATATATATATATATATATATATATATATATATATATATATATATATATATAATTATGAACATTACATCTTAAAATGAAAAATACAATAGTAAACGCTCTCTATTCATTATTTACTATGTGGTTTCACGCTTTTTTTAATGGATAACCATCAACACAGGAATGAAGTATCAAAAAGTCTCTTCAGAATATATTCACTAGCATAGCTCGTAAAATGCCGAGGGTTTTTTTAAATTAACTTTTTCTATTATCCAAAATAAATTATTTTAAAATAACAATACTTTTTTTGATGAAGAAAATGTAATACAGTATCCCCTGTAATTTGTGGAGGTTCATTTCCTTTCCCTCTCGCAAATTCCTGAAATGAGTGAATTATTAATGCAGTTTTAAAACGCCTATGTATGATATTATATACTCTAAGATATGCTTCTCAAAGACACTCTTACTCATTAATACAGTAAGAATGTAGTATAATATGTACATAGCAATTGTGAATTAAAAAATGTTGAATTAAAAAAAATTGTGAATTGCAGTTGTAATCACCAATAGTGAACGGCAATTAAAATAAGTATACTCGTAAGTAACATCTTTCTTTCCTAAATTGTTATTTTGTATTAACTGGCATTGTTATTTAAATTATTTTTCAGTTAGGGTAAATGTGAGAGTTATTTTGCTGAAAATTGACCTAAAAATTCACTAAAACTGCCAAAAAATTATGAAAAAAAATTTTTTCAGAGCAAAATCCGCTACTATGCGGGGCCGCGAATGGGTGATGGTATACTTGATATAGCTAACATTTTTAGCAATAATGATATTTAGTTTGTAATGAAAACAAAGATATTAAAATGAATTAAAGAAATCCATGCAGTGAAATGGAACATTTGGAAAATGAAACAGTTGAAATGGAGTTGGCTTTTGTTGGGGCTTCATTGTGCAACTTGATCTCAGTCTTCTCTTAATTAAAACTGGCTTCAATACAGAACAAGCAAAGCTATTCTTAATCGGTTTTCTACATATTAATTATCACCTCAATATGGTTTATATATAGTTATTTATTAATTATAGTTAATATAGACTCCTATAAATGAGTATAATTTATCTCACCAAAGTAAACCATATAGTATAGAACAGGCGTGGAGAACCTGCGGCCTTTTGAGTCATGAAGTGCGGCCTTCTGTGGTTTGTTGAGAAAAATGTTTCAAAATTTAAAGATTTACAATTATGATAATAATAAAAAAAATCTGGCATTTAGGAAGAAGACTATTATCAATTATTACTTGAAAAATCTAAGCTTTCCTGAATTAATTTTCCTGAATTAACAAAGGTAATAAACGAAGGCAATTAGGTCATTGCTCAATCTTTTGAAAGACGCGAAACAGTTTTAGATACACTGATCGAAGAACACAATGATAGATTCAAGGATTTTACAAAATAACTATTATATAAGAATTTGCTTGTCCATTCGTTGTGACTTGTTGGAGAACTGGACTGTGCTAATTTGGCCAAGAAAGGTTCCCCACCCCTGGAATAGAATATTAGAAAATGTAATGCAGTACTCCCTCGAAATTTGCTAGAGTTACGAGTATGTTTCTTGCGCTTCCCAGGCATTGGCGAATTCTAAAAACTCCAACAGCATTATACGAGGTATAACGAATTATTTTGTGTCTAATATTAATCATACCAACCTCAGTGGTACAAATAATATGCAGGAGAAAATATTGCATAACTGGTGTAACCAGTGTGCTGTATACAAGAAAAAACTGACATTTGAAAATTTGTTCTTTCAATTTTGAGCCGATAATAGCAGTAAATTTCAACTATTTAAAATTAGTAGTGTAGGAGAAAAAATGCGTCTAAAATCAAATAATGGTTAATGAAGTATGCTTTATGTATACAATCTGTTCAAGAACTGTACAGCTCTGTTTCACTACATGAACTAGTTTTGGGTTAATCTACGAGCATCATACTGAGAGCTCTTTTGCGTTTTACAAACTTTGTTTAAATGAAAACATACACATAGACTTCATCATCGTCTTAATAATAATCAAAAAATTAAAAAAAATTGACACAAAATGTGCAAATCACATTTTATAACTCGAAGTTATAATAAAATATTACCTACTCCATTAATTATTGTTCAACCTCAACTTAAAGAACATTTTAATGGTACAATTTCTTTCTATAAGAATGTTCTAGCCAGAACAAACGACTCGTTAATCAACGTTATTTTATTGTTTACATTGTAAAAATAGTAATTTAACAATGTTTTCATTTTTAATATTTTTTTATGAGATAGAAATAAATACGTTTATTTTTCAAAGGAGAGCATTTAAATTATTATTTAGAGTTAGTCTGAACTTAACATTATACTTAAACTACTTTAAAAAGTAAAAAAAAAATTTATATTTTAATAAACCGTTAACATGTGAGTGAGAGAATTAAGCAAAAGCCGTTTTGTACCGCTTAATGATTACGTGTTTAAACAAATTGTTAAAAATTTTAAATCTTTAATCTCTTTCTTTCCTAAATAGACTGAATAACCATAAATGGTGAACTTAGTTATATTTCATTAACAATTATCTCAGATAAACAGATATTCTAGTTTTTAATATGAAAGTTTGTCTAACTCCATAATGAACAAGTTATGACTTGCTGCATGTTTTGTAGATTCTGATCTCCTTTTTGAGATTATACTTTTTTGAGTTGTTCTCAAGCCTTCAGTAATCATATGTAAAACACGAGGCATTAACTGGAACTATAGTTGAAGCAGGCACTTTGCAGCATCTCACACGGGCCATAGAGACCAGGGCATAGCTGTCATTTGCACAAGTCAACTTTACTGTTTCTGCTTATAGTTACTGAATCAGCCGTGTTAGTTTAGTTTAATATAAGGAAAATTGCTTTACAATAGCATCATGTCTGCCAAACTTCAGCTAACTACATCTAAGTTTTTTTTTAATATTTACGTTATATATGTATACAGAGTAAGTTGTTTTACTTTATGTATTTATTACAACAAATCTGGAAATTGTTTGTAGCCTATAGTGTCTTAATTGTAATTTTTAAAAAAATCTCACAAGTTTATATTAGTACCATAAAGATAAATAACGACTTCTTGGATCTATACAATATCAATCCTTTTTCTTTATAATATATCTTCCTTGGGTGGTATTGAGTTTCCGCTAGAAAAGTGTATCTCCGGCTGATTCCTCAAGGGAATACTGTGTCTCCCTATCGATTCTACATTGGGAAGCCTGCATTTTGCTTAATACAAGTGCATTTAGAGTAGATACCTTTCAAGAGCACCGAAGGATTAATCTCCTCCCCTACTTATTGTTTCATCTCCGGTGTGAAAAGATCGAGGGCCAGAATGAAACTCTACCTCCATAGGCGAACAAGCAAGCCACTAAGCTACCTTGGCCTCTACTTTGTATTGTTAATGTCTTTGTGATACGTGTTTAAAGTTGCCATCCATTATTCCTCCTACTTTCATAGTGATTCAATTTCTACCAGCTTCTCAGGATATGAGTTAGGCAAGCGATTATAACATATTTACAAGGAACTTCCTGTTGAAGCTATTTTCACAGACACATCTGTTATTTCATTTACCTCAATTCCAATATATGCTCTAACCCATTAGATTCACAATATTTATTCACCTTTACATAACATATTTTTTTAACATCTTTATTTACAAATATACAACTACGCATATTCTGCGTAACAAGCATATGCAGTAAGAGATTACACAATAACTTCGATGGACATGAGTGAAGAGTGAAACCCACTGGTTAAACTTTTCACTTTGTTTTATAGTATATTATCGCAGTAGTAAATCTCTTGACGAACCTATGCAAACCCCGTGAACCCCATCAGTGACATTAAGTAGTAAATGTGTTAGTCAAAGTGGAGGGTAACAGTATAGTATAAAGTATGCACCTTTAAACATGTGTTCCGGTACAGTTGTAAACAAAAGGAACCACAAGTCACCTGATGGTCAACTGTGGAAACATCGGACCGCGTCTGGCCGATCTCGACGAGTTTGAGGCTCCAAACCTTTTTTTATTTGCACCCAAAATGGGTTAATGAAAGGCCATAGAACCGAGGAATGAGTGTAGTAAGTTTGCAAAGCACATAGCCTGACAACTATCATTCCATCTCTGAGAAAAAAGAAAAGCTTTGTTCTTTGTTCTCAAGGCTGCTGGTCCATTTTCAATATCCTGTTATTTCATTCACAAGAGTCAAATTTATAATTTGAAACTGATAATTATTAATGTTAGAAATTATTCCAATTTGAAAATTTCTTCAAGATTATTGATAAGAATTTATTATAAGTGCCTTAATTTCTGAAGAAGGATATATTTCCAATGATGTAAATAAAAGTTGAGTGACTTTGTAATAATAAAAATAGAAATAAAGCAACCAAAGAAGCTAACTAAGTATAGGAGGGGATTAATGGTTGACCTTCTCAAGACGATGTCTCTTTTTTTGACAGAAACTCAAAAGTTCAAGTACATTGAATATAAACGCCCAATTTAGCACTACAGTGACAAATGTGGAAGAAAGATTTCATAATTTCGCATAAAGTACTCTTTCAAAGATACAAAAATTCTAAAAAAGGAAACGAATATAGTTTTCTTTGCAACTTGGCTGTTAAAAGGCAACTATTAGAGTAATCAACCAAACTCTGTAAAATATATTGCATAATCAATACATTAAAACATACTGCAACTAAACATATAACACTCAAAATTTTTCCAAAATAAAATCTGGATTTTTGAAAGAAATAGTGAACTGAATAATATAATTTTGACATTCACTTCGAAATAAACACGCTATAGTTATTGTTAAGTAAAAATTGACTTAAAACGGTTGACTTTCTTACAGAAAACTACTGATTAACTTGGTGTCTAGGAAGTAGGGTTTTGGTTAAAAGTTAAAAACAGTCAAGAAACCACTGGTTTTTCTTAAATATAGGTTTATGAATGTTTTTACAATTCACATATTAAAAAATATTTCAAATTCAACTAATAAAGTTTTCAACAAGTATTGCAAAGTATTAACATTAATTAAATAATATTAACAAAAAAAAGACAGGCTCTATATTAATTTTCAACATCAATCATAATAGCGAGGAATTAAAAACTTCTCTGAGATAAAATATAATAAAATGATTTTCCTAATAAAGGATTATCTTGGAAATATAGAAAAGAAAAAAATGAGATGGGATTAAATGGGGAAAAACATCATATTGGAATTAAAACTTTTTAAGGGGCTTCCAAATTAATAGGGAATGAGATGGCGCTTCAGATATCCACAGTAATCCGGCTTTATTGAATTTTGGAATATAGCAATCAGATATAATTATCAGATATTAAAGGACGCAGGGGAATATATATATAGGAGAGCATCAAAGTGGAATCTAGCTCATGGAAGTATTAACATCAGTGAAGGAAAGCTGTTAAAAAAATGTCCAACAAACCTGCGACGGTCAAATCAGCTGAAAGTGACAGGCTTGTCGATGATCTAAAATAATCCAAATTTGTGGTCAAAACCATCGTCATTATTTACATTGTGGTATAGTCAATCAGTAAATAATGCGATCTTGAATGACACACATGGAAATTAATTTTAAGAGAGCACAAGTGCTGTCAGGTCATAGGAAAATGCTGTCATACCTGAGCCGATTTAATGCATCAACTACTGACGGCTGTCCATGCGACCTGAGTCACACTGCAGATGATAGATCACCTTCTATGCGACTGCTGTAGATTAGAACAAGCCAGAGCAGTGCTTATGCAGGCATACGTAATTAGAAAAGGAAGGTGACCCTAGGACAAACCAAAGCTTCTCGAAAGTGATATATGGACAATAACTTATCATTTTTATAAAAAGGATATTTAAAAATGTATTAGATAGTAATTAACTAGAAGATGATTTCATAAGGTACTTGTATATTATACTTAACAAAATTGTATATATTTTAAGTTTAAGTAAATACTATTGTAATTCTATGGCCAAAGGAACATATAGCACTTTGTGTGAAGCATGTTTTGAAGTGTGTTAACAAAAAAAAAACACTCACGCACGTCCAAACATCATTAAAGTAAACATTTATTCCATAATTTGTACTTCAGAATTAGTCCTTTTCTCTTGAGTGTCAAGGAGTCTTAACGGAATAACGCTCTCTTTTTCAGTGACGAGCTTATAAGTGTATTTGTCCATTAATAAAACAATTTTATCCACCTAGAATTTTCCACTTGTACCGTGGATACGATGCATTAAACGCGCTTCATATACGGATCACAACATCCATGGCTAAAAAAAAAGTAAAACTTTCTCAAAACTAGAGTGGACGTTGTAATTATCATTGAGGTCAGGAGGTTACAACTACATTAACTGTCCTGTTAGAGTACTACTCTGCGCGGACAGTTTACGTTGGGTCAGTGATCGTTTGGTCTTGTGAGTACTATCACTGGAGGATTCGGCATTCTATGGAGTAGCTTAAACACAGGCAACTCTGGAAACGGGACAGGTGCCTATCCTCCAGTGCTCCTATTTCAAGTTTACCAGGTGGTGGACACGAAATCTAGTACCTGATGGATAATTATATTTTAAGGTATTATTATTAAATTCAGTGCGTGTCTTTTTGTCGTTTATTTATATATCCTTTGTTTCATGTTAGATTTAAGTATCAATCCACAAGAGAATATTTAGTACCTTATGGATTAATTCAAAGAAATAATCTATATATAAGATTTTTTATGAGATAAATTTGTTGTGTTACTGCTTGGTCGATTGATGCTAACATAAGATACAATAAAAATTATATTTTTTTCGTCATTATTAGTATAAATGTAATAAATCATACATTATAATTTATAATTAGTAATAAATTATAGTATACTATAACTTACCTACTTTCTTCTTTAATCCACATTACAATCTTTTGTTTTAGAGATATTATAGATTTAGGAAATGATGTTTATTTGCTGATTGGAACACATTCCAGTCACAAGTGAACCACATCATCATGTAATCCCGCCACGAGTCACACTGCTAACGGGGTATTAATGAGATTTTACAGAAATACTGTTCCTACCGTAGAAAATAAGTCCTGTTGTTTTACAGCAACATGAATAAGTCACCAATCATATACTCGTAGTTTATCTGAACATGTATATTACATCTCCGCCTCCCCATCCTAGTCACTATAGACACTCGAATTTTTTATCTATGACTGTCCTAATATCAGTACTAAATAATAATAAAAAGCATAAACTTGAAATACCTAGACTATCTAACACTTAAAGGAATACATGCACATTTATTTTCAGTTACCTGTTTCACATGATTGCCATAATTTTAATAACATTTATAATAGTAAAAATGAGTTTCTAATTAAATTGAAATTCTTATAAACATTAGTAGAAAATGAATAATAAATCAAATGAACTAGGTTATGTTACAATGTTTGCCCCATGAGAGAATGCACATAGTCTAAATGTTGATACTTCGTGATACCACAAAATGAACATTCTGAACTAGGAGTCATATATTTTGTTCAACTCAAGTGTATATAGCGTAGAGATCTTTGAGGATTACCTGGCATTGTGCAGGGTAGCTAGGCTCTCCTAGGGAGTCCATTGGATGGCTGAAAGGCTTAAGGTACACGGCAATAAGTCAAAACAGGCTCTCCAAGAAAAGATGTGCTCAGGATTTAATCTACCACGCGAATGAATCGAAGGTATTTAGATTGTAGATCTTTATCAAATGCCTGATATGTACAGCCTCGGGATCGACAGCTTAACATCCTCTCCGAGGACGTGGGACAGCTCCCACGTGAATAAATCGAGGGCCAGAGTGAGTATTGAACCCCGGATCTACTAGTCCTGATATGAGCAACTAGCCACTGGGCTAACCTAGCCCCCTAATCAAATGAATTAGTACAAGAAGATAGTATTTGAAAATAGCTATGCAGAAAAAAATAAAATAAAATGTATTGATATGTTTTAAATTAAATAAATATTTGTAAATATAAAATAAATAATTAAACTAATTGAAATAAAGTTTTATAAAGCATATTTACTTCTTATTAATTGTATTATGCACTTATATTTGTACAACCTCTCAGAAATGAGAAGCAAAATAAATACAGATAATTACCTACGTGAACTCTATTTTACGTATTAATGAAGCATCTGTTTGCAACCATAATTGCTAATTATTTGATTAGTAATATCATAAAATATTACTAATTATAGTCATCATTAATTATAATTAACTATTATTATTATTATTATTATTATAGTAGTAGTAGTAGTAGTAGTAATAGTAGTAGTAGTAGTACCATATATATCTATTCTTTCTTCTAGTTTGTAAAAATGTTTAAATAGTAGTTAATTTTTGCAGAGGCCAGGTTTAGCTCAGTGGTTAACGTACTTGTCTCTGAACTGGAAGGTCCCGGGGTTCAATACCCACCTGACCTTGGATTTATTTACGTGAGAGGTGAATAAATCTGTGAAGAAGAGTTAAAACTATCCGTCCCGAGCCTGCCTGTACGATCATTTACTCGTTTCAGAACCCTACTCTAAATACATTCGAGTTAGACAAAATTTAGGAATCCTTATGTAGAATCTACAGGTAATGTGGCTCACCTGTTACTAAAAAGGGTGCCAAATAATAAATGAGCCACAACTTTCGCTTCTATAACAGCACTAAATGATGAAAGCCTTGTATGTTTGGGCTTAAAAGACAACAACAGCAATTAATTTTTGCAAAATAGAAGGCATGTACATTATTATTTTAAAATGATTCACAGCCACTTTGATAATACTATTACCGAAACTTATACTGAAGTCGAGTGCATACCACACAGGATTTTTTTATGGAATACTAAACGAAAAACTTCAACAAATAGCTTCTTTTACATATATTTCCATTATCTTAATATACATGGTTAAATGTTTATTGTAATTAGAAAAATTGAGATAGCTATATAAAAAGAACTATTGGATTTACATGTATCGCCAACGACATTTATAACACCTTTAATTATATCCAGTAAATATTTTTTTTGATTATATTTAGATTACGTTTTTATTTAAATATGCCAGATTGTAACGGTGTTGTAGAAAGTTTGACAAAAGGAGATTCAAATCTTGTTGACTTTATCAGCTTCTTTGAGAAAATCCTTGACCCTTGTATTATCACCGGGCTGTTTATTATTAGCCATTATCTCTCTAACCCTCTCTTTGAAACTCCTTCCAAAGCCACATCAGACCTATTATTTCCAAGTCCCCTCCTTTATAATCTTATCGAAAAGTAAACCATTGCATCTTATCCGTATTTAATTAAACTTATTACTTTTTCTATATAAGAAGATAGCAAAATAAGATCTAATGGATCCGACACATTTTTTACATTAAAATACACTTTTGATAATAATAAAAACTTCTTATCAATCAAATGCAACTCATCTCATTTTTAGAATAATTACTTCATGAAAATAAACGAAAAATTTGGTTAAATGGTACATATTACAATAGTTGATATAAACATAAAAATACATATATATGCGTGATGAGAGAGGAATGAAAACACTTAGTCTTCCCACACAGAAATGATTTAACGAAACAAGGCGTTTCGAACAGTTAGTGTTCATCGTCAGGTTACATCTATTTGAATAGGGTGATGTTGGCTAAATTAGGTAGTCAATGGACAATGGGGCAGATGTAAACCGACGATGATCACTAAACCTTTGTAACCCGTTTTGTGATTATATCCTCTTTGTGTGAGCAGATTTATTGTCTTTTCCTCTCTAATCATAAGTAAATACCACACAATAACTGCTTGTGTAGCTCGTGACATACTCGTATATGCTTCTTCTTAGATGTCCTCATCCAACAAAACCCCCAGCATTTTAACACTAGTGTTTATAGAAAGCCTTCGAACCCCGGACTATGCTTGAATGGAAGGAACGAATGCCCGGAAAAATACAGGAAGTCCACGATAAACGCATACATAAAAAGGGCATTCACCCACTGCAGTGAATGGACCTTAGTACATCAAGAAATAGAAAAGTCAACACAGGTGCTTAAAAACAATGATACTCCAACACAGAAGTCACGAAGGCAATAAAGTCATTTTTAGATAAATGGTACAATAGTAAAGTAGAGCCTCCAGTCTCTGGTGAGCCCCTTATACTCTACTATCGTGCATACACGCATAGTGAATATAAACAAGACGAAAGAGCCCTCCACAAATTAATAAAAGACAACGTAAAGCCCACTAACGAAACTAATAGATTGCAGCTTAGAATATATTATAAAAATAAGAAGACCAGTGACCTTGTGATTTCTAATAAACCAAAAGTCGACACCCCAGAGCTTCAACATAGTCACCTAATATACCAGTACTCATGTTCAACAGGGGAATGTGCAACCCTGAATTCTAGGTATATTGTGATGACTGCAACGATGCTCTCAAGACGTCTGACCATGCATTTCTCGACAGGAGCCCCCAAGAAACATACCGAGGAAGCCCATGGTATCAAGATCACAAGAGGCATGTTAGTCGAAGGAATTATAGCACTTCAATACAACAATGACAAGGATCGATTAGCCACCTTGGAAGCCCCCTATACATTAAAGATATGAATCATAGCCTTAACATCCAAAATTATGAACTTAATGTTATACCAAGCAGCACTACGTTTGAAAACAGTTACAAATTTGTTAGAGAACTTGAATCTAGTAGGGTTGGCAACAACTGAGGGTCCAACCTGAATGTTGTTACAACCCTGCTATAACCTTCTATCTTTTGTTTTGACTTGCTTTCACGTACCGTATTCTCTACTGTCTTATTTTTTGTTTTACTTGTTTTGTTTAGTGTTAAAGACTCATTTATTAATTTGTTATAGATATTATACATAGTTCTACCTGAAGATGACCAATGTTTGATCAAAAGCTTGTTTCTTTTTAGTATATTGTGATTTTAATACAGTTGTTTAATTTTATCATTAGTTTTGCTTGTGTGTTCACAAGTCTCTGGCCAATTATATTGGTAGAAAGGTTGTTAATGTAGAGGCTGGTGCATATTTTAATTCCATCTATCTCCAAGACCTGCTACCCACTTATACTTATATATTTATATATATATAAATGTGTGTGAGTGTGTGTGTGTGTGAGAGAGAGAGAGAGAGTGAGGGTGGTGTTTAATACATAAGAAAAAAATAAAAATGAAAACAATACTCTATGACTTACATTCATTATTTCGACCTTGTTAATGGTTATTGGAAGAGGAAATTTCTGGAAAACTGTTTTTCTTACTCTTCTATTGATAATAGAACATTTAAATTTAATGATTAAAATAATAAAATAAGATAATACGATTAATAAGAGTAAAATGGGTTATTGAAGCGTTCAAGATTGATTCTTTAATAAGTCATGTGGAAATCTTACTAATTCAAGAATAAATAAGGCATATCTTGTTAGAATGAACAAACTATCGTCATAAAAATTCTCTAGTAGAAAGTATTTTAATCCAATATTCCTTAAATAATACGCATGACTTCTTGATGAATGAATTGAGTTAGGTTAGGTTAGGTTGCAGTGGCAGTCCCACACGGGAAAACACGTAGGCCAAGCATTGGCCCTTTGTGATACCACACAATGAAGATTGATTCTACAGTGGGAGTCCTAAATTTTGCCTAACTCAAATGTATTTAGAGTAGGGATCTTTAACGAGTACCTGACATCGTACAGGCTCGGGACCGACGGTTTAAAGTCCTTCTCCGAGGGACGACGTGCTCAGATTTATTCACCCCCCGCGTGAATAAATCGAGGGCCAGGTGAGGATTGAACCCCGGTTCTATCAGTTCAGAGGTGAGCACGCCTGGCCCCCAATGAATTGAGTTAATAAGCCAACTAATTCTGAGAGAATGAATGAATGAAATCAGAGATCATACATGAGAACTAATGTCGTATTACTTGATAAAGGCATCAGAATGTATTCTGGTGATTAAATAGATTTGATATTTGCAAAAGGGAATGGGTCTTTGAAGTTTGAATTTGCTTAGATGACAAGCTCTTTTTATGACTTTTCGCCTTACTCCTTTGAGCATGAAGTAATTCTTAGCGTAAACATTCAACTGAATTATCACTCTGAAGTTTGAAATTTCTCAAAGGACTGTTTTAAACTTCATATAAGGCAGTGATTATCATTTTCTTGTATGATAAACATATAAAAGGGATGTTAAACTCTTTTAAGGACTTCATTTAAGCGTTGCATCAATCAAATGTAAAATTGTTTTTTTTGTTTTGATTATATTATACCTGACTTAATGTGCATAAATATAATGAGTAGGTCTTCTTTAACATAAATTACATTAAACTATATAACTATTTTTGTTTTTGTTTATTTCTTGGATAATTTATCTGATCTTATTACTGTTATTTCACGCAACAGTTACTCAATGTATTAATTTGCCAAAATATATTACTTGCAACTCCATTGTACTTGACAACTCACAAATAAATTAATGATTAAAGAAAACCGCTAATAAATTTTATGAATTAAAATTTAAATTCAACTATTGGGTAGTTTCAAAAGTTTTGCAGGTTTCATGGAATCAATCAGTTTTGTAGAAGTCTATAAATCAGTTTTCTTCTAGAATTTTTTTCATGATTAAAGTCGTTTAGATTTTCCACAAAGGGTTTCAGAGCATTGAGAAAACTGTACTCTTTGTTATTTACTCTCTGTTTTTTATCCATTATGAATGGACGTATCTTACTAATATCTATTGTGACTCGTCTCTTGAAACAACCTTCTTGTATTGTTAGATACACTTTCTGATAATGGTATTTATTATCCTATATAATACAAATAGGGACTAACTGTTTCATATCTTCAAATTATTTCTATATACAACATTAGTATTCATTCATTGTAGATTGCTTTTCATTTTTGTAAAATCAGCGTCTAAACCACAGTAATAAATCAGAAAAAAAAAGACTAAAATCTTTGAACTATAACAAGTGGTCTTTGTCAGAGTCAAAACTGATTCTGATGCAGTTGAATCATTTCCGTCTTTTTTCAGATTTCTTACTGTGGTTTGGACGTTGTTTTTTATTTCACGTGTTTATTGTGAAATCTTGTTTTCATGTTAGTAAGTGTTCATGCCGGATTAGTCTTTAGAGTTTCAGTTACTTAGTGCTAGTAACTGATTCTGATAACAAAATCAAAATGATTAAATTATCTGTGATAACGAGAAACGGTTCATCAAATTGGTTAATACTTAAAATTATTTGAATTAATTGCCAAGAGTGTTACCGTACATTGATTTAATGATAGATTTTATTACACGCTTTATTGTTGTTTAACTTTTTGATGAGAAAATTATCCAAAAAAAAAAATGCGTAACAAAAAATGTAACAGAATACATAGCTGTATTTACTCGTTTGCATGTTTGTCCTATTTTTTGTTGAAAACTACCTTCATTTCCTTCTGTTCAAATTATTTATGCGCAAGTCTAGAGTATTGTCAAATTATCTATTACTGCACTGCTGTTGATCAATATTGTATGTTTTATCATTTTTCTAAAAAATATTCCTATTGTAGAAAGTTTACTATGCACGATTCTAAAGATTTTAATGACTGCTTTTAAAGAATATATCATTAAAACAATAAATAATGATGCCTAATATGCATTTAATAGCAAAACCCATTGAGTTCCATCAAGAAATAGAGTAAAGCCTTATCATGTATGAAGTCATAAATATATTAAAGATACCAACACAACTTTAATAGAAAAATGAAAAGTAAAAGATAAAAGAATTGAAAATTTAGGATTTTTATTTGCTCATTGCCAATTAACTCTTATATTTCATATATAAAACAACATTTTCAACAATACGTGAATTGCGAAAATATTTATATATATTTAAATTTATTACTGAAAATGAGAAAACAAACATTCACTGTTCTTGACTTGACAGTTTGACTTATCTTAAGTAAAAAAGTTGAAAAACATACGAGGGAGATGTTAAAGGATTTGAAACCGTTAGAAGTGACACCCAGTGTCTCCAACTATACCATAAAAAAATTTTTAGAAATAAATAAATAATAACCCGAGTGAAAGAAAGGGGAAAATTATGTAATGAGGGAATGTAATAATATTTCCTCGTTATTTAATTTAATTTTAATTTAAACTGTAGACATTAATTAAAAAATGGATAATAGAAGAGGAAAAATGAATATGAGAATAAAATTAGTTTTTTTTAATCAGAATGAAAAATAAGAAGTACATTTTTAGAAATATTAAAATAATAAATATCGTGAAAACAAGGAAAAATAGATTCGGTTAGGTTGCAGTGGCAGCCCCACATAGGCCAAAGATTTGGCGACAAAGATAGACCGACAGCTTAACGTCCTCTCCTAAAACGACTTGCTCAGATTTATTCGACTCACATGTGAATAAATCGAGGGCCAGAGTGGGTATTGAACCCCGGTTCTACCAGTCCAGAGGCAAGCACGTTGCCACTGGGCTAATTGGTCGCCCATCATAGTTGCAGACGTTCGACCGACTTCAAACGTCTATAAAAATGACTCATTTGGTTGACGAATTTATATAATAATAATTAATAATCAACAATAACTCTTGATATAATATATGAATTAAATACCACAATAAAAATTATATATTAATTAAAATACTCTCATTTAAAAAGAGAATTATAATTAATATATAATTGTTTATTGTGGCATTTAATTCTTATATAATAATATGAGGTTACTATCCTCTGTCGTACTAACAATATGCACGTATTTAATAAGTAATTTAACTAACTAAATAGTAAGTCATGTAAATATTATGTAGTTGTATTTACTATGCAAGCCTAAGTAATATAGTTTAGATAAAGAATTAATATACATGTTACATTCGAATTAAACTAATAAATTATGTACCTGGTTTACCCCTGATGATGTCTATAAACATAGATGAAACGTTGGCGCAAGCTGTTGTAGTTTATTCAAGCATGTGTTCGTAATGTAATACCTTTTATATATATATATATATATATATATATATATATTCACAGAAACACGTGAAATAACAATCAATGATGAAACCACAGTATGAATTCGGAATACAAGACTAATATCTTTCAATCGTAACAGACCGCTTGTTACGGTTAAAAGATCTTAGTCTTGTTTTCCCATTCCACATTGTGGTTTGATCATATATTATATATATATATATATATATATATATATATATATATAAATTTAAATTACCCAAAAGACGACACAGAAAAAAGAATAAAAAGCACACTTACAGAATTCTCAATATTTTGAACTGCTTTTCGTCATCAGGAGTAGACTAGAAGAGAGGACGAAGTGAGAGAGATCTTAGCACGTTGAAGGACGGAGTGCAAATGGATTTGTTCGCGCTCCGTCCTTCGACGTGGTGAGATCTCTCTCACTTCGTCTTCTCTTCTAGTCTACTCCTGATGACGAACAAGAGTTCGAAATATTGAGAATTCTGTAAGTTTGCTTATATTCCTTTTTCTATGCCGTGTTTTGTGTAATTTAAAGTTTTAGAGTCCTTGTGGACCGTTTCTTAAATTTAGTATATATATAGACTGAAAGAAAATCAGGGTTCATGCAGGGCGGTGAGATCAAATCGGGTACACCAGGTGTATGCCTAGGCACAACCGGTTTCGATCGTAGTTCCATGTATATGTACTCTTGTCAATAAAGTTATATTCATTCATTCATTCATTCAGGGTTCGTCAGTAGTACCGGCTCAAGTTAAACTAACAATACCGGTTTTATTAAAAATCAACTAACTTAGTTACTAATTTAATCAACCAGGCAATTACTATTTCTTTATCAGGGATTAAAGAGATAATAGTGATAATAATAATAGCTTTGTATTCATTAATAATAATACATGTTGTAAGTCAATAATAAAATAAGCATACCTTTTTCTGCTAAATTAGTATTTACATAGGTGATAATAAGAAATTGTTCTACAAACGACGTCGTTTGTCAAACTGACGTGGGCCTTTTGCAACTGCTCTTCTGCTTCTGTCTTGGGAAATTCTGAGCCACGTTCGAGCAGCTACTTCTCAAAATCATCCTCCCACCTTCTTCTCTGTCTTCGCACTTATCTTACTTTTCCATACAACATTCTGTATTACTATTTACCATCTATCATCCTTAATTCTCGTGATATATCCTGCCCACTACCATAATATATCCACTGTAGCCATAATGTTGTAGCCCCTATTCTTCTATTTATATCTTCGATCCTTATTTTGTCCTCTTTATTTCTCTGTGTAGTTAGGAGCTTTCTCATTTCTCACTGTCGCAGTCTATGCTTGAGTTTCAGAGTTCAACACAGGGATATACACTTTATAGAGCCGTCATGGATCAATCTGGGTAGAACATTAATTGGCCTAGGTATATCACTTTATTTGTCCTATTTTGCAACATAATTTATTCTTACTGGCATATTGTCACTAGGGCTGTTTTTCTGCTTATTTCAAAATCTAACTTTGGTCCGCCTACTTGTAAATCAGTCATAACTTTTTCTAATCCTGAGAAATTGATTTTATCAATAATATTAATAGGAAAAAACGTTTAATACCAGAAGCGTTTTTAGCACCCAACAATCAAATACAAACTTCTTCAGCTATTTATTTCTCTTCAGTTTGTTTGAGGCTGTTAGGACTACATTATCAGCAAGTCTCGATTCTCTCATGAAGTTTTCATTCATTGAATGCCCTCTTCATTTTTATTTCATTGTTTTAATACCTTCACTTGAACACTGTTGAATAAGTCTGGTAATGATGGATTGTCTGCTTCATACCATTCTTATTAAGAAAACAGTTTTTTCTCCTATAGGGTAGGAGATACTACACTATACAACTTTTCTAGATTTCTAACAAATTTGTCCACTTTTAAGACTTTTCCAGGAGTCGAGATTTTCGTGAGTCACAAAATTAGAATGACCTTTCATACATTTTCTGACTCTGACAAAACCACTATTGCTTAAAATAAATTAATTCCATTTTAGGACTTCGCACTACAGTTTATATATTGATATATAAATATATATTTATTTAAAATATATGTATATTATATATATTTATAAATAATGTATGATTTACTTGTCAATTTTACTTTTTAAGTATGAGTTTTTTGTCATTTCGAGAGAGGTAGTGAGGATTTCAATTTTTTTTTTATCATTATTAGAATAAAGTTGAGAGATGATGACAGTTGGTTTAGGCGTGAAAGGCGATTCGCAGGAGAAGAGAAGATGAATGAAGTGCTAGTAAAAGCTGAGAGAAGGCATATAAATTTAAAGTTGTGCCAAAGTGAGTTGGCGAGAAAGGAAGGGAATCGAGGATCATTTAAATGTGGACCACTGTAAACAAACCTAATGTACGTGACTGCAATTCGGCAAGAGTTTGAGCTAACATTTATCAAGAGTCTGGCTTTAAGGGAAAGCTCTCAGCTGTGGGGGCTCAGTGACTTCTGTTGAGCACCCACCTCCGTGCCCTCTGTCACTTACACTCTCTTTAATTAAACAATAACAGAGTTTGTTGAGAACGAAATTCTCAAAACACAACTTCGCATTTATTACCTGTGATACCATATATATATATATATATATATATATATATATATATATATATATATATATATATATATATAAATTCAAAACGAAGGAAACACACAGAAAGATACAGACATAACTCACATCGATATTTCGACCATCGTCGTCATCAGGAGGTGTGAAGAGCGAAGAGTCGTCCCGCAGGAAGGTAGGGCGGTGACTCACCGCCCTATATATATATATATATATATATATATATATATATATATATATATGAATTATAATCAAAATGACACTTGATGTAATAAATGGATTAATTTACCACAATCAAACTAATTTGGAAACAATGCTCTAAAACCTTTCGTCAAAACATCATCAGAGAGTAAGTGAACTAAAAAATAATACATACTTGTTAACCTGGTTGATTGAAGTTTCTAGAATTGTTGGTAACCCTGAATGTGTTCAATGATGAAGAAGTTATCATCTGTTAATTATTCCGCTAATCACAACTTCATCAAAACATTACATTGGACCGAGGAGCAAAGGTCTTCTTACAAGGATAAAGCAACACAAATATTCGATCAGAAGAGAAGACGAAAAGAGTGCTTTGTTCATGCGCATAAGGAACAGTAATCATATGATTAACTGGAATGAAGCAAATGAATTAATATTTGTGTCTTCGGAAAGAAGAAGAAATATTGTGGAAAGTGCACTCATAAAGAACTTGTATGAGAAATTAATGAACAACAGCCTAGGACTCTATAAATTGGATGAAGTTTTGATTGGCGGAATAATTAAACAGATGAAGACTTCTTCATCATTAAACACATTCAGGGTTACCAACAATTCTAGAAACTTCAATCAACCAGGTTAACAAGTATTTATTATTTTTTAGTTCACTTGCTCTCTGACGATGTGTTGACGAAAGGCCTTAGAGTATTGTTTCCAAATTAGTTTCACTGTGGTAAATTAATTAATATATATATATATATATAGCATGTTATATATTAAGTAGGGACTGCGAGCCCTCTCCCGGAGTGAAGGCTGAGGCAGCCGAGCAGACGGAGTGTGCTAAGGAGAAACGTGTTCAACGAATAAACACCCACAACCAATAAGAAGTGCCCAAAGTAATACGTAACAGGGATTGGCTCGTCTTTTACAATATCTAATCTGGCATTCAACATATAATAACGCACAATCCAGCCAGGAACTACACCCACCAGCTTGAGAATGACCGAGGAACGGTCGAAACCGGTCGCAACGACACGAGGAAGGCGCCACGCATTCTTCAAGAAAACACTGCAGTAAAGGGGTCTAATGACAAACGCCACACACACTCAACTTCAACTTCAACTCATAATGCCCATAGCCCGGACCAGATTCTTACGAGGAACTCTTCTGCGTGAGGACGGCTATGCCATTCCTGCCATCTGTGAAATTAAAGTAGGGACTGCGAGCCCTCTCCAGGAAGGACGGCGGATGCGGCCAAGCGTGTTAAGAAACCGACGGGGAAAAGGTCTACATACACCCACATCAATAGAATTTACAAAAAAACACCAACAACCAGTATCTAATGAAATCCACTAAGCCCATAGTGAACACCGAGTTCGACGAGGTACACTTCCAAGCCAGGACGCCAAGACCTTCATCCAACTCTATTGGAAATTAAGTAGGGACTGCGAGCCCTATCCCGGAGTGAAGGCTGAGGCAGCCGAGCAGACGGAGTGTGCTAAGGAGAAACGTGTTCAACGAATAAACACCCACAACCAATAAGAAGTGCCCAAAGTAATACGTAACAGGGATTGGCTCGTCTTTTACAATATATATATATATATATATATATATATATATATATATATTTTAGTTAACCCTTCACCTTTCTTCTCCTCACCAACCAACCAACTCTTTCCGCGTCCCACCTAACACCTCCTGCTCATCCAGGAATTGCGTCTACCGACTGAACTGTAGACAATGTGGAGCATTCTACATTGGTATGACTTCTACCAAGCTCAATGAGCGTTTGAACAACCATAGAGCTTCGGTCGGTCAGCGCAAACAGCTTCCTGTAGCTATCCATGCCAACAGCCATAACCTTTCTTTTAATGACTGCTTTACTGTTCAAATCATTAAGCAAGTGACCACTGATGACCGTAGTTTGACATTAAGAGCGTCTGAGGAGGCCCACATATGGTTATTGGGGGCCCGATCAGATCCCGGTTTAAATCAGAAGCGTTAACTTTTATTTGTTTTTCCTTTTATTTTTAACTTATATATTCATATTCATATATATATTTTTTATTTATTATTATTATTATTATTTTTAATTATATATATATTTTTATTTTTTTATATTTTTTATTTTTTTAATTATTTTTTTATTTTATTTTTTATGTTTTTTATTTTTTTATTTCCTTTTTTATAATTTTTAATTTATAATTTTTAATTTTATAATTTTATCTATTGTTTTTGCTTTCTCCGTTCTCCGACGTTTAGTGCCTAGCTCCTTTTTTACGCTAGTGCTGCTCTCTTCGGTTGACTCTTTATTTCTTCATTCGCGCTCCGTTCTTCGACGTGGGGAGATCTCTCTCACTTCGTCCTCTCTTCTAGTCTACTCTCCTGATGACGAACAACAGTTCGAAATATTGAATTCTGTAAGTTTTCTTTGTATTCTCTTTTCTGTGTCGTGCTTTGTGTAATTTAAAGTTATATATATATATATATATATATATATATATATATATATATATATATTCGTCAAAATTGGAAGCAGTTCTTTTTGAAAACGCTGAATTGAAGAAAAGATTTCAAAGTTTGGAAAACATTCAACAAAGCAAAGTTAAGTGAAATCGGACGTTTCAAATATATATATATATATATTAGGTTTGGTCAAGATAAAAAAAAATTGATGTATAAACATTGAAATATAAAAAAATATGTAATAGGACATTGTTGTATATATTATATATATATATATATATATATATATATATATATATATATATATATATATATATATAATATATGGTCAGTTTGGTCTTATCAAAATGTGTATTGGTCTTATGGTATTTGAATTAAAATACTTCTTCTTATGCCAAAGTTTCTATGTATTTATACCACATCATCAGGGCTACAAAAACAAAATAAGACTACAATATTTTCAAAATCAACATAAAATTTCAGTATGGACTACCATATTAACATTAAGACTTAATACTCATATATTAACATCACAAAATGAATACATGTCAATCAATGTTAGTATTGTAGTCCAAACTAAAATGATATATTTATATTGAAATATTGTTGTCTTATCTTGTCTTTGTAACCCTAAGAATGATGTACAAGTACATCGAAACATTTGCATAAGGAGTATATCAATTCAAAGACCTAGCCCTCAAAAACTTACTAAATACTGTGTTGAATAAAGAAGTCAAGAACAATTCAAGAATATATATATAATATATTATTCCAACTAATTTAATAAAGAGTTAGATATCATAAAAACAATAGTAACTAATGATAGTTGTAATATAAACTTAATAGACAAATTACTAAAAACTAGAACGAATAGAGGAAATTGTAACTATGAAAGGACAGCTTCCTCTGAAGTTAAAATATACATGTGGAAAAAATTTAGAATCTGTTAAAGTCAAATTTATATATCTTATATAAATCATACATGTATAATTTTTTGTTATTTTTATTTAAAATTTAAATACATTTATTCATTGTGAAGTAAAATTTAAAAGTTGTTTTATAGAAATGCATTTCTGATTATTAAGTGAGGACTGAAGAAGGACTTCATGGATGAACTTTTATTATGTTTATTTATACTAAGATATATTTTAGCTAAAGTCGTTAAGAGATGAAGCTAAAGATGTTGTGTGCAAGCAGTGGATAGTGAGTGGTGGCCAGATGATGGCTCGTGGTACAAGCCGTTCTGACGCCACAGCCGTCTGCTCCACTCAAAAGCCCCACTAATTTTATTTTACCTCAGCCAAATGTTCACGCCCGCCCTCTGCTTCCTAATGGAGCACTTAACCTTAAAAACCTCCCTACTTTACTTTTCCTTCAATTCAATTCAAATCTTCCCGGTTTTTTTGTCAATACAATTTTAAAATATTCAATTAAGTGTTCTTAAAATTGCAAATACGGTTTCAAAAATAATTTTTATAAAGGTACGATATCTCGTTAACAAAATATCTAAGTATTACTGAATTAAAATGATTGAGAAAGGTAAATTAAACATCGGACTTATAAATAGGACAGAAACTACACACTCTTGCGGTTTTAGGGCTACCCTTGGACCCAATAGGATTTGGTCATCCCTCCGAAGGGAAGTGTCCATTATGTCGGAACCAGGCCTCACCTAAGTGAGTACCAGTTTTCAAGTCCACCTGCCAAGTGATGGACCTTACCCAATGGTAAAGACTGAGGGTCAAGCTCCCTCTGCGGGCAATCTCCCGAGAAGATACTGCTTCTCACACTGTGGCTCCCTAGAGAGTCTACCCTTCCTGAGTAGGAAACCACAGCCATCACAAGTACAACATCAACGCACAAAATATGAAGTCCCGTATGGGTTAAACTTTAAACTTTTTAAACTGATTTTTTTTTATGTTGTTCTAATGCCACTGACTTATACATTATATTAATCAATTATGATGTCTCCGTACCAGTGCGCTTGGTTCTCTCTATCTATCTATCTATCTCCTCTCTCTCTCTCTCTCTCTCTCTCTCTCTCTCTCTCTCTCTCTCTCTCTCTCCCTCCTCACATCTCTTCTCATGAGATGGTTTAAACCCGGATATTAGAGACTGTAAAAGTGTGTGTTTTTAAAGTTTTAAAAGTACCTCCGTGGTACCCACTGTATTCTAAGAGCTCTCAGATGGAACTCACGACCTAGGTCCTACCAAGCCAGTCTTGGCTACAGGTGAGGTCAGTGGCCACAAGGCGTTCCACCTGTTAGCCAGCCTAGGAAGTCAGCGTAACCTATTACCAACTCTCGCGATGAGGACGCCGACAGATAGGCGCTTGGGAATCAAGAGGTCTGCCTCCCCACTAGGAAAACCCGTCCCTGAGCTCTCGAGAGAGATGAGTCACTATAAATAAGTTAGTAGATAATTCAACTTTGTTACCACTTTGAATTTCACTGATAATAAAATATAGACGACTTTAAGTGCCAAACATAACTTACATTTTGGCCATAGGTGTTCAATCCGTCGATCACTAAGGTATTATTGGTAGATCGCATAGCATTAAAAAAATTTATCTAGTCACTGATTGATTTACCGGACGACGGCAAATCAATCAGTGAAGGGAAAAAAAACATTTTTAATTAAAACCTGATATATTAATCAATTTATATATGAATTAATATATAAATTAATTATATAATTTAATATTTCAGCAATTATTGAATACAAATAATTGCAAAACATATAACGATCATGCACTATTTAAATATTTTTTTTTAAGCTAAAGATAAATACTAACTCAGCAAGTGCATGTAACTGTATTTGATACTTAGGTTACTATACAACAGCAAATGTGACTCTAAGTGGAGTAAAGGTAATTATTTAGTCATTCAGTTGCCTCTTGCTCTTTGATTTAATTTTTTTTTCTATTCAAATTAAAAAAGGGTATAAAAATAAGTTGGGATACTGGATCGGGTAAGAAGGAAAATATGTATCCCCTTGATATGAAATGACCAGACAAGGAAATTTTAATGATCAAATATTACTTCGTTGTATATATACAAAATTAAAGTTTATCAGGACAAGAGTCAGTTCTTCAGGTTCAAATAACGTTTCCGTTTTTATTTAAAACCTTTCAAAAAAGGTTTAAATTAACTGAATAATATTTAAAACCTTTCAAAAAAAGTTTTTAAATAAAAACAGAAACGTTGTCAATTGAGAGTTTAATTTGAACCTGAAGAACTGACCGAGTTCTGATAAACTTTAATTTTGTTTCTATTTCTCGATCAATACTTTTATCAATAGATATATATATTTATGAATTTCTCAACTATTTCCACTCATGTTAATTTTTTGGAAAGATTTTCCAGTTTTCTGATAGATTTCTTTGTGGTATGAGATAGCATATGCAACAGCTGTCTATAATTCATTTTATTCCACTTATTTTTACGCTAACGTTTTTTATCTAATACTTGCTATTAATTTACAATTGCACTTAACTGCTTATAGTACAACTGATACTTAAGTGATTATATATATAGATATACAAAACTAAAGTTTATCAGGACTTGGTCAGTTCTTCAGATTCAAATTATACTCTCATTGCCAAAGTTTCGGTCTTTATTTAAAACCTTTTTCATAGACAGAAGCATAAACTTTGAAACAGAAAAACTAACTATTATATTATAAAATATTTTACAAAAAAAATAGTAGGTGGATTTTAACAACAACTGTAGTCTGAATGAACACGTAACACTGTTCATTCAGACAACAGATGTTCTTAAAATCAACATACCATTTTTCTTGTAAAATAATTTGTAATTTAATACTTAGTTTTTCTGTTTCAAAATTTATACTTCTGCCTATGAAAAAGGTTTTAAATAAAGACCGAAACTTTGGCAATGAGAGTTTAATTTGAACATGAAGAACTGACCGAGTCCCTATAAACTTTAGTTTTGTTTCTATTCCACGGTCGATACTTTTATCAATATATATATATATATATATATATGCAGATAAATCACTATAAACACGTGATGCAACCAATGAAAACAAACCACAAGGAAAAAAAAGAGAACAGAAAAAATGCTCTGAGGCCTTTCAATTTATGTCATCAGAGAGCAAACAAGGTAAGAACTCTTACCTTACCTTAAGAGTTCTTACCTTGTTTGTTCTCTGATGACATAAATTGAAAGGCCTCAGAGCATTTTTTCTATCTGTTTTCTTTTTTTTCCTTGTGGTTTGTTTTCATATATACATATAGTCTTCATCATCATAAATTGTAAGAATCTTCTTTCTCCACAATGTGAATAGATCATTGTGAGTTCTTCATTTCATAACTAGCTCGCTTGAAGAAAATGTATGAAGGATACACCTGATCTAAGCAGATACACCTAGTACATCTAGTTAATGGAAACTAATTTGGGATGAGAGCAGTGTGTGTGGCCTAGGGAAACAATATTTACCTATTGGAAAATTTGAAAAATTACGTCTCTACGAAAAAAAAAATTATATGAAAACTACCAACGCGTTTCGAACACTTAGTGTTCTTCTTCAGGTTTACAGCTCCACTTTTGAGATTTTGATCTGTCGGAGTAACCTAGGAAAGTCTCACACCATACACAAGTTTTGAATATTGCCCTGCTATTAATGAATAATAGCAAAAAGAGACTATTAATGAATCATTTTGAAATAAATGGTAGATTGCAAAACATATGCATTATTTAAATAATGTCTGACGAAGCTAAAGATAATTTACTAACTCAGCATGTATATGTAATGCACAGCCAACCCTCTCAAGGTAAATTGCTGTATGATACTATCGTATTCGAGAAAGCTATAGCAGTGGCTTAAAAAAAAATGGACGTCAAAGGAGGTCAACTCATTTCTTTTCCTCCCCCTCATTCTAACGTCTGTTTTCAAAATTTGAAAATAAACAAATTACAATATTTCATTTTGTTCCAGACTATCACTTCAGAAGTATTCATGTTGAATCAGTTCCTATTAAAATCTCTTACTATTACTGATGAAACTTATTTCTTTACAAATAGCAATAAAAAAGTTAGCAACGTTCAAATTTTAATAATACATTGTACATTAACAGATGTTAGGGAAATATTTTGAAACAATTTATAAGATAAAATACAAAAAAGTAAAGTTTTCAACTTTTTTTTAATAGAAGTTTTCCCATTAAAATGTTGACTCTTTCAATAACTGAAAAAGTGCCCACATATAACCATGCATGAAATATCTCTGAACTACATATACCACACAAAAACTGCTAAATATTATCATAATTTATACGCTCATGTTAGCGCTCAAGGACTAATATCATAATTTATATTATGCAATGAAATTCCAGATCTTTTTATCTTATATTTTCTCTGTGCACCCCTCTCCCTCATTACAGAATGTCATATCCAGGAACTTGCGGCAGAGAGAACCACTCCACTCTTTGCTTTGTAACTGATTGTACATCTCCACAATATACTTTCAAAGCAAAATTATAAAGATATTACAATTTGTATATACCCTTCATGTTATTTATTTTCATACATTTTTAATTGTTTTGTAACATATCGTATGTAACTTTGAAACAATTTTCAGGAAATGGATATTTTATGCATTTATTACTCTATTAACCATTAGCATATTATTTATCATGCCATATAGCAATAATTTTGTATTATATGCAAAATAATTGTTGCAGTTATAATTATATCGCATGTGTTCTGTATTTAACTTCATAAATACTCATTATTTACTGTAAAAAAAAGTCATTGAAAATATCATATGAAATAAAATGTCTATACTATTTTTCTTTATCGAAGAATTCCGAAATTAGTTTTATATCACAAAGTATATATTGGGTCGAGCTGAGAAAACTCTGAATACAATTTCATTGAATAGTTTTAGAATACAAGTATGAAAATTATGAAGTTAATGCATATTCTCCACAAAAAAATCACTAATTCTTTTTTTGAAAGTATAGTAAATAGTAAATAATAATAGAAAAAAGGTGTGAGCAAATCCTTTCTCATTAAATTTTAATAATAATTATAACATAGTTATATTAACTGAATTCAACTATTCTAAAACTCTTGATATTTAATTCTACTTTCCTGAAGAATTAATAGCATGTTTGAAAATAATGTTTACTTACGTTCTCCAATGATATGTAGTATTACCTGAAAATAAAAACATTATATTACTTTTATTCTCATCAATAAATCCATATCACATTATATATTTTGTCTTCATCAAAGGAACATTTAAAACTTAAACAAACAAGCATAGTTTTGTTTTAGATACAAAGCTAAATGTTAATATAACGATTCATTAAAAAAGTTATATTAAGTATTGTAATATTATAACAATAGTGTTTTTACTTGCAATAACACTATATTTCTTGTTGTTTCAGATAAACTATGCAAAACATTGAGTTCTTTGTAAGCAAGTAATTTTTTATAACTATTAAATGATGAAATGATCATCTATTTCGTTAAAAAAACAAATTCAATTAAAGATATTCAATTGCCAGTCAAATTACAAAAAACAGATAAACACTCAACTGATTAAACATACAAAATTACTCATTTCTATAGTATGAAGTATTAAGATAATAATTGTACAACTAAATTGAACCTAGACTAATAATTAAAACTAAAATAACATTTGCATCTAATGAAATGAGTAAAGTATATGAAAAGCATGAATTAAACATAGTATTAAAACTCAATATTAGGTTTGTTGAAAGTATTTTAACTGTTGAAAGTATTTTAACCTTTTTCCATATCCCAATTGTAGTAATAGGTTGGGATTTAATATAAACAAATACCAATAAACTAACCAAATCATGATGAAAACTGCATTTGAAATAAAAATGAAGATACAATCACTACGAACAATAAAAGCCACGGAAATAACAGGTTAAAACTATTAATATTAAGAACTAAGAACAACGCAATAGCTATTAAAGCCAATTAGGGTAGCATAATCATTGTAGCCAAAACAAAAATAAATTAAAATCTGAACCAACTGAACATTTTTAAAAAGTAATTGAAAATATAATTAATAACATTTCCAGTTTGAAATAACGTTATTGCAGTATAAATGTATAAATATGAACGAAATGACCCTAATTAGAAGCCTAAATTTTATTTCGTTAAAGAGAAGAATTTTTTGGACTTGTAATAATATTAGAAACGTTTGAAACACAAAAGGTTGAGAGAAAATAATAAGTTAAGACATACATGCACTGTTAAAAGTTCTGTCAATGTAATAACTGAAATAAAAGAAAGACTAAATAGTATCAGTTGATATTTAAAATGTATATAACTCTGCAAATGTTTTTATTGGGAATAAAAATAACATCTAAATTAAAGAAAAGGCAACCGAAACAATAAAATAAATAAAGCATTAATAACTATGACTCTTAAATAAAACTATACCAAATTTAATAACCAACTGCAATAGCAGTTGAATATATTGATCAACAGATAAATTAGAAATGAGGCATCCAATTCCACAATTCTAACAGGAATTACCACTCTTGAAACTGACAGAGTTTATGTCAATACTTTAAGAAGTAGGTAATTTAAAAATTATTAAAAACCAAAACTAAAAGCTGTGCATTATGGTATATCAACGTCTAAACTACAGTAAGGAATTTAAAACTATTACAATTTACTAAACTATTCTAAATATCTAGATATTTTCTGAATTTCTTACTGTGGTTTAGATGTTGATTTTTATATCCTTGCTTACTGTAAAAGCTTACGTGAAACATTGTAGTATATAAATACTGATGACTTCTCTCATCTCATTGTACATAATGCAAGCAATAAAAAAAATGAAAATTTAAACAAATTTACAGCAGTCCTTAAAAGAAAATTAAATTTACATGTGAAGGATAATATATAGGGTACATTTTATGTATTTAAAAATATAAACGAGCATAAAAACCTCAATTTCGAATTGTAAAGAAAACGAACTAAAATACATGTAACCATTCATCCATAAATATGAAATGTATCCCTCACATCAAAGACGAACATCAACTAAATTAGAGAAAGAAGAATTACCAACTTGTATATTTCATAGAGAAATGAAAATCACTTTGAATTCTTATAAACTAAAGATTACAAAATTAACTAGGAGTAAATGTAGGCAAAATAGACAAACTACTAAAGATAGAAGAAGTAGATAAATACTAATGAAACCTCAAACACTAAGTCAATCAATAAAATACACAATGTGAGGTAGCCAAAGATAGCTAACTTCCTGAAAGAGTATAATTCGAAGGAGGTTTCAAAACTAATGATTCAATAAAACAAATTATAGCTAATAGAACAAGATATAAAACCAATATGATAGTAAAAGCAGAGTGTAAAATACAGAGTAAGAATTGTGGACAAATGTAAGTAGGGCAAAAAGGAAGAACCCTAAACAAATATATAAACAACACATACTATAAAGATAAAGCAACTGCAATCTCTTTAACTACATTTACATTTTGGACAAGGATAACACTTTCAAAAATTCAATAGATTTAATACAGGATACAGTACATAAGTTTTAACCTATTTGTATGGTTTATACTTATATTTAAAGTATTATACATAATACTTTAAATTTAACTATATAGAGTTTTCCTTCCATCCAAATTTGAAACTCGTTATAGAATTATGACTTTGCTTAAATATTATTATTATTAATTAATTTACCCTACAATAATTTAGCTTGCTTTTATATTCTTCTTCTCACCCATATGAAGTTCATAAAGAAGAATAGAAAATATATAAATGTAAAATTCAAATTTTTAATAAATGACAATTTAATCACCAGATTGACGTCTCATTTAACCGTTAATAACAAAGAATCACGGTTTTATTGAAACATGATAGAATTATGAAAGAAGTAGAATAAGTAAATAGAAAAGAAATATGTAGAACAAATGGAATAATCATTTTAAAGAAACAGAAATTTGGACACCAGTTACTTTAGAGGTATAAACAATTTGCAATTTACACGATTTAGATCAGTTGCTTTTAAAAATGGGCATCTGAAAGTAAACTGACAATGCCTTCATTTCAGTAGCTGTTATTTTTCATCATATTGAACAATCCTTACACAGTTCTGTTTCCATTGACTTCGCCAAATGTTAATAACCTTCTAGAACGAAAGTTTCATGTCAATAATCTTAAGGACAAATTCATCTAACAAAAAGGGACTGCGCTTTTGGGTTTGCTGATAGGCCTCTGATAACTGACTCCATCCATCATCACTCTTAACCTAAAACTGAATCCATCACTTTTGCCTTTCTTGCAAACTATATTCTTTTATGGTATTCATAAGTCTAAAAAACCTGTATTAAAGAACTCTCTGCCCTTCTAAACTCTCTGCCACGCCAAATAATTCTACTAGTTTTCTACAACTTCTTTGCATCTTCTTTTACTTACTTCTTACTTTTAAAATCAAGCTTCCAAAGCTTCCCGCTTTGATGGCTCGATGTCGCCAGTGTACGTTTAGATTTTTTTCAGAATTTCCAGTTCACCAAGCTTCTCTTTTAATATTTCACGCTCTCGAAGGGAATAGGAGCACTGGAGAAGAATGTGTTCCATGTTTCCCTCTATTATTAGGCAGGCTCAACACAATTCGCTGTCAGAGCTTGTCTGAGAGCATAGTAACCTACTTGTTGCCAATCACTTTAAATTATCTTCCATTTAATGCATGATTTAAACTCCTTGCTAAGGAAGTAGCCGTCGATTATAGTTATTTAATTTAAGAGCTCTCAAAGAAACTCTTATTCAGCTACTTGAACCTGCTTCGGAAAGGTTGAACCAAAAGTGCTAAAATGCCTTGTTTTATTCTTTATACATATTTCATTATTTTAAACTCTTTATGGAATTATGACTTTAACATTTTGTTGTTTAAATCATTAGTTGTGGAATCCGTAATTGTGTAGTATTTACTCATTCTGAGGTAAAATAGATAAACAACCAAAAGTCTCCACATAAAAGAAGTTTTATTCCACAACAACAACAACAATGTGTTCGAAACGCGTTCTTGTTATTGAATAAAACTTCATTTGTGTGGAGACTTTTGTTTGTTTATCCATTTTGTTGTTTATTATTCTATTAATGGTTACTTATTATTATTAATTAATATATCTTACCATAATTTATCTTGCTTTTCTCTTATTTTTACTCATATAAGGTTCATAGCGGATTAGTTTACTTACCAACTCCACTTAAGCTACTTTCATTAGAATGAATACATATCTTCCACTTTGATTTGAATTCTAATTCTCCTGATAAGGAACTAGTTTTCGAAATACCCGGAAGTAAGTTGTTTGTTCTGCTTTGTATTCTCCATTATTGCTGGTTAAATACATTTTCATTTTTTTAATTATACATTAATACATTTTCGGTAGAAAAAAAGCAAAGATAGTACAAAAGACATACAAAAAAAGAGAACAGGTAATCAATTTTATATAATTTCTACATTGTAACGTCCTCAGGAGAGTAATGGAAGAGGCAAGAGTGAAGAAGTGAAAACGTTCACAGATCGATCCACAGTATTGGATCAAAGAGAGTTATTTGTTGCCATTTATGTCAACTCTCACCGTCTACCTTTCAATCAATGCTATAGACTACAGATTCTAAGAAAGATCCCCCGTTAAGGCATTACCGTGACTCTTATAGCATCCTAGGAGGCACACATCTAGTTGCTCGGGGTGTGTAGTGCACCTAACTTAAACCTTAAAAGATAGTTTTTATTACGTACTTAACTTCTTTTCTGTATCCTGTTGTTAGTTAAATTTTGTACCAATTAACTTTTACTGACAGTGTTTTCATTTTCTATTTATTTAAATTTTATTATTTCCTATTTTAATTATTTATTAATTATTTGGTTTGTTTATTCTTTTATTTTTCTCCGATTTCTTTTGATTTATTTACTCTTACCTACCTTCTACTCATTTTCTTATTTTCATTTTCAAATCTTCTCCGGTGCACGTAGCAGTACTGTCGGTTCTGCTTCGGTTAACATTCAGGCATGCTTAGTCTCACTCTCTTTTCTCTTTAAGACTTATTTTTCAAAAGTTTGAGTTAGTATGTGTGTTTCATTATTCTGTACCCTATTTTCCTTCGTTTTTAAACTTCTTTTGTCGAGTTTGAATCATTTAAAGTGAGTTTCAGTGAGTTAAGTGCCACTTTGTAACCTTCTGTGCTGTTACTCCTCCCTATTGTAATGTCACATTTCTTTTTCTCTGTTTTTTTTACCTTCTTATTTCTTTCTCATTTTTAATGTTACTGCCATTGCTAGACCTCTTTATCATAACCTGTTTTTTCCATAGATCTTCATTTCTCGTTGCGTTTTTAACTATATGTTCTTGGTATATGATGGTTGCTTTGTCTTTTTCTACATATTATTCTAGGAAAATAATTTGTTCTATTATTACTCATATATATTTTTGTCTAAAAACTTTTGCTTTTTAAGCTTTACTCTTATTTTGATTTGAAATAATTGGAACTTTTTTGTTTTATTCAAGCTTTTTATTTTGTTACCCACCTTTTGGTATTAATTTTATTTCATTTCAATACTGATAGTTTTCATCTCATAGTTTAAAACTTTCTTCATTTTCCATCATTCTTCTCATTTCAATTTCATACACATTTAACTTAGAAAAGATTTATTTATTATAATTAATTAATGTTAATTCTCTGTTTCTGTTCTTTACTTTTAAATTTTATACTTTTGTTTATGTTTTAGTTATTTCTGTTCTTAGTACATTTATCGTTATTTATTCTACGAGGTTTGTACCTATTTTATTTTACTTTTATAGTTTTTAATCTAGTTAGTTCCAGTCCTGTTTTCAATTAAATTTTATTTTTGTATTATTTTATTTCTGAATTTTGTTGTGTTCGTTGTTTCATTTAAAGTTTAGAAGTTTCCTTTTATCTAGGCCAGTCTAACTTAGTTAATTTTATATTGTTTCAATTAATAGTTTTCCTCTCTTTAATTAAAACTTCTTTATTTTTCAGCTTTCTTGTTATTTTAAATTTAACATATATTTAAATGATTTGGATTTGATTGTTCATCATTTAATATTTTATTTTATACTGCTTTACTTAATTTATTAAACGCTTGTTTATGTGTTACTAATTTCTTTTTTAACTTTATTTATAGTATATTTTTCAACTAGGTAGTACTTTTATTTCATATTGTTTAATTTTGTTAGACGAAGTCCGGTTCATTTTAATTTTTTCCTTAACTTTTGTTATTTTATCTTGATTATGCAGAACCCCACATCCTACTGGTTAGAACAAAGTCGTTTCTTTTGGAGAACACTAATGCTGTTGGAGGATAAAGAGATGTTCTATAGATTCATCAGATGGCAGAACTTCTGGAAGTATTCCATCAATTGGAAACCCCTCCTTGAGCTCTGCTTCCCTCGATATCCTCCGAAAATTCAAACCTCTCTTTACTCAAAACCTCCACGCCACCCAGTTTAGAACAGCTTATTTCACTATTCCTGAACAGATTCTTGAACCTCTCCGTTCTAGATCCACCTGACAGTTTGTCACCTGCCTCCGAACGTAAGGCTATTAATTAGGGCTGGGGGAGCCGGAGCTAGAGCTCGGAGCCACAGATCTAGAACTAAACTGTTAGATGGAGCTGCATCTCGGAGCCACAGAGCCAGAACTAAACTGTTAGATGGAGCTGGAGCTCGAAGCCATGAACAATTTCACTGGCACAGCCTCCGAACCAATAATTATTCGCCGATTGACACTGGAGATAAATACTTTATTATTTAATAGTTTCAGTGAACGGTTAAACGGTCTAGTTGATCGACAGCCTCTTGTTAACTTTTGACCAAGAGGTGTTAGCGTTTTATTAGGTGTAGTTTCATCTCTATGTTGTAGAAATTTTATCAAAAGCCGTGATTTATCATCATTTTATCAAATAAGAAGCAATGATTTTGCTTCTCATTTCAAGTTGCTAAGCCAATGAATAGTTTACTGCTTTAAAATTTGAATTTTAAATTTACTACTATAGAAATAGAATTGTTATAAGTAAAATCATAATTTTAGATATAACCATAAGTTTAAAGTAACAATTTCTACTCATTCGAGTGTATTATTATGTTTTACACACATTATTTCAGTTCAAATTTAAAAGTATATGATTTATATACTTTTGTTTATAAATATAATTTATATAATTTTTATTGATCTGGTGCTGGAGCTGGCTCCAGCCATGGTGAAACACTGACTCAGGAGCTGGAGCCGGAGCAATAGTCTTTAAAATGATTGGCTCCGGAGCAGGAGCTGAGCTGATTTTAAACGAGCTCCCCAGTGCTAGTATTAATAGCTTTACCCGTAACCTCAACATCTTAATTATGCTTGCAGACTAGAGGTCCACATAGTACCCATTGATCCAATCATCATGAATGCCAAACTAAGGGCTGCATGACCCCTTAATATACCAATCTCTGCTGGAACCAATTTTTCTTCAATTTTGTATTAGCTATATTCTTACTATCAGTGTTTCACCTTCATTTTATATTTATATTTTTTGTTTTACTTCTATTTCTTTTGATTTATTTACTTTTATTCTTCTATATTTTACTCCTTTTCTTAATTTCATTTTCAGATTTCCACTGCTTATCACCAGGCTATCATAACAGCACTGCCAGTTTAATTTCGGTTGCAAAAGTCTCCTTCACTTCTCTGTCACTTCTTCACTTAAGATGCATTTTCTGAAAATTGGAGTTTGTAAGTATGTTTCTTTATTCTGTGTTAGTATTTCTTCTATTTAAATTAGTGTTGCCTAGTTTAGATCATTTTTTTTTATTTTTTCAAGAAAAAAAATAACAATTAAAATCATTAAAATGTGTTTGAACTTCCTTTTAGTCTGAGTAGATAGAAGAGACAGAAATTAAAAATCATAACAACATTTAATATATATATATTATCCCTTCGCCTGCCTGTTTATGTTTGCAGCACCTTTACTCAACTATGAGGAAGTAATTCTTCACTGTGGTTTCGCTCCGCAAGTAAACCACACTTTTTCTTCTGATGATGACAATTTGTGAAAATATCAAAATAAGTTTTTTCAGTAATTTCTTTTTGTGGTTGAGTTTTGGAAGCTTTAACCCACCATATTGGGATATCCTTTTAATATCTTTGTCTTGCTTAGTGCTCCTCCACTCAGCTCAAAATAGATTCAAATAAGGTATATTAGAGTTGTATTCAGAAGTCTTCTTTTAAGATTCCCAACCGAGTTAATATTGACTGAAAAATGCTTCACACTGGTCTTTTTCCCGAGAGAAGTAACGAAGTAAAATATCATATTTAAAGTAAAAAAAAAGGAAGGTAGCCAAAGGGAACAAGTATCACAAATTTGATTTGCCAATTCAAAAACCATCCTTTAGCGGGTCTCACTTTTAATAATTCTTCAAGAATTTTCAACACTATCATCAGAATATCAACCAATTTTTTGTTACATTTTTTGGTAAAAAAATAATTATGTGCCATATATAATTTTTTTTTACTAAAACTAAAATTTTTCATTGGTTATATTATTAAAAATAATACAATATTTGATTGAAATTTGCTTCTTAATAAGTTTCTGACAGAAATAAAATTTATGCCTATAAAATATGTCAAAGTAGTAGAGTGAGCACAGACTTTCTAATGCTTTACCTATATTTGTGATAGGTATGGATGATTCTTTCACTGGAAAATGGTTTTCTATTCAAATTATTACTCTCTTTAATAAACAGAATTGCATATTCCTTCATTTTTAATTCCTTTCTTAAGGAAATTCTTGATTTCTATATGTAATATATCATTTTATGAGTTCAATAATCTGTTCCTTTACAAAACTATATTATCAATCATTTTTTTTTAGTATTTTATAGTTTGTTTAGAAATGATTTTGTATTTTTTGAAGCTAGGAAACAATACTATATATATATATATATCAAAGTTTCAATGAAATCACTGATATAGTATAAGTAAAACTCTGAGAAAGAACACATGTTCTGATTAAAAGATCTTAGTCGCTTTTCTGATTTTCTTACTGTAGTTTTAAACGTTGATCTTCACTTCACGAGTTTGTTGAAATGTCGTGAAATCTTCTTTGTATATATATATATATATATTTATTTATTTATTTATATTGAACTATATTTGTCCGTTTTGGATCGTATTTTCAACGAAAAAAAGTATATATATATATATATATATATATATATATATAAACTAGAATTTTCGGAAGAACACACAGGAAATAAATCACTGAACTCAGTACCATATTTCGATTCTTCGAACTGAATAAACTACAATTTTCAAAAGAACACACAGAAAAGATATATACATACATATGTATGTTATTTAATCGGGATTCAGTCAATTAACACATCTGTTGTATCAAATGATTAATAAATTATTGAATTTGTTATACACATACGAGTTCAAAATCGAAGAAGAGGAACACACAGAGTAAGAAGACGCACATACAAACTCACATTTTTGGTCAATCCCTCACTCTTTTCTCCTGAAGACGGATTTGAGTTTGTAAGTGTGTTTCTTACTCTGTGTGTTTATTTATTCGATTTTGAACTCGTATTGTGTCCAGCTTGGATCGTCTTTCCGATTTATATACATATAATTTAGCGCCTTATTCTTGAATATAAACAATGAAAATCGTCATATTGATTGGACAGGAGCTAAATTTATTACCTATAAAAAATTGATGTTGTTAAGAAATATTATTGAATCTAATAGCTAATTAAATTTAATAGATCAAACATTATAAATGATACATTAGTTCGTACATTAGTAACAGTCTCTTCAAACTTGATACTTTCGTTACGAGGGCAATAGCCTCTTCTAGGAGGGTTGATAGCTAGCGGATAGTTTTTTACTCTTTATTACTATATTTCATTGTTTCCTCAAACATCCTTTTCTGGACATTAGTCCTTTCCTGCACTTTCATCCTTTTAAAATACCACTTTTCCCTCCCACTCTTCTCAACCCCTCACCAGATGTTTTCTGCATCTAGTGTTTCAGTTCGGTTTTTGACGAAGACCGCTTGTTACGGTCGAAAGATTTTAGTGTTGTTTTCCCATTTCATATTATGGTTTGATCTGGAAAACATATGAAAATATATGAAATGGGAAAACAGGACTAAGATCTTGACTCTGACGAATACCGCTTGTTATGGTTGAAAGATCTTAGTTTTGTTTTTCCATTTCAATTTGCGGTTTGATTATTGATTGTTATTTCACGTGTTTATGTGAAATCTTTTTATCTATATACAGTAGATTCCGGTTAATTGGGACACATCGGGACCGAGGCGTTTTGTCCCAATTAAGCGGCTGTCCCAATTAAACGAATTTCACTTTTTTTTTGGAAATTCATTTGATTGGTTTTAGGAACAATGCCATTAACCAGTAACACACAAAATTAAACAATGCATATTATTTTTTAATAATTTTATTTTATACGAAAACAGCTTTCCAGAAATTCCAGCTGTATATTTCGTAGGTTGTCTAAGTGAGGTCGAACTCCTCTGACTTCGCCTTCACTATTGGACCGTTGATATTTACGCCTCTGCTACTAACAATAGAAAACCATTGATCTAGTGCTTCTTCAACGTCTGGATCCTTCCCATCACGTTTTCTTTTGGATGTCCCTGCCGGTCCTTCTTGTAATGCGAATTCCTCACGCAGTTGACTTTCTTGTCGTAAGACACGCGATATGGTAGTTTTTGGTACACCAGTTATCTCAGCGAGCCGGCGATAACTTGTATTAATTGGCTGGCTTTTTATTTTATCAAGCAAAGCAATTTTACTAGTAAGTGTCAAATCGTTTCTTGGAATTTTGGCAAGGGTAAAATTTTTGAAAATACAATTGAGGAAAAATAATTTCACGCGCGAGGTGTATCGGTGAGTGAATAAACTCGCAATAGTGACAATAACTTCACCTGCAAGGTGTATGTATGGTAAGTGAATGAACGCGCAAGAATTGAGACAGTTGTCACAGCGAAGTGCATCGGTAGCTGAATAGGAAAAGACTGAAGCTAATGTCGATGTGAGGCTGCCGCGGCTTTTTAAAACACGGGTGTCAGGATCAGAAAGAAGCCGCCATTCCGGCTTTCCCGGACTACGGAAGGGGGGGGGGGGGGGGTGTTTGTTTTGCCGCTGCACTGGCTCGGATGGAAAAGATAGCAAATGTGAACATGAGGCAGCTGCGGATTTTTAAAACACGGGTATCGGGTTCAGAAAGAAGCCGCCTTTCTGGCTTTCCCGGGATTTAGAAGGGGGTGGTGTTTGTTTTGCCGCTGTACCGGCTCGGTTAAACCGGAACTCAGTTAAAACATACTCGGTTAATCAGGACTCTACTGTACTAAAATCTTATATTCACTGTCCCAATTAAGCGGAATGTTGTCCCAATTAAACATACAAATTTACAATTGTAGTTCATAGTTTGGTTTCCGTTCTTTGAGATTTGTCCCAAATAAGCGGCTGTCCCAATTAAGCGGTGTCCCAATTAAGCGGAATCCACTGTGTATATATATATATAAAGATTTCACATAAACACGTGAAATAACAATCAATGATCAAACCACAATAAGAAATGGGAAAACAAGGCTAAGATCTTTCAACCGTAACAAGCGGTCTTCGTAAGAGTCCGCCAAAAAGTTGGATTTTTGACTCTGACGAAGACCGCTTGTTACGGTTGAAAGATCTTAGTCTTGTTTTCCCATTTCTTATTGAGGTTTGATCATTGATATATATATATATATATATATATATATATATATATATATATATATATATATGGGTGTGTAGATAAATGGTAAATCGTTCTTAAATTAGATGGTATATTTCACTAAATTAATCCACTATCAAGGCATTCATGACAGGTTATAAGTGACGTGTCACATGACCACCTTCTATTTCCATTATACCCTGAGAGCAGGAAATTGGTTCGTAACATAGAATCTATCAGTCAGTGGTTGGCGAGACTGCATTTCATTTTAATTAAACATGAATATAGTTTGTTTGTAATCAGGCAATGCATAACAAAAAGAGAACTTTCAACACAAACCATCATCTAATATTGTTTAAGTTAAATAAATGCGATCGGAATTATAATTAATAAAAACTCTCAGGAAAATGTCATAACAGGAGAGTTTCACCTCGATTAAAAATTCTTTAGTGAATTTGCAACGATTAAAGTAAATTGCTTCTGGAATCTCCAATGTTCTATTGTCTGAGAGGAATCTAGGAGCTTAGGGTCATTTGACAGTCGATTAATCCTATTGTTTCCATTTTGTGTCTCTCTTGTTAACGGATGTCCAACTTCTCAATGGCTTGTGACCTCCATTGTCTTCATTATTTAGCCTCTATTGATTATATTACGAATTAGCTAATACTTATTAGTCCTGTTACGGCTGGTAAACATAATTGATAATGGTTTATTCAGAAGTTATTATTTGCATAATTTAATTATTACTTTATTGTATCATTGGATAATTGGACTGCTCTGTATAGATACAGATTATTATTTTGATGAATAGTTGTTCCATAATGCAGTAGCAATAACCGTGTGACCACCCTGCAGTAGCCCTTTGAAACCTTACTTTAGCGTTTTACTCTCCTGAATACATGCCAACACATCTCAGATATTGTTTCCAGTATGAAAAGTATTGTAATTTGTAGAGATAGAGTCGATATACAGACGAGTTGCTACCGAGTAGAAACACAACGAAGCATTGTTCAGCAAAAGTTACCAATTTCTGCTGGAAGTACTGTTACAAAATTAGATTAAGTTAAGTTGCAGTAGCCGATCCACAATATAAGTCGAACATTGATACCACACAATGAACATTCTACTTCATTGGGAGTCCTTTTGACTAACTCAAGTGTATTTAAAGTAGCGATCGTTATAACGAATACCTGACATTGTATAGGCTTGGAATTGAAGGATTAATCTCCTCTTAGAGTGACGACGTACTCGGATTCTATTCAACTCTCGCCTGAATAAATCAAGGGCCAGAGAGGGTATTGAACTGCAGATGTTCCTGTCCAGAGGTGAGCACGTAAACCAATAGGCTACCTTGGCCCCCAACAACTCAATACTAGGCTACTAAAAAAAAAAAAAAACACTTCAAAAGTAATCCTTTATAGACAATAAATATTTCCTTCAAGAAAAGTTTTAAATCCTTTTTCAAAACGTAATGGTTTTTCAAGTTGAATGTCTCAATTAAAGGGACTCTAAGAGTATATCCATATCTTTTGATAGTTCTAGCTTAACACGTTTCTGACACCTATATTTCTTCTTGAGCTATATGTAAGGACTGTTTTAACTGGATTTATATCCAGGAATTTCTCCTTTACCCATCTTACGTTTTACATTTACAAATCATTATACTTAGTATTTCTAAATATATTTTTCTTTCTTATTTGTACTGATTTATTGAAATTAATAAGATTAATTTTCCTCCTCACTAGACTGTTAGATCTAATGTCCTTTAGTTATAAACATCTGAAATGGCAGCTCCGTGTTTTAACTTCCTTGTCTGGTTTCATTTCAAACTCAAACAATAAAAATAACCTTTATCTTGTAAAAAAAACAACTTAAAACGTCCCAGTTAAATATTGGTTTTACAGGGTGACCCAAAAAAAACGGGACCAACTTTAATTAGGCCCCGTTTCTTAATGTTTTGTCCGAATGAAATAAAACTTTGGTCATAACTAGTTTATTATATTCAAAAGATCACATCAAAACACTAAGGTTTTTGGCCTTTTTTTCTCGGTTCTACAGCATGTGTTCTAGATGGCCTCCATTTAGCTCCGTGCATTTCTTGAGACGCAGCACGAAGTAGTCCATGATGTTCTTACAGACTGAATTGGTAATGGCTCTCATCTCCTCCCTGATGGCTTCCTTGAGTTTCGTGATGGTTCTGGTCCTTAAGATAGCCCAAAGGAAAAAAATCTGGTTGACTTAGGTCCGGGCTATGGAGTGCCCACTCAAAATCAGTCTTGAGACTGATCACTCGGCCTCCGAAGTTCTCTTTCAGCCAATCTCGGGACAGGTTTGAGTGTGAGAACTTCCTCCACCTTGCTGGAACCAGAACTTGCTCATGAGCGACGGGTAGAGGGTCTGGATCTCACTCTTGAAGTGAATAAATAAAGAAGATATCACATAAAGTGCACATGGGGCCCGTTTTTTTTGTTTTTTTTTTGGTCACCTTGTAGTAAGATTAGTCTTTAAGTCCCTTTTTACTAATTTTGGGTTAATAATTTGTTAAAAGTTTTTTTATCTGATTTTAAAATCCTGGAATTTAGGTATATCGGTCTTTGTCTCTGTCGTTTTACTTAGTAAAGTATAGTAATCATGAAATTAGTCTCGAAATTTTGACAAATCTACATGTTTTGAGAGCCCTAGAATCCATTTTTGACGTTTTTTCGCTGGTGTCTATGTTTGTGTGGGTGAGTCGTATGTGTAAAATGCAGTAGGAACTGTATAGATCACACCGTTTGATAGATAAAATTCATATTTTACCAAAAATTAACCATGAAGTGTAAACGTGTCCAATTATCCTCACATTGTATTAAAACATGAAAAGCCCCTTTTTTTACCATAATATGTTTTTAAACAACATTATTTTTCTCCTATATTTTTAAATCGGAGTGTTGTAAATATGGGATTATTATTACACTAGCAGCAGTAAATAATTGAGAAAAACTTCTAATTTTTTTAGTGTAGGGCTTTCCAGGTTTCAGTGTTAAAAGAAAGTCGAAATATTATAAGGATTAATATTAAAATAAAAACATTAAAAAGAATAATGTTGTTTGCAAATACACTAGTATTTGCTTTTTTCCTGTTCCTAAGTTTGTTCTCTTGCAAACCTGTTCATTCTACTAAGGACACTATCATACCCAAACGAGTGTTTGTCTAACCTTTTTCTGTTTCTAAAATTTTTATTTTTCATTTATTTACGTACTTTGATCAACAATTTTTTATCTAAAGGATATGTATATATACTGATATATTCAAATATTTTTTATTAACTCGAAACCTGATGCTCTGTCCTTGTTAAAAAAAAAAAAAAATATTTTCGAGCACATTTGGCCAATTTATTTCGTGTCACTTAATAAACGTTTTTGCAAAATAAAGAACCATTAATAAAGAAATAATATATGCAGTTACAATGGTGTAAACTGAAGTGCAGTAAGACCAGAAGATAGAAGCAGTAATGTTATTCACCTAAAAAATTTGCCCATATTTGGTTTAATATGGTTAAAATATATAATATAAAGTTAATTATATTGTATTGTGTTTAATCAAGTAGAAATAATCATTGAATCATTAGTATAATTTGAATAAGTTGAAGGCATCACTATTTTTAAGTAAATAATGATAAATAGATCAGCGTTTAGTTGAATATTTGGAATAATGCTATTTAGTGTATTGTGATTAGCATTCTTGTGTCAAAGTATACACATTGTGTAAACAGCCAAAGAAGTGTTGAATAGCGAAGTTAGATTACCGAAGTTAAGCAACACTGGGTGTGATTAGCACTTGGATGAGTGACATGCTGGTGCAGTAATATGACACACCCATGGTTTTTAATTGGGTGTCGAATCAAACTGAGATGCACTTTCCTCCTTTTATATCCCGAAAGTAAAGTATAATTATTTTTTATAAGATAAATACTGTTTTAAGCCTCTGTATAGGTGGACGCAAGAAAAAAAAATGTTTACAAAGCTCATACCAATTGCGTCAGAATTGGTAAAAGAATTGTTGAGTTTGAGGTGGGGTGGGATAGAGCGCTTCTGCATGGAAGGTTAATTAAACGGCCATGGAGGTGTATTGTGTCGTTAAATGTTAATGGGCGAGACATGTTAGTAAGGCCATCAAATACCATATGACCTGGCCTAAAACAGAACCTCTATGAAAGCCGATCCTCCAACGCATGGGCAGTAGTCGATCAATCGTCAAGCTGCGACACGATCCCTAGCATCTTCTATTCTCATACAATAAATCCATTTTTTTTTAATTTACTATAAATAAAGTTTATATAAAAAGTTTATGAGAAATATCGATCTCAAGCCTTCACGAATTTACATGTTTTCGTGATTAAACATCAATTATACAATTGATCTGTATGCATCGTCCCTGTTATGATGATCAATTTGGATCACCTACTAGACGCTATAAATAATCAATTTGTTGATCATAAAGATATGCAGGTGACCTTGTTATTGTATGAAGAGAAATAATTGGTGGTACTGCCTTTGAACACATAAGAAAAAATCGGTGAAAGGTGATCAAAGAAAAAGGCCAGTGATACGAATTCCTGGGTTCCGATGCTAAATTGTTTCAAGAATAGTTTTATTTAATTACGGTAGTACTGGCAACAAGGGAAGGTTACATTAATGTTATTGTGACTTTAGGATGTTATCTGTTTTTATCGTCGTATACTTTACAGTTAAGTGGTATAGTGTCTAATTCGATTTCAACAATTCTTGAAGAAGGTGATATATGAACGTGTAACGTTGATTCAAAGTTATGTGGTAGTGTGTCAGAGTTATGCTGCTTTCAAAATATTTGATTTAAATACTCTATGTATAATGGCCGATCAAACTGATGGAGTATTGTGTCAGAGTTATCTTGATGTCAACAATTTTTTTCACAAAGGTGATGTAACCTTTAACTTATGATTAAAGTGAATTAGTCTTGTCTCAGAGTTATTCTGATTTCAACAACTCTTTGGAATACGTGATTTAGGTATAACGTCTGATCACACTGCAGTCTGATCAAATATTGTGTCAATTTTATTCTTGTGTAACATAGTATCAAGGATTTCAAGAATTCTTGAAGAGAGTGTTTGAGGTTTAACATCTGATTCAAGTGAAGTGGTCTTGTGTCAGTGTCAACAATTAGTCAAAAAGGTCATGACAAAATGATGAACGATTTGTTTATCCTCAGCTTATATCGGCCGACATCTTCAGTACAGCACTAGCACTTTTGACAAGCTACACTTTTCACAGTACTTATAAAAAAATGAGGAAGGTGACAACAACCAGCAGAGGAGAGTGAATATTAGAGGAAAGTGAAGAACAGAAGAAACAATCTGGGAGAGTTCTGATGATGCGTTTGTTAATTTCGGTACGAGAGTTGTTTTGGAGGCTGTAGTCGGTTGTTTTTTTTTTTTTTCTTTACCAAGAAGAGTTACTCTTTTTGGTAAGTGTCCGAGATTCGAATCCAGCCTTGTATCTTGAGTTTAAAGGATTGTAACTGTCTCTGAAAACTGTTCTTCATCTCTTCAGTGGTGCTTTGAAGAAGTAGGAGAGAACTACAACTAGATTGAAAGGAGTCAGTCACTCCTTCATTTAAGTGAACTGTAACTTGTATTGGACTTGAGTATTACTTGTAATTTTTTCTTTTGTTTTTTTTTTGTTGGTTCTTTTTTTACTTGATTTATCTGTTTCTGGTAATCTAGAAATTGTTATATAAACTTGAATTAAAACCTTGTAAATCCTTACCAGTTTGATGGTATTTTTTTTTTTTTTTAAAAAAGGTAAGATATATAAAATAACTCCAGGCTGTAACAATCGTGGTTTGTGTCGATCACAACAATGGTCTGATATGTTATTACAGATTATAACTTCTAAAACTCCAGAAGAGTCCTCAGTCTCTTCTCGAGAAGAATAAAAGTAAGCCTCTAAGACATATTTATTAAAAATACTTAACTAGAACTCTCAGAGGTATTCAAGTACTTTGAATTATATTTAAATGAGGGACTAAACTGGAAAGGCATGTTTATGAAGGTTTATAGTTTAATAATGATGATAACTTATCATACTGTTCTAGATCAGTGAGTTCAAGTTTGTCAGAATTGAAAAGATAAATATAGTTACATTATAATCTAATTAAATTATATTAAATTAAATAAATCATATTAATTAAATAAATTAATATTACTAATTAATGAAATCATCTTAATCTAATTAAATGAATTAGATTAATTATCTATTGTTTTTATAATGCTTTGCCAGGTGTGTTGATATACGTCTACACGATACACACATTAAAATAATAGCAAAACTGAATTGATGTCAATGTGTCTGTATTATTTTAAATTATTACAGTTGAGCGTAGGCCCTCACGGATTTTTTACATTTACATCTAATTCTCATCAAACCATGTTCTTTTTACCTTCTCATGAATTTCATTTGAATATTCCTACATTAAAGGGCTACCATAAGGAGGCAGAATCTGTTCTAAATTTGACTGCCTGTACAGTGAAACTTGTTTATTCTGCAAGGTATTTGATGAGTTTTGGGTTTAGACCTTGTATACATAATTTATTGCCTTCATAATTGTATTATCTTCATCAATATAATTTAACTCCATACCTTTGTGAATGTCTAATAGGAGTATTCTTGTGAAATATCAATGTTTTTGGAAAGTATAAGTGAAACGAATTTAGAAACAACACTCATCAATACCTACTTATATTAATAATTGTAAATAGTTTTATCTATTATAATTAAATTTTAAGCATAATTATAACTATACTATTTTAATAATCATATTGTAACCATGAATATAATAAGGATGTTTTTTCCGGCAAGTAACGATCAAGGTAAAACCAATTTTTCCAATAAAGTTTTTTCCTGTACTATGAGTAAAGTATTACGATTACGAAAGAAATTGATCTCGATATTTTAAAGGATTTACACATTTAGAAGACATCCATTCATTTTTGACGTTTTTCTAAATATCTATATGGTTGGGAGGATGTATGTCTAAAAGATTTTGTAAACAACACAGGCCATACCATTTAATGGATCGAATTAATGTTTCATGGATCCTGTTGTCAAAGTCCAAACCACTGTTAGAAAATCATATGGTGTGTTTTATGGATCCTATTGTGTAGATGTGCCTTACTTTTTTTTTTGGAAATATTTCATCATACAAATGTAACAGTAGCCCAAATGTGATTTTAGGTGACATTTGTTTTTTTCTAAACAACTTACTCAAGTGTGCTGAAACATTAAAACTATAGCACCACTAACTGTAAAAACCAGCAGAATTTGTCAATAACATACAATGCCAGTTTCACAATAAAATTTAAAATTTCTGACTTATGATTGATTTTGAAATCTTGGTACAAGATGCATGTCGGACTAATTACAGAACAATGAAATGATAGCTTTTGAAAAGGTTAAAGGAAAACTTTTTTTCGAAGTAACATGGACTGAAAAAACGTAATCGTACTTATAGTAAAGTTGTGGTTAGGCCACTCCAGATTTGGATTACATAGCGGAAGAAACTCTTAAGTTTCCACTCATAAAAAAGATTTTTTCAAACGACAACGCGTTTTGAACACTTAGTGTTCAATTTCAGGTTACATTTGCTTCAGTCAGGTGATATTGACTGTTCAAGGAGTCATAGAACACTGACTCCTTGAGCATGAGATTTAGGGTTTTTTCACCTTTCTAATCATGAGTAAATATCACACAATGATTGCTTGCATGGCTGGTGAGTTAATTTTATTTTTTTCAAAAAATTACTGCTTTAATTAATACTGTAAATGCATTATTAATCTATATATTAAGATAATTAAGTAAAAGAAATTACAAAGCTAATTACATGACAGAATAAAATGTAGTAGATTAAAATAATTATTTATGCAAATATAATCTAAAGAGATAGTGTTATCAGTAAAATTTAAAAAAAAATGAATCCATCTTATTAAATGTATTATTATTTCTTCGTTTTTTACAAGCTCTGTGAAATGATAATAATTAACTATGAAAATCTGGTCTTAATTATTAGTCATCCTGATTCATTTGATGATTTTACAAGGCTATGACAATGAATATATTTTCGTTAAAATTAGCAAAATAGAGGTAATTGCATTAAAACGAAACATTTAATTAAATAGCTTATCTTAATAATGTATTTACTTTTAGCAAAGTTGAGTGCACACCAGCAGAAATGTTTTGATATAAAGAACATATTATTATAGACCTATCTGAAAAGTCAATTATTAAATTCCATTAATATTTCTATTTTTGGTCTTTTTCATAAAAATATCTATTTAAAAATGGTTATTTAAAATTAATATCGATTGTATAGAATTATTTTTAGTTGAATACAACTCACGAAAATTTAAGCTCTATATTTAGTTCATGATTATTTCCTGTCCATTGTGCATACACTGGCTGAATAAAGAGCCAAATCTCTTTTACATTTGAACAAATCATAATGGCGTCCTTCTTTTTTATAGCTGTTATAATCGGTTATTTAATCATAGTTTGGAAAAAAATGGTTATATTTAGCAGTTTAAAAGTTATTTTATTGATTATATTACTAGTGATGCACGTATGTGAAATCATTTTTGTGTTCGTATAAGTGTTTGAAAAGAAGGAAGAACAAAGAAAAATCTGCACACCAAAAACTAGTGAGTACATAATTTAAAGCGTCTTCCTTTTTTTATTGCATTGCGTTTATTTATAACTATTAACTTTTGAATGCAAACAAACAAAAGTAGATTGAGAAATAATATACACTACATTATAGATTGCAAAACAAAAATGAAAATCATCTTTAGTAATTAGCAAAAGAATTATTTTTATTTAAATAATGCCACTAGAACTTTCAAAAACTTTTAAAACGATTCGTTTAAGAGTAAATTAACTTAGTGTAATTTAAAAAAGTTATTCTTACAAAGAAAAATGTAATATACCTCCATTTAATTATTCCTAATTATTTAGAATATTATATAATTAATTGGTTTTCTGTATATTAATAACAATAGATAAAATTCAAATATCATCTTCCAATATTAGAAAAAAAACATCACAAATATGTTATAAATAGTAAAAATATGTTATAATATGAATAATGAATCTGTTTTTAATGAACTTTTAACTTTTATATTCTTTTCAACTTTGTATGTAAAGCTGTAAAATAATTTCAACACCTTTAAAAAAAGTCAATAACAAGACTGTGAATATAGCTTTTTTTAATCAATGTCTCAAAGCAATTATTAAGCAACTGTTATTTCATTTTTCTGTTTTAAACTAATTTTAATAGTTCAGCTTGAACTTTTGAACTTTTATAAAGGACATTAAAAGCTTACCATTTGTTTTAATATTTTTTCTCTTGATTGTGAATATATTAAAAGTTAAAGGAAATATATCAGATTCTATAATAATATAATATTAAACAATAAGTAGTACATTGTTAAAATAAAATATTCCAGCAAAAATGCTATTAGCATATTATATTGAAATTTACTTGTTTTTTTTGCACAATATAAAAATTCAATTACGTTGTTTAATTAATGAATACTATATTTTAAGTACTTCAGTTCTTGTATTAACCAATGCAATGTATTATTACTATTAACTCATAAGTAAGATTACTAAGAAAATAAATATGCGTTTTGAAAATTAACTCGTGATCATTTTCTTAGTTTAATAAATGATTCGAGGATAGTCGAAATAGAGAAGTGAGTTATGTCTGTTTCTATCTTATTCTCTGGTTACTTTCGTGATAATTTTTTATGTATATAATGCAATAATATATCAACTCTTCGATAGCATAGGTATATTATGAAATTGGGATTCAGTCAGTGTTTTAGGTTCAAAATCAAGCTCCCATCGTAATATTAGAATTAGTAATAATACAATCCGTCATACCTCGTAAAGTCTCAGAAAAGCTCGACCGGTTTCGGGTCCGTCTGGATCCCATCTTCAAGAGCACTTAACTGACTGTGAATGTTATGTAATTTTATCTGATTAGTCTAGTCGAAGGTTTTGACCAGTCAAGACTGTTAGTTCGTGTATATAACATAAATTTCATTTTCTAATTAAAAAAAACTCTTTACTTTCTCTGAGTTTATTTATCTATGGAATACTTTAACTTGTGATATTCCACAAGCTGTAATAACCCATTTTAAGTTTGTTTATTTCTTAATGTTTATATGTTATTTGGTTTCTTATCTTTTGTTTGCTATGCCTATGAAAAGAGTTTTAAATAAAACCGATCCATTAGACTTTGATTAGAGTGTGTTTTAGATTTAGATTTGTTTGATTTAGAGTTCAATTAGAGTTTGATTTTGAACCTAGAGAAATGTTTTTTTGACTCTCTTTAAACGGCTCATCAAAGAAAAATTAAATTATGGCCAAAAAATTTAAAATAATTTTTTTAATGTAAATCAAGGAGCCAGTTCAGCCCAGTGGCAACGTGCTCACCTCTGGACGTAGGTAAGTAGTACCAGTCCCATGTCAGGCACTCGGTACAGATCCTTACTTTAAATACACTTGAGTTAAGCAAAATTTAGGACTCCCAATGTAAAATCAATCTTCATTGTGTGGTATCACAGAGGGTATCAATATATAAGATATTGATAACATCCATACTATCTGCAGGCATCAAGGAGTAGTAAACATCTCCCATTTAGATATTCATATTATGTGTAAGTAAATAGGACATTATATATTATATACCCAAAAAGTTTAATGTTATATTTACTTATAGCAAAGTTGAGTGTAGGCCACTCCAGATTTTTTACCTTTTTTATGCAACTGAGATTGTTTTACAAGATTTGCTAATTATAAAGTTTCTTTTTGTTTTTTAATCAATTTTCTTAACAGCTCATAATCGGATGTCCAAATTATTTATTATTTTTATATGAGTTTTTATTTTTTTACCTCTATATGAGTTGACAAGGAAGCAATATGCTATTAAGGGTTCGTTTTTACTCCAAACTGATACAGTTTGAGGACCCCCTGTTCTACATCATGATTTATGATAGTCAGAGTGTCTTATGAGATTATGGATGTAGATACAGTAAAACAAATGAAATCATTAAATTGATTACCACAGAGTTTGATACTACATCTATACATTGAAATAAAAGTCGAACTCAATTTAAATAAGAGGCAGACTAAAGAACAATAAATAAATGAATAATCATAAAGAATGTTAAACCTCACGGAATCGTTGAGGGATCAGCTGAAATCTTGATTTATATTATATTAAGGTTAGGTTAGGTTACAGTGGCATCTACACAAGGGAACACATTGGCCCTTTGTGATACCACGCAATGAAGATTGATTCTACATTGGGAGTCTTGAATTTTGCCTTATTCAAGTATATTTAGAGTAGAGATCTTTAAGGAGTACCAGACATCGTACAGGCTCGGGACCGATGGCTTATTATCTTCTCCGAGAGACGACGTGATTTATTCTCCTCAAGATAGGTAATCCGAGGGCCAGAGGGGCATTGCTTCCTTCTAGTCAAGAGGTAGCACGTTACCTCTAAGCTGAACTAGCCCGTTGATTTATATCAGGCATTATTTCATCTTTCATTGTTATAGTAAAATAATTCTACCATAAAAGAACTTTTAAGGCACTTCCAGTCGGAATTAATTTTTAATTATATTTAAATGAAATGAAAAATGAAATATATTCTGTACATTTTGTGAGATTTTTAAAATTGATCTGAAATGAGATAAACCTACACTGGATTGAAGGTCTGTCAGGAATTTGAAAGAGGTGATTAATGACCATATTGACTTGAAAGAGGAGATAATGTTTGGTACACTGATGGATCTAAAATTGATCGTCAACATGGAATCACTATTATAGGACCTGAATGCAGCTTTTCGGGAGCCTTAGGATATCATCACTTCCTTTTTACGGCCTGAAATGCTTGCAGTAAAATTATGCATTACTTTTTCTGCAAACTTCTATGAGGATCAAGAAACATACTTTTTATCAGATATTTTATTTAATATAAGTCTCATTGATTGTTTAAATCTTTAGGCTTATATTAGCATATAAATCTCTGACATTTATTAAACATCTAGTCCAGTGGTTCCCAACTGATTTTGGATCATGCCCCACTTCGGCATTTTCAAAATCCTGATCCCACCCCCTTGTGATATTTAATTTTTGTTCTTCAAAATGTTATTGTTATTAGAGAAATAAACTCAAGAGGCTCAACTATTGGGTATCCAATCGCCGTTACTTAGTCTTTGATCTGCTTCCTTTTGCTCTCCAAATGAGTGTTAAAACAAAATGTATGTTTCTGTGTGGTTGAGACCGTAATTATTTTTTGCCTTTTATTTGTGTTTATTTACAAACTTTTGACTATTATTGCTCGTCCCAGATCATATCAACAATGCATCATACACTTATATAAATCAATATGTTGATGTTGATATAGCTTCTTGACCAATGATTCTTAAAGTTCAAAGAGGTGTTTCTTTAGACCAAAAATCCTCAAGAAACCCATATTTGAATTTTAAATCTATATGTATTTCAATTATGTAAGTGAGTTAGTTTTCAGTGCTTTTCAAATAGTAGAGCGCGTCCCCCTGGGGAATATGTTTTTTTCCTCCTTACTAGAATAAAGTGCAATTGAACATCCACTCATTTTGATAATAGAAAAAAAGAATAAAATGAGCACAAATTGTTTTATTAATTTTAGTTCTGTAGATTCAAGTTTTTATATATTGTGCTTCTGGGTTAATGTTGCTGAAGTGAATTTAAATTTGCTATTATTTAATTTTATTTTCGAGAAGCAAATAGTACAATAGCTTAGGTTAGGTTAGGCTGCACTGGTAGTCCAAGGGAACACACGTAGGCCGAGCATTGGTCCTTTGTGATGCCACACAATAAAGATTGTTTCTACAGTGGGAGTCCTAAATTTTGCCTAACTCAAGTGTATTTAGAGTAGGGATCTTTAACGAGTACCTGACATCGTACAGGCTAGAGACCGACGGTTTAACGTCCCTTTCCGAGGGACGCGACGTACTCAGATTTATTCACCCCTCGCATGAATCGAGGGTCAGGTGGGAATCGAACCCCGGTCCTATCAGTTCAGAGGCGAACACGTTAACTTCTGAGCTAACCTGGCATCATGGTACAATAGTCTATTAAAATGTTTACATTTTAAACAAGGATATTATTATTTTTTGATTTTCAGTCAAATTTATGCAGTTAAAATTTACATACTAATAAACTATATTAATAAAGTTATTCTTGTAAGTGGAACTATATCTCTTTCGTTTTTGTTTTCTTTAATGTTAATAAGTGTAGGATGTTATGCAGAGGTGTACCTATAACAATTTTATATTTATAGTTCCAGCCGGGAGTAGGTGGTGGAGGGGTGGGAATTGTTTTCTTCTTGTTAGGGAGGGGGGGGGGGGACAGAAAATAATTGAGAAGTGCTGGTTTATGTCAATATAAAATTCAATACAATAAACCAAATATTTTTGTTATTTGATTTTAATGAAGCGTACAATATTCACTCGCTTTACACATCTCTTTTAAGAAGATGAAGAGAACTTTTGAAAAAAAAAATGAAAAAAATTTACATAAAAGAAAAAAAAAGGATGTTTAATTTATAAATACTGTTATCACAATCAAAAATATATATCCTTTAGGAAAGCCTTTACTAAAAACTGTAAGGATACAAATTTAAATGTATTCATCGCATTAAATGGAGTATAGGAAGGGGGAAAAAAGAGATAGGAGTCTTGCTTTTGTGGAATTCCTTGGCTTTTACAAATATATGAATATTTCATTAGCCTATTGAATTAGAGAATCTTTTGAGCATTTTTGCTAAAGCGACGGCTACTTCCCGTCCACAGTGCGCTTATTCCCAGTGCAGTGTCATTTGCCTAACAATTGCCTTATTCAAGAATATATCTTCTTTTGTTTCATCTTAATGATCAAAAAGCTATGACAACATAGTTAAATAGGTTTTTATTTTCAAATTAAATCGAATGATCTTTCTTCAAAGAACTAAATTCTTCAAAAAAAAAAACCTTTGATAAATTAAAAAATGTTTATGTCGAAATATATGAAAAATATTATAAGAAGTAATATTTAATTTTAATCTAAATAATAAATTATGACTCCATATAAATTCTTAAAACAAAATTTTGAAATAGAATTATTGAATATGGCGTTGAATATTTGTGAAATTAAATTCTGTTTGCAAATATAAGAGAGAAAACAACTTTATTTCACATAATAAAATAAAAGAAATATAATAATATGACCCTTAATGTGAAATCCACCTGAACTCTCTCTCTCTCTCTCTCTCTCTCTCTCTCTCTCTCTCTCTCATTATATATATATATATATATATATATATATATATATATATATTATATATATATGAGTAGCAGTTTGCTTCTCAACGCGAGTACTTCGCACTTCTTCCCGATGACGACGGATGTCGAAATATCGAAGTGAGTTATGTAGTGTCTTTCTGTGTCCTTTTCTCTGTGTTAAAGTATATATATATATATATATGTTCTATTAAAACCTATGCCTATTTCTATTTTGACACATTTTCGAATTAATTTTTCAAATTTCCTTACCTCTGGCTTCCATAAGTTTGGGACAAGATAAATCAGTTCACCAAAATTTTTATTTCTGTATATCGACATGTTTCGGTCTTCATCGACCATTATCAAGGATGTTATTTACAATCGTAGTTTCACAATTTACTTATGGAAGCCAGAGGTAAGGATTTTAAAAAATAATTCGAAAATGTATCAAAATAGAAATAGGCATAGGTTTTAATAGAACATGTATCAATGAAGTCCTGCTCCCCAAATATACGAATATATATATATATATATAATTACAGATTATCAGGCTCTGTCAGTTAACGAGTTGACGGCCAACTGACCGAGTTCTGATAATCTTTAATTATGTTTCTATTTCACGGTGGATACTTTTATCAATATATATAGTTATATTTGTTCCACACAATAACTTATCTATAATTATATATATAGTTATCATATCTTTAATAGATATATATATGAAAAATATTATAAGAAGTAATATTGGTCACTTTGTATCGGTCGGTGGACGCATTCACGTCTCCACTCCTTCGTTCTTTCTCCTTTTTCTTTGTCTCCTCTCCTGAAGACGGTAAGACAGCTGAAATGATCGATAATCGTGATTGGTAGTCTGCTTTTGTGTTTTTTGTGTTCTCTAGTTGTAACTTTAATTTTTTATATATATATATATATATCAGTAAATATTATATCAACAGATATGTTACCTTGACCGCATATACTTTACAGTATTATGTTTGTCTTTCTATGTCCCAAGGCTTGGTCCAAATTAATCCTGAAACACATTTAGCTATTTCATCTATATTTGTAGACACTTTTAGAGCCACAAATATGTGCAAAACGTCGGCCAAAAATAATTGAGAATATTATTATGATTATATTTAATATTATTATTATTATTACGTTTCAGAATTTCCCAAACCTTGAGTTATATAAAGAATATATAATACTATAATATATTATATATATATTTTTATATATATATATATATATATTATAACTGTGGAAAACAACACAAAAAGAACGAGTCAGTTACTAGGCCAATATTTCAAACCGTAGCTCTTCATCAGAAAGAGAGTAAATGGGAAGAAGAAGTGGTACGTGCGTTCAGGATTGTGGGTGGAAGGCGACTTACTTTTTGTGGAAGGCGACTTACTTTTTGTGGAAGGTGACATTTATATATATATATATATATATAATCTAGGAGGTGTCAGAGCTTATTTTTCTTCTTTCTGATTCTTCCTACGACATTTTGTCTCATATACATATCTTAGGTGTTGCTGGTCTGAATACTGGGCGGTGACTGAGTGTCGGCTTGGCGAGTAGCTGGTGGTTGGTCACCTAGTAGCTGCAGTGTGCGTGAAACCCCCGTGTGTTGACGATTAATTAATGGGTTGTGCTTCATGATTTTCATGGCTTCATATATTTCCAGTCTGGCTGGATCATTAATTTTCTTTAAAATGATGGTGTTTTGAACAAGGTCCTGGCGGGTGAGTTTTCTTCCATGTTCCTCGGAGGTGTGTCTAGCGATGGCTCCTGCTTGCAAGTGCATTGTCAGTCGTCGTGAGAGTGTGCCATCGCTAGACACACCTCCCAAGGAACATGGAAGAAAACTCACCCGCCAGGACCTTGTTCAAAACACCATCATTTTAAAGAAAATTAATGATCCAGCCAGACTGCAAATATATGAAGCCATGAAAATCATGAAGCACAACCCATTAATTAATCATCAACACACGGGGGTTTCACGCACACTGCAGCTACTAGGTGACCAACCACCAGCTACTCGCCAAGCCGACACTCAGTCACCGCCCAGTATTCAGACCAGCAACACCTAAGATATGTATATGAGACAAAATGTCGTAGGAAGAATCAGAAAGAAGAAAAATAAGCTCTGACACCTCCTAGATTATATAAAGAAGAGTAAATAAATAAATAATATATATATATATATATATATATATATATATACTTATATAGATGAGTCCTTTACTCACGTAACACTTCCTTTCCTCATGGCAGCTAAAACAGGATTGGAATATTGTAATTGAGTCATAGTGTACTGTTTCCATTCGTATGTCTTTTTATTTTTAAAAAAATAATAAAAGCAAAGAAATATAGAAAACACAAAATTGAAATGAAACTTACAGTTTTCTGTGGTCCTTTATGAAAAAAAAACCTACGAATAGAACATCTATGTGTAGAAAATATTTTTTAGATTCTGTAAAATATATGGAATTGGTTATAGCTTTTAAAATTTATATACCTGTTAATAATGGATAGAAGAGAAATAATACAGTTTATTTAATTTTGCTAATACTATAATAGAAAGAATACTATCCGAAAGAAAATTGAGTTGATACTTTCATGGAAATACAAGCTTCAAGGTGTCATGGGAATACTTGACAATATTTGGGAATTGTTGGTAATTTTTATGGTGGTATGAGTGTGTAGGTTTGTGAATTTACTTTTAGTTACGAAATTTGATAGAAAGGGATGAAAAGTCAAGTGATGAGCGGGAAGGTCGAAGAAGGCGAGTTGAACACTTTTCATACAACATTAAGAAAAACGAAAGGACTTTATTGCGCATCCTGACAATTCGTATACATCAATTACCTTTAACATGGCATGTTTAAGTGAATATCATATTTATTAGGAATAAAATAGTCATTTGGTTTAATTTTTCATTTATAAAACATTTCTGACAAAAAAAAATACTGCTCTACTAAATCAAATGTTTTGAATACATGAATCATTAATGGGATTTTAAAGTGGAAAATAATGGGGTTGTGTTTAAGAGAACACGTAGATGAAGGGCGAAGGAAGGGTCGAACAAAAGCCCTCTGATCCTTATCAGATAACCCTTAGGGCCGAGACACTCATATTTAATTCATAAACAATAGATGATAATTACTGAATCCGAGTTTATCTGGCAAGTGTAATAATTTAGTGTTGATCTAAATATTAGGTCAAAATGGACAATGGGTGAATACACAGGGTCAGTTCGTACTGGCCTAATGATGCCGCGTATTATCTTCAAATTCCATGATTAATATTATCTTTCATTTATCAATTCATTATTCCTTGCTGTTTATCGAGACCAATGAAATGTATTCTATTGTAAATCTATATAAATAAATGAATAGTTTGTTTGTAGATTGGTTAGAACTGAATCATTTCAAGTTTACGTTTCATACATTAGAGAAACCCAATCCAACCTTAGAAAAATTTCTCTCTGTCGGTTTGTCTGCAAAATTTTGTTACGAGTAAACTCAGCCATCATAAGACATAGCCAGCTGAAACATTTACTGTAGATTTATGGATGTCTAAGTTATAATTAAGTTCTGAATGGATTGGAAATTCAACGTAGAAAAGAAGTTATGGACCTTTAAAGCACTAAACATTGCCTTAAGTAAACGCTGCTACCATAAGACATAGCGATCTGTAACTTTAACACTAGATTCGTGTATGTGCAACTTAAAATCTAAGCTTTGAATGACGGAAATTCAACGTAAAAGCGAAGTTATGATCTTTCAAGCCCTGTTTGGCTAACTACAAATATTGAAAACCTATAAGAATCAACATTAAAAAAATAATATTCACAGTTTTATATTTTGTTCCATGACTTTCGAAAATTACCATTTTTGAATAAATTGTGTCTCTGAAAGTGTGGTATTAATTCCTTGAGGTACAGAGAGAGTGTGGAGGAATATAGATTGTATACGGATTGGAGAAAGATCAATCCAATGAGTACATTCTCATGAACTCAACATGAAATGCAGTATCTTTCTCATTAATCAATATAAATTTTGGTTATCATGTAACTTTTTATTTGATTCTTATGAAATAAAATTATTATTTTGTTTATACAAAATAAAATAATTAGTTACTAAATAATAAATATATAACATAAATTAAATAATTATTTATGTTTACTCGTTATCTATAATGTTCATGTTTAAAGGAAAGAAAATTATTTTGAATTAAACTAAAGTATGTTCCTTTAAAAGTAGGTTACTTAGTGTTAAAGGTATTATGAAGGAATACATAGAACTGGAAAGTTATGTTGACAATGGTTTAAGCGAAAATAATGTTAATACACGATTAAAAGCAGGAACCCTTGAGAGGAAAAAAAATGTGCAGGTGCAAGACCTTTTCTGGGCCTCTCTTTCCAACACTAGATAGTTACATATCTAGTATATAGATAGTCATTGATCAAACCACAATAAGAAAATGGGAAAACAAGACTAAGATCTTTCAACCGTAACAAGCGGTCTTCGTCAGAGTCAAAAACCCAACTATTTTAGGTTAGTTGGGTTTTTGACTCTGACGAAGACCGCTTGTTACGGTTGAAAGATCTTAGTCTTGTTTTCCCATTTCATATTGTGGTTGATCATTGATTGTTATTTCACGTGTTTATGTGAAATCTTTTTATAGATAGTCATATCTAGTTAATTCAGTTGCATTATATTATATGTTCTGAGTAATAAAGAATCTTATTAAAAGTTCTGTGGATTCATAAAGTCCATTCATACTTCAAGATGGTTTAAATTTTATTAATATTATAAATCATAAATGATTAATAACTTCATCAAGTTTTAAGTACTCTTAGTAGAAAGTTGGTATACTCTATTTATTATAGTTTTTCATGATTACATCAGTATAGCAATTCTCAGTATTAAAAGAGATTAAATAAATATATAATGCTGTGACAGTGTACTTCAATTCCCATTCTTCTTCAATTCAACAATAAAAAAATGCATGCCTAATTGCCGATTTCAATTTTTAATTTCGATATTCATGTGCCTTCTAGACTCTTATGGACCCCGGTGCAGCACTCTCTTACAGAGGCTATTCAAAAGAAGTTATTTAAAAAGCAAAACAAACCTGTCCAGAAGCTATGGTATAGTAAAAGAATATACTTTTAAAAGAACTAATGAAACTTTCTCATCTAAACCTTGAAACAGTTTCACAGGGAATTGCAAAGAAATGGTTTGAAAAAGCGAGGCTTAGAGAAGGAGAAGGGGGTGACAGAGTCATTGGGCTACAAGTTCTTATCTCAAACTTACCTCAGACCTTATCCTTATAAATGTCAACTCGTTGGCTTTGAGAAAGCAAATTCTTCTCAAACCTTTAAACCATATTAACTCTGCTCCAGATTCTATGGAAATAATACCAGTCATTTCTTTTTTATCACTGCCCATTACAACTTGAACATTAATTTATTTTACAAAAAGGTCAATTTTTTAGAATCAAAACAATTATTTAATCTGTTATTTTGCTATAGATTATCGCTATAAAGTATGATAATATTATCCTTAAATGGAAGATGCTGCAAACTTTTAACACAATATATCAGCCTATAAAACAAGATTTCACAATAAAAATCAACGCATAAAGCACAGTCAGAGAAATGACTATGATATTTCACCTATAACAAGGGGCCATCGTCAGAGTCTAAGTGGTACTGAGAAAACATGGTACTGAGAAACCTGATGAAGACATCTGGTGAGCGATTGGGAAGAGGCAAGACAGGTATTTTAAAAGGTGTAAAGTTCAGGAATAGAAACAAGAGGCTGGGAGAACAAACAAATTCAGTTTCAAAGACAAAGAAAAACAAACTTCTTTGATAAATGAAAAATGTGCCAGCCTTCTCAGCTTAGTCACTTAGATATACTTGATATATATTATTTTCAATATAGTTTCACGTTTGACGATATTTATAGTTTCATATCAGATTAAGGTTTAACTATTTCAAGGAGTACACTTAATTGAAAGACGAGTTGTTTTTGAAGCTTTGATTAAATATAGTGGATACACAAAATTGCACAAAATGAAGTGCTTATGATCAGTGCATAGTTTGTAAAAAACAAATACATAGCAAAACAAAAAAAAAGGAAAATATTCGCAAGCAGTAAACGTATCATACTTTTGTTGAACTTTTTTGTAATGATAATTTTAATAAGACGTTTATTTACTTTTATTTTTTTTTTATTAGAAAAAAAGAAAGATGTTGGTAGTTGGATGAAGTTGAATTTTTCCAAAGCCCTTTTGAATTAAACATTTCTTTAAGGCAGTCTTTTAATTTGTATGCAAAAGATTGTCATTTACCTTTAAATCAGTTTACATTGCGGCAGAAAAAAGGTTCTTTTCTCGCTAAGAAGAGCCTGGTAAAGAAGAGCCCAATAAGAAATGCTTTTAGACTGCTAATATGAGGATCTCATTTTTTTTAAACTAAAATGAATAAAACATGGTTTTTAAACAAAGATAATTGCAAATATGTAATTATATCTATTTTTGTTGACAAATTATAATAAGTGTATGGTTTATAATGGTAAATAATCTTATCATTATAAACAGTCATTATCACTATAATGTTGAGGGGCAGTTGGAGATAATCCTGAGGCTTTTCCTGGAATTTTAGGATTCTGAAGGAATGTTATAACGAATATTGCGTAAGTGTTTAGTATTCTAAGCTGTTTAGGTTTTTATTGTGACATTTTACTTCTTCTGTGAACATTCAAAGCAAAGAAATGAGTAGTAAATCCATATTATGTAGCACCCAAATCCCTTAGACCAAGTGATCTGAGACTGTACTTTCAGTCAAATTAGTTTATTACCACCGTTAAGCTTATGCCTGAAAGCTTGCAATTTCTGTTAATTTTGTGAAAAGCATCAAAGGAATAGGGGCCTATTGTACTCTTTGATATTGTTGACCGACTCCTTCTAAGTCGTCAGTTTTAGGACTACCCTAGTGTCCATCCAAGGATGTACTTAATCCTTGTAGTTTTAGGACAGGGGCCGCCTCAACTGGAGCCTTGCTTGGGGCCTGCAACCTGCCCTCTGCCGGCCTTGCAAAGTTCTCCACCTGAGCGGACACTTGCTCTTTTACAACCACCAGAATTTCGTTTTTCAACTCAAAGAGTTTAGTGGCTACTTCTTCTCTCACTTTTCTAGTGATCCTCATTTCATAATCTATAGGAGTGCCACCGCCCCTATAGTTATCAAAATTTGCCTTCACTGTTCCGGTTAAGGCCCTGATTTCGTCCATTCTCATGGCGAACTGCAAACTTGCTCTTTTCAGCCCGGCGAGAGGCTCCAGAGTCGCCATGAGGTCATCTAGGAACTTGAAATTATCCGAAGATAAACCTTCCTTTCCGGGGGAGATGAACGCTTCCAGGTTTTTCTGCTGGCCACTCATAGCGTCCTCGCTATTCCTTCTTGGCGCTACACATAGCTTCCCTAACTCACTTGCTACCTTATTGTCGGCGGATTGTCTCCTCAACACATCCGTGGGAGCGGACGAGGGCTTGCCCATTGACTTCCTCACATACTTCCCATGTGCTCCCCTCGGCCGGGGGTTGGCAATCTTAGTAGGGCTTCGCATCTTATCCTCCGCTAAACTTGCCCTAGGAGATTTTCTCATCTGGTCCTCGCTCCTGGAGGAGGTCGATTTCTGTTCGGCTTTTGGTGACTTCCCACTCATGCCGTCGGATACTCCTTGCACTCCGGATTAAAATGGCGTTTTCCCCGTGCCTGTAGCTCCACCTGGAGCCGAGATAAACGCGTTCAAAGGTAGGGTCAAAGTTCAATCCAGAAATTTTCTGGGTTAGGGGATTGGCCCAGAGGGCCGGAGATGATGAGAAACTATCAGGGGGGGTAATAAAATAAAATTGGATATGGGCCAGGTATGAAAAAATAAGGGGGGGGGGAGAAAATTGGAAAAACCGCTAAAAACCGCTGAAGACCCAGAAAGTGAGGGTTAAAAACTTCTCACAATGCTCCAAAAGTAAAAAGCTCCAGATGACAACTCACTAAAAAGTACTCAACGCTCTATTGCACTCTCTCTCGACTAAAATGAGAAAAAATTTCCCGCAGGGGATGCTCTCAGTATCAACGAAGGTCCAGGATATCGCCGTACCCGGACAAGTCTCGCGCGCGACGACTGACGGCACGATACTCAAATGAAAAGATATTGAAAAGACCAAGAGATGGCTTAGGAATCACCGTGTATTTTCACGAAAAGACCAAGAGATGGCGTTAGAATCGCCGTGTAATTTCATGAAAAGACCAAGAGATGGCGTTAGAATCGCCGTGTTATTTCATGAAAAGACCAAGAGATGGCGTTAGAATCGCCGTGTTATTTCATGAAAAGACCAAGAAATGGTGTTAGAATCGCGGTGTAATTTCATGAAAAGACCAAGAGATGGCGTTAGAATCGCTGTGTTATTTCATGAAAATACACGGTTATAACAAGATAGTCCACTGCTATCCTGATATTATTACTTTGATTTTATTTAGTTATTTTTGATTTTTAGTTTTTATCTATAGACAGGTTAGAAAACACAATGGACTTACTACAGAAAGGACAGAGACTCAATCTAACTGAACAGATAGAAATATATATCCATAATAATGAGGGTAAATTAAATGAACAAATAAATTACCAATCCCATATTTAATGTAAATCACTAATAAAAATAAAAAGACGATTGGACAGACAGGATGACGAAGTTAAAAAATATAAAAAACCCAAACTAGATAATAAATAAAAACTAAAAAGTTAAAGTAACTAAATAAAATCAAAATAATAATGTCAGGAAAGCTGTGGACTTAACAGATAACCAACCCCCTATATAACAGCTCAATAGGTTTGTTGCGATCGAAGATGGACATGGTCCGAAAGCGCTCCAACTCCAGGATCATCTTACGAGGTATGACGGTTTTACCTATTTCTAATATAAATAATTCATTTCATCATTGTTCAATGCCTAAGTATTGCCGGTCGCCATGCTTTGTCAAAAGCGCCTTTTATATCTAAAAATAGACCCACTACATACTTACACTCAGCTTCAGAGACCAGGCTGCTAAGCCTCCACAGAGCGTCATCGACGGACTTGCCACTCAGAGAACCAAATTGGCATCCGCTCTCGTTAGCCTGCAAGTGACTCGCTAACGGGCCTAACATAACTGTCTCAAGACACTTGCCCATGGACGGTAGCAGACATATGGGCCTGTATGATGACGCCCTGGATGGGTCTTTGTTGCCTCCTTTGACCAGCATGACGACATCAGCCTTCTTCCATGCTACCGGGAAGTACCCCAGTTTAAAACAGTCTCTGTATATCTGCACAAGGCCATCCCCAATAACTGGGAAGGCTTTCTTGACGCATATGGGCTGGAGCTCGTCAGAACCTGGATCCTTGAAATTACCTTGTCTGCTAAGAGCGACCCTGACGTCCTGCGAGCCCCATTCACATTCCTCCCTCGCACTGGGGGGCTCTTCGCATATAGCCCTTGTAGACTGGTGGCTTTCCCGTTGTTGTTAGTATCATCGAGGGGGTAACATTCCTCCAGTAGCATGGCTGCCCTTTCCCTTAAATCATATGTGTGACGTGCCCCGTACTTCAGGTCGCTAGCTGTTCTCTCTACGCTCACCTTTCCGTAAGCAACCTTATAAGCCAGTCCTCACAAGTTGGACTCCAATCCAGATACAGAATTGTGCCATGATTCCCGCTTTTGCTTTTCGCATTCTTTTCTGAAATTTTTTCTGGAGGTTATGAACTTCCTGTAGTTTTTCTTCCTTTCTGAATGGTCCCTGCTTCTTTGGTATCTCTGTCTAAAACGGACCACGTCCTTTTTAAACCTTGTTAGGGACTCATTCCACCATGGCACCCTCCTCTGCCTTGCACGTCTGTATCCGTTAACCTTCACCGCTGTATTGTACATAATCCTATTTTATTGTACATAGAAAAATTAAAAAACACACTTACGGTCTCTAAGTTTTAGTTTATCCGTCCGTCTCTAGCACAGATAAGAGAGGGAAACCAATCGCTCTGGTACAGAGGAGGTTGAAGAACTAAGTTGCCGCATACTCGCCCGGTCACAGCGAATAAGTTAGACAAGGCTCAATACAAATCCCCTCTGATTGCAAGGATCTTCCTTTACGATCTTCCGAAGAAGTTCATATTTGGCTTTTCAGCGCGCGTAGTGTACCTGGTCTCAAAATAAAGAAATATTACTTCCAATAATTAATTAGTTCATTGCTTTTGCGTTTAGTTTTTATGTTATTTTCATTATTTAATATTTATTATCAAATAGAATTTTGTATTATTTAATTACTTTATTTATTTAATACTAATATTATTATTTGTATTATTTTAAGTTTTATTTTATCATATTTTTATTAAAGCTTAGTCCATTACTTTGATTTATGTAGTTAGTCTGTTCATCCCTCTGATTTTTATTTCTTACTTTTTTCCGATTCCCTATCCTATACTTATATATAAATTATTTTAAATTGCTTCTTGTCTATCTTATTCTTATTGCAAATACCAGATATGATAGTGCTCCATTGTGACCCTATGAGAGGTCATAGGGATTCACACTACTACATACTACTCACACTACATCTTTGTCACACTACTTTTTTTGAGTCCATTATATAGGCACTGCGGTTAAACAGTTCTTTCCGACACCCTACTAGCCTTTTATATATCATATATTTTTGCTAAGTTCACTACCATATCTCAAAAGTATTTTGTCTCATATTTCCCTGTAATATTCTTGAAGACATATCACAGTGTGGGCGTCATAGCTCTCCAACTTGCCTGATTATCAATTTCATTTCCCCCCTTACCAATAATACATATCTTATTATTATAGATCTATACTATTAGATAATTAACATTAAAATTATATAAAAGTTTAACAAGACTCAGTCAGTTCTTCAGGTTTAAATTAATATCTCATTGCACATTGCAAATGCTTCGGTTCTAAATAAAAACTTTTACAATGAGAGTTTAATTTGAACCTGGAGAACTGGCCGACTCTTGATAAACTTTTATTTTGTTTCTACTTTACGGTCCATACTTTTGTCATTATTAAAATTTTATATATATATATAATGCTCAGAACTGTAGATTGTATTTAATAGTGATATCTTTATCTTCCCTTAATGTTTGGTAGGTTCAAATAACTTTTCTTTATAGATATACTGGTTTAGTGATAACATGAAATTTAATCTTGATCAATAGTATCTGATACCTTAGCCTACTTTAACTTGCTCAGCCTTAGTCAGGTTATGGATCTCGTTTGAGCTTCTCTATGTTGAAGGGGAATTAAAATAATTTGACGATTAACCGGATTAAGGATCTTATTAATGAGTTTAAGTATTGAGCACCGATATATGATCTATAATGAGCCACCGATGTACTCAATCCTTGTAGTTTCAGGACTGGCCATGTGTCCATCCAAGGATGTACTCAATCCTTGTAGTTTTAGGACTGGTCTTGTATCCATAAGGATTTGGCCGTCCTTTCGATAAGCAAGTGCCCTTTAACCGGAGACCTGGACTCACCTAAGTGAGTACCAGTTTTCAAGTCCACATACCCACTGATGGATGTTACTCGATGGTCTAGTGGTCTAGCTTTCTGTAATCAATGTAGAGCTATAATCAATGATACTTTTATCGTTTTTAACTTTCAGGCTGATAGCATGGCCGTTATAAATGATCAAAAAATAGTGTCCATTCTTTTTAAAAATCGTGTATATGACTTCATCACGGAAGACATAAACATAGTAGCCTGGTTTATTTATTTTTAGAATGTATTTATTTATAGTCGTCTATTTCTAAAATATCCGGAGGTGTTTATAGCCAATAGATATACTTGCAATTTTTTTTATAGACGAAGTGAACTATAAATAAAATATTTGTTAGTTTAGTGAAAATACTGTACAACTGCAAACAAAAATAGAATCTCGTCAACCAATAAGTTTACAATTCTCTTTTCTTCTTACTTTTTTATATATGGGATCCAATAAAGAGGAACTGTGAAAGTAAACTTGTGTTGTAATTATTAGTATAATTAAATAATTTTTTAGTTTAGATAAATCCTATTCAAGTAACTCACCACAAATGATAGAAGATAATCACTCTGACAACGTAACACACGAAGGGCATCAAAGCGATTATCTCTTATCATTTGTGGTGAGTTACTTGAATAAGTATACCACGTGTGATTGTGGTAATCTTGTATAAACCGTATTGTTTGGGGTCAATTATGAATGTTTGGGAATGCACTCTTTTGGCCAAAATATGTTTTTAGGCAGCATTTTTTTCTCATAAACTACTTATCCTAGAGTTTTAAAATATTGATATTATCATGAAAGCAACAAAAACAATTACTAAAAAAACTGAAATTTTTAATATAACTGAAAATACTTTTGCTGTAAAATGAAACAATATTGATAGTCATTCAATCTGAAAGGTTGTGAGGACGATACAAGCCATACCATTTGACAGATCAAAATAAAGTTATACCTAAAAATGAAGCATTAAATGAGGGATGAGTTAAATTTTTGAGTTAAAACTCAAAGTTTTCGAAGTATATATGTATATATGTTCAAATCACAATATGAAAAAAAAAAGACTAAGACCTTTCAACCGTAACAAATGGTCTTCGTCAGAGTCAAAAACCCAACTGACTCTGCTGGGTTTTTGACTCTCACGAAGACCGCTTGTTACGGTTGAAAGATTTTAGTCTTTTTTCCCTTTTCATATTGTGGTTTGATCATTGATTGTTATTTCACGCGTTTATTGTGAAATATTTTTAACCGTATTATATATATACTTAAAATAAACTGTGGCACATAGACTGAAACATAACAAAGACTCACTTTTCAATATTTCAACCGTAATGGCGGTTGTCCTCAGGAGAAGAAGTGAATCGACGGAGGGACGACAGTAAACTCATATATATATATATATATATATATATAGGTGTATAATAAAATCGGGATTCGGTCAATTTTCCAGGATCAAAATCAAACTCTCAATGCCGACGTTTCGGTTTTATTTAAAACCTTTTTCATAGGCCTACAAACAAAGGATGACAAGAAATCATATATAAACATCAACATATAACTAACATCAAAATGGAATATTACAATTCCAAAATGTTACTTCATTTTATATAATGTAAATTTCATCATTTTTCTAATTCAAAAATTCTGACTTCTGTAAGTTCATAAAAATATTTATTGCTTTTCTATTACTTCTACTTGTATATATATTTTTGTTTTTTCACAATTGTAATATTCCATTTTGATGTTAGTTATATGTTGATGTTTATATATGATTTCTTGTCATCCTTTGTTTGTAGGCCTATGAAAAAGGTTTTAAATAAAACCGAAACGTCGGCATTGAGAGTTTGATTTTGATCCTGGAAAATTGACCGAATCCCGATTTTATTATACACCTATTCTATCCAACGGTTGATATATTATTGAATTTGTTATATATATATATATATATATATATATATATATATATATTATATATGGTATTGAATTTCATAGCAGATTCTGCATTCACAATTTTTCTACTTATAGCTTCTATTTTTCTCACGATATTCTTTTGTTCTGGTGATAATTGCCAAACCAAGCTAGCTAGCATAAGACATTCAGAAGACTGGAACAATAAAAAACACTTCACCGGGAATATCTATATTTAATTAACTACTACACTAAACTTAACTAATATGACAAGCTTTTGGCCCCGTGGGTCATCGTCAGGTTCTTAAACTACTTTTATTAACTAAGTAGTTAATATAAGTCGACCCATGGGGACGAACGCTGGTCATATTAGTTTAGTTTAGTGTAGTAGTTAATTAAATATAAATATATATTCCCGGTGAAGTGTTTTTATCGTGTCTAGCCTTCTAATGTCTTATGTTAGTTTGCTTTGGCAACTACCACCAGCACAAAAGAAGATCGTGAGAAAAATAGAAGCTGTAAGTAGAAAAATCGTGAATGCAGAATCTGCTATCAAATTCAATGCCATATGCTTAAAAGAGGACTTAATGCTGAAATACACTAATATATATATATATATATATATATATATAGGACAAAATTTGAAAAATGGCTAAGACTGTAACTGATACTGATACTTTAGTACCAGTTAGACTATAACGAAAACATATTTTAGTTTAAACGTTTTAGTCATTTTTTGATTTTTTAATATGGTTTGGGAGTTGATTATTATTTCATATGTTTATTTTGAAATCTTCATATATACGTATACTATATTTCTTTAATCTGCATTGCTTTGGAAGTTCAAATGATTTCCAGTTCAATAACGTTTCTTCTACAATGGAATACAACTTTGTTTCTACTGATAACAAAAGCTGTCCGCCCAACTCTCAAAAACAGGAAAATAAATGTTCTGTCTTTTTTAAGAATTACTCTATCTTTAGTGAAATATTAGAACCAAATAGGGGGAAAAGAAAAAAAGGTAAAGCCTTTTAACAAAGCGTTTTATATTTTTTGTGACAATTGATAAAGTTTGCAATATATTTGCAATATTTTTATAATAATGGAAAAATAATCGTACTGTTAATGACTCAGTATAATGCAGCAGTTGAAATGAAATCGAGTTGAAAAGCGAACAATATGGGTTGATGAAAGACTTATAACTGTGGCCTGTTGTATTTCGGTTCAGAAACTTCATTATTCTGCTCACCAAATCACCCTAAATCAGTGATTCTGACGACCCTCTAGAGAGTTATCCGGATTTGCCCGACGCTCTGTGAACACAATGCTATATTACTCCGACGCAGATATATTTTAATGCGATGTTCCAATAGTAATTCTCTCCTTAACATAACTTCATTATTACAGGCAAAGATAATCTATTTTAAGAACTATTTTCTTTTAATATTATTGACCAGTCACTAATTCAAGCTAAAAAAGGTAGTTTTTTAACTTTTTAACCAAAGCAATATTTGTATTCTAATTCACTGTATTCCAGGTTACATGAATATTAATGGTGTAGGGTAAAAATAAAGGCTTAAGTTTAATATATATTTTCCATGGCATGTGGAAATAGCCGATCGTAAATTCCTTAACAACACAACATTAAAAAATACATTCAACATTATGAAATAACAAAGTATCTAACAGCGACTTAGCTACAGTAATAGTCAGGCTGTTAGTTTTGTTAAGTGGTAGGCATTTATCACAATCTTACCGTATCAATAGTTGCATCCTTCACTCAAGTTATTCATTTGAGATCACAAAAAAAAAAAATCTGACAATGTTATTTGAAATAAATTTCGTTCATTTATGTTTTTTACTCAGTAAAGTTAAATGGATTGCCATAATCTAGGGTCAGAAATTGTGAACTTCACTCTAAATCATAGCTTCCCAAACTTTTTTTTTTTACATAGACCACTTTCAGAGTTTAGCTGACTCCGGTGGACTCCCTACATCTATATTTCTGCCATATTTCAAAAACTCAACAAAAAATGTGAAATTAGATCTATGAAAGTTTGCGTTGCGGCTGAGTTCCAACAACGAATTAATTTTTTTTTATAAAAAAAAGTGAGAATTGATTGGTTAATTAATTAACTGATTGTGCTCTGAGTGGATGTCAAAAGCGTAAAGTCGGCCAATCAAAAGAGTGATTCCATCTAACTTTACTTTTTTGACATCCACTTACAGCACAGGAACCAATAAATTTTTGCTTATTTCATTTAGAAAACTCCCCGGTTAGAGTGGTAAAAATAAAAAGATAAATAGTATATTTTTTTATGTTGTATTTATTGAAATATGTAATTATTACACTTTTAATTCTTATTGTTATGATATTTAATTACATTGATAATTCTTATATGATAATTCTTATTACATTTATAATTAAAATATAATATAAATGTAATAATGAGAGAAGAAACGTAACGTAACTTCTACAATGACAATCACGAAATAGTCAAAATTTTAATGGGCGGGATGTACTAGATCAGGGGTGTCAAAGTCAAAATGGACGGAGGGCCACATAAAAAATTTAGCAACAAGCCGAGGGCCGGACTGATCAAATGTTTATTGAATTTTTTTAAAAATAACCACATATAGTATAGTAAACCAAATTGAACTGAAAACCTAACAAATATATTACAATATGTTAGGATAAATAAAGCAATATTTTCTTATGGCTTTGTCAGTCATTTTTAATTTTCAATAGCACAAAAGACAAATTTCCTTTATATCTAAATCCCCATAACCTGAATATTAAACGACTGAAGCGGTATTATTCAAGGCAGCATCAGTATATTTTCTCATTTAGACACACAGGTTTTCCAGCTAGATCCGTGAACATGTAATTCGACTCCCACCTTGTTTGAAACCACCGGTTCTCAGTACCCGCCTTCCGTTTTTGCCATTTTTGAAGGGTATCTGAAAGTTAATTTTTCCTATTATGCCAATGACTGCTGATAAATTATGGAATGAAACCACGCTCGCTGCGACAACTTTGCATTGTGGGAAATGTAGTATTGGTGCGTGTAAAACTTGTGCAGCCTGCGGGTCGGTTTTAATAATAAACTAATATCATCCTGCGGGCCATAGAGAACCCTCTCGCGTGCCTGATTGACATATGGGTACTAGATGGATTGACAGCAACTTATCAATATTTGTCTTCAGTTTTGTTATGAACAACCGCATATCTCCCTGACCTGTGATATTTAATCTGATACTTTTTTTTTATGTTAAAAGGTTCGTAACGACCCAAAACATTTTTCGACAAGGTATAACGAGGGACCGCGAGCATACTGTGCGCGGTGGATCTTTTTTCATAGTTTTACTTCAATGCTTGAAAATATTTCAAATCTTTATCTATTTTACCTGGATTATACCTTCTTGGATGATCTTCGAGCTTTCATGGCTTTATAGAACCATTGCTTAAAACTTTGTTGTATAAAATGCTTATGGGCAATCGTATGCCTTCTATGTAAGAAAACCAAATTTTAAATAATTAAGACTATACTGTCGACATTTCTACTTAGATTCAGCCATGTTTCGTATCAGTTACCTACCTGTAAATAAAAAACAACTTAAGGTTATTGACCTTAATAATGCTATTATTAATAATTAATAAGGCGGTCTTACTCAACAAGGTAGATTCATTTTTTTACAGAATATGGTGACTTAATTAATTTGCAATGAAATAAACTATCAACGGCAAGATGATTCTAATTATAATATTATATAACGTAATATATAATATATTATACTCTTATGTAATATAATTATTATAGATCGTTTCACAAAACTATTATGGATCTTAATCCATAATAGAATTTTATGAATATGACTGAACCAATTTTATGTAATATATAACATTTTTTTAATAATATATTTTCATATATTTCTGTAAATTCGTATAAAAATACTTTTAAGTAATATTTTGATATCAAAATCACTTGTTTTTAATTATTTATTTATTACTTTGATATATGTTACGGGCACGTAAAGATGTTCACTTTTCATTACTTGTGCAGTCTGTTATAGTGTGTTGTTTACTGATGACGGGAAATTTTCATAATTTCGTCAAAAAAGGTTTATGTCAAAACTAACAAGGCGTTTCAAAAACTTAGTCCTCTTCTTCAGATATACGTACATATCTATGAGGTTTAAGAAAACGAGAATGTTTTATTTAATTAATAAATTGAATAGAATGTATGAATGTTGAATAGAACTTATAAATTAGTTCATGTTTCATTATGTTATAATTTTTATTAAGTTCATGTTTAATGAAGTCAATTTTCATACTATTTCCTTGTAAAAAACTTCATTAGTGCTATTCAACATTCATATATGTATTTTATTCAATTGATTTAAGTAACTCATTTTTAAGTTCTTAAAGTTCATAAATGTGCATTTTTTTTCGATGTATATCTGAAAAAGAACACCAAGTTTTCAAAAGACGTTGTTGGTTTTGACATAAAGCTCTTTGTTTGGAGTGGTAAAGTCTTGAAATTTCCCAATCTGCACTAACTTCAAATGAATAATAATTTGTTAGAATTGAACTCTCAAATAAAATCAGCACTGATAGAATAAGTTATATGAGTGAATCAATTTCTATTTATTGATTCATTGTTTTAATCTTACCAATAGAACGAAGTATAAACGACTAGAACATTAACAGATTCTGAAGTAACAAAAATTAGTATTCAATGATCCGAGAATAGAGCTAGGGAGTCGACAACCACATATCTCAGATCAATCGCTCTTAGAGACCAAAGCCCCAGCCTCACCTGTTGCTTTATTAGTGCTAGCAATTAAATCTAAATTGTTTATTGCATTTAACTAGATAACATGCTGTCAATTGTTTTTGTCACTAGTTATATTCTTTTTATCGTAATAATCATTAGAAATTTAATAATCCAAAATAAATTCTTAGTTTACAATTTTTTATTTATAAAAGTATTATAATATATGACAAATAATTTAAAATGTATGTTTATTACGATAAACTTTTTTATCTATCATTTTATGTTATTTACAATTAGGTATTTCATGTGGGTCAGCTTAGCTCAATCGCAATGTGATTGCCTCTGGACTGGTAGATCCGAGGTTCAATACCTACTCTGTCTCTCAATTCATTAAAACGAGAGGTGAATAAATCTGAGCATGTCGTCCCTTGGAGTTCCTATATTAAGCCTGTACGATGTGAGGTACTCGTTGAAAATTCATACTTAAAATGCATTTGAGTTGGACAGAATTTAGGACTACCAACGGTGGCATCTTCATTTGCGGTATCACATATACGTTTTCTCTTGTGACACTTCCACTGCAATCTAACCTAACCCGGTGTGTCATCAGTATAGAATTTATCTCTACAAAATATATATATCAGTAAAAAAAAGACATGTAGTTAGCTAGAAAAATGTACCCTTGCTACGAAAATTAAAATAATTTAAAATAAACTTTTTAAACTATGTAACTAACTTTTAACGCTATTATCTCGGAGTTGAAGGAGTTAGATTGATCTAGGGATTATTGAAGTTTTAGATTTCGTTTTGCAATAAATGAAATTTTGAGTTGAAAAAAATATGTAAAAATTACAGGATTGCATGAAACGATCTATAATTGGATATCTCACTACGAGGATGTGAGGAGGATATTAGAGGCATGTTTTGGAGATAAATGTTGCGGTTGGAATAGCTGTGGTAATTAGGAAGGTGAACAGCTGCAATCCATCCGGAGAGGTAAACCACTACAGAGAGCTGTCTTATTCAGTGATTCTGTATATATCTTGGTTGTTATCACAGCAAAATGTTGTGGCGTTGAGAAATGCATACTGAGCTCGAAGAGGCGATCAAGGCTGGAATCGCTATTAACAATCGAACACATGCCTTTCTGAAGTGCGTGAACTTACTAGTTAAGGATGTTATGCTGTATGACATGAACATTTAATTCAATAGACCAGTATTGAATCTTCAGTTGACTAATGAGATCAGATGGCAATGCGAGTGCAACAATCTGAAATACATAACTAGTCGATGGTAAGACCATCGCCGCGTTCACCAACTTTTGCGTTACCAACTGCTACAATTGCGTTGTAACCAGTTGGTTTCAATTGCGTTTGTCACCAACTGCTGCGTTACCCTATCAAACGACTGCCTTGAATTTCAGCTGAACTACGTCGGAGTAGTACTGACAAGTGGTCGAGGTTGTGCAAGCAGAGTTTTGTACCTGGAGAGCACATTACCCACTATCAAACTCGTAGACGTCTGAGCTCACACTAGTAACCAAAGCTGACATCGTACACCATCAAATACCAAAAGCAGTCCGAGCAGAAAATAAAAGCAACATAACCACTAGCATCAAGCCTACAGCTAATGACACGAGGGTATTTAATCCATTTTTTAAAATTATTCTTTTAACAACGGCATAACTGAGAAGTACCTAGAGTTACGTAGCATGTGTAATATTATGAAGCTTCAAAGTGGAATTAATCATAAACCGCAGATCATTCTGTTCCACATTCCAGAGAGTGCAAGGTACTAAAGTTCAGAATTCAAATTTATTAAGAATAATTGTTTAATTCGTGGAATACAACAAGTCGGATGAAAAAGATAATTTAAATCCATCCCTTTTTGAGCATTTACGACCGCAGTTACATATCAGGTGCCTAGTAAAGATCCCTATATAAATCATTAACCCATTCTGCATGCTAGACATGTGCTTGTCTTCGGTTCAAAGTAAACGGTTCAAATATAGTAGAAAGGATCTAATTCATCGAGTACATCAACGATCAAACAGAAATGAAAGTTTTAACCATCAGATTTGAGCATTTACGACAACAGGCACTTATAACATTATCAGGTACTTCATTCCTATATCAACGACATTAAATAATGTTCAATACTTTGAACAATCAGCACTTATTAATCAAGAGAGCATGGAACTAGCAATAAAAATAATTATCGATCAAAACTTGTACGTTAATACGATAATTTAACTTAAGTTTTTAAGACAAGTATAATGGTCAAATTAATGTTCAGTACCACTTCAGATACTGATGTTTTAATAAGTATTTTAATAAAATATTAATTAATAAAAATAAATAATATATTTTTTATTATTGTATTAATATTATTCAATAATAAATATAATGTTATTAATTATAATCAGATATTAATTAATTTTTTAAAAAAATTTCTTCTGATATCTTCTTACTAGTGTTCTATTTGTTTCCAGATCGTGTCCATTGACCAATGAATATATCCGCGCACTATAGCCCACGTCGTAACTAGCGACGATGTATTCATTTCTCACATTCATATTCTAATATGAACTACTAATGTTCACTATTTAAAGAGTAACGATTTTTTATTCTAAATATGAACTACTAGCAGTTACTTTTTGTTTGTAGATTTTAATAACGAGACCTTTATGTTCTAATATGTATCTGTATTAAATATAAGAACTGCACATCACATTAGGAATGCTGTAGGAATAAATAATTTACTTGAAGTAAGCTAAATAATTCCTTGCGAATGAGATGAAAATGTATTTAACGGAAGAATGATTTCGTTAAAGCTGTGTTGGGGATGGGTATAGAAGAGCCTATCTCAGGATTTCCATAGAAAATAACGACAAATAAACCATAACCATTTATTTCGATTAGTGATTTGATACTCTTTAGAAAGCCTTACAAATGGTTAACTATCAACATTTTTTTTTTTATTAACATTTAGGAAAAGTGAATGAAATTTGAAAATAAGTAGAAATATCTAAATTAAAAAAAAAAAAAAAAAAAAATTGAGCGCTTGTATTAAGAGAAATAAATAACAGAGGTGGGATGTGTACCGAAGGACTCTCGTAACAATTTATCTTCATATATTGTTCTGACAACGAGGGCATTTTCAAACCTCTCCCGACCATCGCTTGGTTAGGGGATAAAAAAAAAAAAAAAAAGCTAAAACTAACAGCGTTCTTGTCCACCGGTCGTTCTTTATCAACCCCCTAATGTCACAAAATAGTTTCTCCATGACAGTAATAAATCATATTTTACGTCATAACTCGAGAGAGCGAGAGAGAAAAATTACTTTTCCTTCACGTAACTTTGTTTTTAGAATAATGTCGGACATATTTCACTTTTTTTTTTTGCATAGGTATTTATTCTCTGCTGTCGAATTTCTCTTCGTTATCTGCAAAAAAATATTTTAGTAGATTCTAATTTGCTGACAAGCAATAAAATACTGATACATATTTGCAACATTTACACAAAATGTAAGAAATAGGACACATTTATGACTGAATACATTAATTATAAAAAATAATTTATTTTTTTTTGGGGAAAAATTAGATTATTGAAATTGTTATAACTCAAGAGTTGGTTTTATTGAATTTTAGTTAAATTCATTCAAAAGATTTGTTTGATTAATTCCCACTTTGGGGAAGTCAGGCTAGCTCAGTGACAATGCGCTCGTCTCTGAACTGGTAGGTTCCAGGTTCAATACCCATTCTGGCCCTCGATTTATTCACGTGATTGGTGAATAGATCTGAGGTCATTGTCTCTGGGAAAGAGATTAAACATGAAGCCGTCGGTCCCGAGCCTGTATGATATCAGGTACTCGTTAAAGATCCCTGCTATAAATATCCTTGTGTTAGGTAAAGTTTATAATTCACAATGTATTCTTCTTTGTGTGGTATCGCATAGGGCCAATGTTCGGCCTATGTGTGTTTTCTTGTGGGACTCCCACTGCATCCTAACCTAACTTGACTTTTGCTTTTATTTGAATACCTTGTGGGTCTAACCAGGGTCTACTTGTGACTCATTAATTATTCAAATCATAGGTAATCGGAATTACCAAGGCATTCAACAGTATATGGTGTCACTCATCCAAATTTGTACCCAATCAGTGAAGCATAACTGATACTCTGACGGAAATTATCTGAGGTCACTATCTCCACGTAAAATTGGTGAACAAACAAACAAACAAACAAACTCACGAACTTTATATACATAAATATGCTTAAAAGTGGCATCGCTTAAAGATACGTTATTATTTTTACGTACACATAATTCATGTTGATTATTAGTATATAGTATACTGCGTTATTGTTTACATTAAGGAAAGCTGGTAACCGAATAGGGAGACAGGATTCTCAAAATAAAAATAAATAAACAAAAATAACACTATTAGTAATAGAACTGCATGGTTGACGAAGCATTGTTAGTCTGCTGTTCTCATCTGTTATTCTGTTCTATTTAGATCTGGGGTGAGGAACCTTTTAGTCACCTGTCGCAGTTTTATTGTTTTTTTTCAGCAATGTAAATGTTTTTTTTTAAAAAACAAATGAAACTCTATGTTTGAATTCGGTATGAACAAGTGCGTACATCACTATTAAATACTTTGCAAAATATGGTTTTAAAAAAATCCAAAAGTAATTAATAATCCAAATAAAATAATAATTTAATTTTAATTGTTAATTTTAGAATATCTAAAGTTATCAGCCATTTTCCGTTTTTCAGTAACCATATATACTTATCTTATATAATTATCTTATTCCTCGGGATAAAAGTCAGCGACAGTAGTTTGTAAATGCAATTGCTTCATTATCTCATATGTGCATATATTAGATCGTATCCTTTTTTGGTAAGATTGCATAAATTTTCATCGTAATCTTCAGATTTAAATGAAATATTTTAGTTGAAAATATAGCGTTATAAAATATGGCATACAGTATTTTAAGCGTTATCTAAGTTTCAAATAAATATATTATTAAGATATAGAGTGAAAACTTAGAAAAAACGTATACAACTCACTTCCATATTTAGACAGACGTCATAATCAGACACTAGGAGTTGGATGGCATCATATTAAAGTAAACTATACTACTTTATTAAAGGTTGTATGCCTTATTTATAAACAAACTATAACCTACAGCATATATATACTAGTCAGGTTTATCCTATAACTTAAATAGATTTTACATCTGGAGTCATTACTTCTACTTATTTGAGTTGAGACAGTTTATTTTTAATTCTTCTTTCCTTTTAATGCCATTTATATAAAGTAATATATTACTCACTGTTTTCTTTAATATTTATTTGAATAATAAATAAATATTTATTATTTAAATAGATATTTAAACAAGTATATCAGAGTTTTGGAAGTATATAAATAGCATAACCTCCAACGATATATGATGTAGTATAATCTACAATGAAATATAATAAAGAATGTTCTACAGAGCTTTATAATATAGTATAACCTGCAGATATATATAATATAGTATGACCAACATTGGTATATAATATAGGATAACCTACAGCGATATATGATATAATATAACCTTCAGTAATAAATAATATAGCATAATGTACAGTAACAATATAAGATTCTATAATATACATCGATGTGTAATGCAGTATAACCTATCGCGATATATGGTATAGTAACTATAGTTATATAACTATATAACATTTGAGTTTAATTACTCTTCAAGGAAAAGTTAAAGGCATGTGAGGTCGTATCGATAAATAATGTTAGATCTGCAGTTTTTAATTATAATCTACTCACTCTTAATAGTTTATCAGATGATATTAAAAGAGTAATATAAAATTGTTGCTTGCCAACAACAATAGTCCTCTAACAGTAGTTCAGAACTAGTTAACGGAAGATTTAAGAGGGTTTAAGAAAATTGCAAATTTTATAGGGCATTAAAAAAAGTAATTCATTTAACGTTAGCTATCTCAATACACTAAAAGGCAATTTACCAAGAGTTCCAATGGAAGAATTGCTGCTATCTATACTGACTGCAACAACCCCTACTCAAGGCCAAGTTATGATGAGGGTGCAGCATCAAATGGTTTAATCATCAGCAGTGGATCATCATTAAGGGAAACCATAAACCTATGAACTAATGTGCTTCTCAAACTCTTAAACAGTTAACTGATGACTGATTGAAGTTAAAGTCTTTAAGTTAGTGTCAGTGTGTATAAATAATTACTACTTTCCTTTACCCTGCGTATGGAATATACGGAATATGGAAGTACTGAAAGTATTGTGTAGTGTATTGAGGTAGATAATTTTCATGAAAATGATAGTTTTTAAGAACATTTTTATAACGTATTTTTAACAGGAATGCATATTTGAAAATCTTCTGAGTCTATTGAATAAATTTGGCAAATCAATTTTAGTTCACTTCAAAGCTAAATCGATATAAGAGGAGGGATATTTTAATGATAGGACAATTGATCTAATGTTGTTAATCTCATCATTAAGGAATTTAAGAGAGTACACTCTTAACGCCCTCAAAAACATATTTTTAAAAACAAAAACTTTAATATTTTGTGGATGAGAAAAATAATAATGAACGTATGAAAATACATTAGTATGTTTTTTATATACCAAATATTTTATATATATACACCTCATTAAATATCTTGCCAACATTAAGTTTAGTATGTTTTCTACATACCTTTTCAAGATTTCTAATGCTACTTTTCCATCTACTTTTCTGTTTAAAAGAAGGTCTGCTCCCAAGTATACCAATATATATATATATATATATATTTTTTATATATATATATGTATCATGTATATGTATATATGGTGTAATTATTTGAGGGTTGAGATCCAATGATTTTAAACTAGTCCTTCTGCCGACGTTTCGACATATATTTATGTCATCTTCAGGGCTACAACATGATTGTTTTACAATTAGCACTACTATTACTACTATTTGGTTATTTATTACATTTTAATATGTACAGTAACAAAGAGGAATTTATTGATAAATCAGTTATTTCGACTATGGATTTTTTTTATATACATATTGACATAAGGATATTTTTATAATTATTCTACTGCTTTTACAATTATTTCATAAGTATAGAGATTACTATTTGATTACTCTGGAAATCTGTTTATGCTGCAGCATACCTTAATTTACTACTGTTACATGATGGCTATCATTTGTTTGTTTGGAAGTAGTCATCATGTAACAGTAGTAAATTAAGGTATGCTGCAACATAAACAGGTTTCCAAGGTAATGAAATAGTGATCTCTATACTTATGAAATAATTGTAAAAGCAATAAAATAATTATAACAATATCCTTATGTCAATATATAAAAAAAATCCATAGTCGAAATAACTGATTTATCAATAAATTCCTCTTTGTTACTGTACATATTAAAATTTAATAAATAATCAAATAGTAGTAATAGTAGTGCTAATTGTAAAACAATCATGTTGTAGCCCTGAAGATGACATAAATATATGTCAGAACGTCGGCAAAAGGACTAGTTTAAAATCATTGGACCTCAACCCTCAAAAAATTACATCATATAAATATTGGGTCAAGAAAACAAATCATTATATATATATATATATATATATATATATATATATATATAATTAAAGTTACAGCTAGAGAACACAAGAAAAAGGACGAACACTCACGAATCTCGATTATTTCGGCGTCTTGCTGTCTTCAGGAGAGTAGAAAGAAAGAAAATAAAATAAAAGGAAGAAAGAATGAAGGAACGGAGACGTAAATGCGTCCACTGGCCGATGTAAACTGGCGCGATACAATGACACGCAGTGCAGCCATCTTACCAACGTGAACCAGTGTAGGCTGTGAGTTAAAAAAATTATAAAAGTGATATTTAAGTAAAAGGGAGGAGAAAAGTAAAAAAGAGAAAGGAAAGGAAAAAAACATAAAACTAACTAAAATTAAACGAGAAAAAAAAATATAAATAAATAAATAAATAAAGATAAAAATAAAATAAAAAATCATCTGATTAAATTTAGACCAGGGGAATTTCTTGCACCCAATAACCAAATGAAGGCTTCCTCAGAAGCCCTTAGAGTGGTCTGGGTGTCATCATTTGAGAGTTTTCTTAATATTTTAACCCTGAAGCAATCGTTGAAGGGAAGGTTATGGAGATTGGCGTGGGTGGCAACAGGAAGCTGCTTGCGTTGACCAACGGATGACCTGTGACCATTCATACGGAGGCTAAGTGACGTGGAAGTCAGGCCCTCCTGACTTCCTCCTGACTATATATATATATATATATATATATTTAATATATTTATATATATAAAAACATTCAAAACTAAGGTTTATCGGGACTCGGTCAGTTCTTCAGGTTCAAATGAAACTCTCATTACCAACGTTTCGGTTATTCTTTAAAATCTTTTTCATAGGCTAAGTGAAAACCTTTTTCAGTAAAACTAAGTTTTACAGTTTCAAAATTTATACTTCTGCGTGTGAAAAAGTTTTTAAATAAGGACCGAAACGTTGGCAATGAGAGTTTAATTTGAACCTGAAGAACTGACCGAGTCCCGATAAACTTTAGTTTTGTCCGAAACGGACAAATATAGTTCAATGTACAAAAATAAACATACAGAAATTAAAAACACACACTTAAATATTCTAATTTTTGGTTTGAACCGTCTTCAGGAGATGTAAGAGAGGGAAACCGGTGGAGAGGGTCTCCAACTGTCTCTGAACCAGTACTAGGTTTGAAGAGGGTTTAAACCGAGACTGTATGTGTGGTCTTTTAATTACTCTATGTTTCTTTTTGTATATTTTTGTAATTTTTTTTATTGTGTATATTTTTGTAAGCGGAGGTTAATACGTTTTTGACCTAATCATCAATAATTAAATTAGTATTTGAAGTAGCAGTGATTGAAAAGGCATTTTAAAAAAATTTAAGTATTACAAAAAAAATTAGTTCGCTACATTCTTTTTATTACAAAATAAATTTTCCATTCGCAGTTTTTACAGGACTTCGACATTTGTTTTATTTTTAAAAAAGTTAAAATGGTTTATAATTTAGGCATTGCTTTGTGTCAAAACAGTATTATTCTCTGCCAAACAATTTTTTTTTTTACTTTATCCCTGAATTACGATTAAAATAAACTTTTAGTATTCAACTAAAAAAAAGTTGCTATGCAGCGCTCATACCTTATGTTGTTACCTTATGTTGGCACTCTAGAGTAGTTCCTTTCTATTATCTTTGCAAATATGACGATTTAGCGCTAAGCTAGATTCAAACAACACTAGGTTTAGTGGGATTTGTCAACACTGGATTATGCTAATGAGAGATTGCCTCATAAGCCTGATTGACGGGCCCCCAATCATTGCCTCGTTTAGATTAATCCATTTCAAACGCTTATTCCAGGAATCAACCAATATTTACATAAAATACTCTTATGTATCTCTCCTGTATCCAAATGTATTATTTCAACAACGACAAATCTCATTTAAAACTCATGTTTATTTATAATGTAGTACTGTTCTATTTCAAAGGGTCCATCATGAAAACATAGAAGTTTATTTGGTATTGTCATTTAGTTTTACTTAAATATATCGAGTGAACAATGTACTACAACTAATAACATATACATACATAAAACATTCAACCCTGTTTTATCATCATTATTATATTAGTTAATAATTGGGGGGAGGGGGGGGGGGGAAATTGGTAGCAAGCCTGGGAATGATTCACAAGTTGGTGTATTATTGTTGTCATTTTCTTCATAGTTACCATTATTTTTTAAATAAAGAACCTTAAATGTCAACTATAAACCAACCTTGCGTATTTCACTTGTTTAGTTGGCAGTTTATATATATATATATTTATATTATTAATATATATAAATTAAAAAAAAAAAACCACAATGAGAGATGGGAAAAAAGGCTAAGATCCTTGAACCGAAACAAGCGGTCTTTGTCAGCGTAAAAAAGTCAACTGACCCAAAAACAGTTGGGTTTTTGACTCTGACGAAGACCGTTGTTTGTTATTGTTGAAAAATCTTATTCTTTTTTCCCATTTCATATTGTGGTTTGATCATTGATTATTATTTCACGTCTTTATGTGAAATCTTGTTATATATATATATAATTAAAATAAGCAGTGACACATAAACTGAACCACAACAAAGACAAAGTTTCAGTTTATGTGGCTTATTTTTAATTGTAATCTGTCCTGCCGGACCGTTTTTCGTTTATCATGATATATATATATAATATTATATATTATATATTATATATATATATATATTACTTTTTTATGTTAGATTCTTAGTTTTTCTTTTTTGTTCTCTGATGACATAAAGTGGGAATTTAAAATAAATTTATAATATATATATAATATATATATATAAATATATATATATATTAAAACCTTTTAAATCACAGTAATAAATCAGAAAAATGTCAAAAATCTTTCAATTAAACGAGGGTCTTTGTCAGAGTCCAACTGATACTGAAACAAATGATGCAAAAAACATGTGGGGTGAGGTTGAGAAGAGAGGGAGGCAGGAGAGGTATTTTAAAAGACTTAAAGTGGAGGAAAGGGAACAAAGGGCTGGGAAGGAAAGTGAGAGTAAATGAAGTGTGAATGTAACAGACTTCTCACAACGTTAAAGAAGAGGATACGCTCCAGCTGCATATTTTCTATGAGATCAAGAAAACTAGCAGTCTTCTTATTAGAAAATTCATTAGGGGTGAAACGCCGGAGCTTCAACTTAGTCATCTGATGTACCAGTTCTCATGCACACAAGGGTGCTGTGAACCCCTTCCTTCAAGGTATATCTGAATGACTACAACGAAGTTATCCCTCCGCCTTACTCTTCACCTATCAGCTGGATCACCTAAAATACACATGAAATACAAACACGGCATCCGTCTAACTAGAAATGTGCTAGTGTAAAGTACTACAGTTATTGGGATAAATAACAACCACCTTCAGTTGCAAATTTTGGAGGCTTTGATTATCAAAGAAAAATGCCCTTCCCTGAATAGTCAGAATAATGACATGTTCGTTATCCCCAGTGCAAGGAATATCGATCCTAGGTTAATATACAGTAAAAATGATCATTTTAGTTCACCTACTGAGCAATAGGAGTGCTTGCATATATTTTGACTTTTTATTATTACCGTTATCGTTAAGCTGTTTGTATCATTGCTTCTGAACTTAAACTCTTTTTATTCGTTTTTTTGATTTATTATATATTATTACAATATTAATTTTGTGTTAACCCTGAAGATGACCAGTGAGGTCAAAAGCTCGATTAATAAAGTAAAGTTCTATTGCATTAAAAGTTTTTCTTAAGATGACCTTAAGAGAGTTACTCTTGCTGTTGGCTTTGCAACACCGTAAAGTGTTTAGAAGAAATGAGCACATTCTTAAAAAGATCGTCAACACTGAAGCCGCTTTTTCAAGTTGCGTGACAAACAACGCCAAGAGTCAGTAATTAGAGACGTTCAAAGTGGCCCTTTTTGATTATTAATAGTAAGAATCATGAAATGATAGGAAGCTAAAACAATTACAAAAGAAAGATCCAGGTTGTTAAAATCGTTATCTTTAATCATATCTAATAGATCAAGTACGATTAACGTTAGTAATGGTTTATTTAAGACAGTCGTCATGTTAACGAGAATCATAACTTTGCATAAATGGGTTAACTGCCGCAGAATTGACCGCGGTAGTCCATAACTACCTATTTATTTATGAACTTTTTTTGTTTACCCTGATTTGTTTTCCCCTGTCTTTTATTCCTTTTACATGCACTTTACACACTTTAAAATACCTCTCTTACCTGGGTTCCTTTATAATGATTTTACTTGTTTCAGTATATATGAGACTCTGACAATGCCAATTGTTTCGGTCGAATGACTTTAGTCTCATTTCTTATAATCTTACTCTTGTTTAGACTTTCATATATTTTTATATATTAAGAAACAAAATACACTAAGAATCGGTCAGTTTTCTAGTTGGAGTTAGATTTTTATTGTTTTTAATTTCCTAAAGCCTTTTTCGTAGGACCGAGTATGGTGTATGATGATTAATATAGGTCAGGCAGAATTATTAGTTTCTTATTCCTAATCATAAATATGTTTTAAATAAAACCGAAACAGATTTCTAATTTAGACTTGAACATATAAAACCACCTTTTTATATATATTTACGTATATTCCATTATACAATGGATACAATTGTAATGTTGTATATATTCACGAATAGAGCAATATTGTCACCAAACGTACAATCATGAACCATTTGTTAACAGTAAGAGCAAACAAAATGAATAGTATGCCTAGAAACTCAGATAAAATAATTTTAAATCAGCTAGAAAGACAAAAATATAACAACAATGTACTCTTCTTGATGTTTGACAGTTGATGATAATATAATGGAGAATTCCAATTAATGGATCTGAAGATAATTGAACCCTTGACTCCATCTATGTAATAAACTATTCAACGGAGCTTCAAAGAGCTAGACAATTAGAATAAAAGCTAGCAGAGAATAAAATCCTTTATTTTATTGGGGGGTATCAATTTCATTTGAAACAGTTCTCACTTAAAAACATGGATTCATAAAAATTAAAGCTCATTGTGTTTTATTGAAAATACATACAATATCAAACAAAGCAAGAAAGAATCAAAATAGGTAACTTTTGGATGTATCAATGAAAAAGTAGACCACAAAAATACAACAGACAAAAAACCTTCACTTAAAAGAAAAAGTCCTTTTCTGAAGTTACATCCGAGGATTATAAATAGTATTACTTCAGTCGGTGATGAAACGCTTTATGCACCCCCCAAAATGGGAGTGTCGGACTCCTGGGAAGCCAGTGTACCGACTAAAACACCACCTGTCTCCAAAAGCAGCTCCTTTATTGTGTGCTGGGGCTGCCGTCCCTGTCGCAGGGGTGGTAATTGCGTCCGCTGCGCAGTGTAAGCTAACAGTACAGAGCAGGCCGTTCCAAGCGCGGCGCAGTAGCCCAGTCCACGGCAGTCATTGGCTAGCCAGGCAGGTTTTCTTTGCAAGGGCTTTGTCCAGCTTGGACCCGTTGGGTGGTACGGGGTGCTAGCATCCCGCTTGTGAGTAGAAGAAGAACTGACAAGAAGGCTTGTCAGTAGCCTGGTGCAGCACCACTTGCGGTGGGTTTTCCAAAGTGAAACTCAACCTGTGACTGGGTAATGTGCGCCTCTCCATCTAAGTCCCCAGCACACAATAAAGGGGAAGCTATTGGAGCAGGTGGTGTTTTAGTCGGTACATTGGCTTGCCAGGAGTCCGACATTCCCATTTTGGGGTGCATAAAGAATTTCACCATCGACAAATAAAAAAAAAATAAGCAGACCAGAACTAATAAATGTTTTTCATTTCGATATATACAACAGAAATTGTTCATTTTTTTATTTCATAAAATCTTTATAGGATATAAAATATATTTAAAAAAGAAAGAATGAAACATTTTGACTTATACGAGTATGTTGGTTAAAGACAGTATAACTCATAGATTATTTTAAAGGGAGTATCGATGTGAATACAACTAATTACTTGGATTGAATGGTTTCTGATTTTAGTTAATGGACTCTAGTCTGATATACTGAGGGGTCATAAACGAGGTGTTGACTAAAGGCCTTAGAGCATTGGTTTTAAATTATTTTCATTGTGGTAAATTAATCCAACCATCACTTCAAGTGTCATTTTGATTATGAATCATATATGTATATATATTCTACTAAAAATTCTATTTCTAGTAATAATCCAATACATATTAAATTTTAATTTTTACCTATATATATATATATATATATATATATATATCAATGATCAAACCACAATAAGAAATGGGTAAACAAGACTAAGATCTTTCAACCGTAACAAGCGGTCTTCGTCAGAGTCAAAAACCCACTGAACACTAGATGCCAGAAAACATCTGGTGAGGAGTTGAGAAGAGTGGGAGGGAAGAGTGGTATTTTAAAAGGGTGAAAGTGCAGGAAAGGACTAATGTCCAGAAAGGGATGTTTGGGGAAACAAAGGAGTACAGTAAGAAAAAGTAAAAAAACTATCCGCTAGCTGTCAACCCTCTTTGCAGAGGCTATTGCCCTCGTGACGAAAGTATCAAGTTTGAATCAATCGTATCAAGTTTTTGACTCTGAAGAAGACCGCTTGTTACGGTTGAAAGATCTTAGTCTTGTTTTCCCATTTCTTATTGTGGTTTGATCATTGATTGTTATTTCACGTGTTTATGTGAAATCTTTTTATATATATGTATATTTATATATAAATAACAAGATTTCACAATAAACACGTAAAATAGCAATCAATGGTCAAACCACTAAAAAGAATGGAAAAAAAAAGACCAAGAGCTTTCAACCGTAACAAGTGTCTTCGTCAGAGTCAAAAACCCTAAAATATTAAAAAAATTTTTTTTTTAATTTATAATATATATACAGCATTATATAATATATATATATATACTTACAGAAATTATATAATAATATAAAAATAATTTGCCCAAACATCCCTACCTGGACTATTGTCCTTTCCTGCATTTTACACCCTTTTAAAATACCATATTATGCTTTACCTATTTCTTTTTGTGGTTTAATCATCGATGATTGGTTAATGGCTCAGGGATGACTTACTGTGACCATTGGTCAGAAATGATGGGTTTCTTGAACGAATCGACTTCATTTTATTAAAACAATATTTTATAATCATTCTTGGACATAGGATTGAAAATAGTTTTGTTTTGGAAGTAACTAGTATTACAGCGTAGTAAAGTCAAATACAGAAAAAGAAATAATAAAAGTCACCAACAAATCATCTAAAAATCACCAATAATTCTAAATATGATTTCTACATCTAAAGTTGATTCCTACGTTACTTAAATTGCTATTTTGCAACAACCATATTTCATTGATCTTAGGTCATTAATTAATGACCTTAAGAATAGGAACTAATTAATAGACTAAAAGTAAAAAAAAGATGATATATAGGATTTCTACATGGTATAGTGTCCTAACAGTGATGTGTATAGGTATACATTCATTTTGTTTTGTAGTATACAAACCTGTATAGCTGTTGATATTGTATGTTGATGATTTTGCATACCTGTCAACAGTTTTATAAACTGTTGATAAAAAGATATATTATCAAATAACAACTAAAAGAAAATTTAGTGACATGAAGTAGTATCACTCTATGTCATTTGTCAATGTGATAAATTTACTGGCTCATACACAGTTATATACTAATCTCTCACCCCCTGTCTCTATTTGTTCACTCACTATTTCTCACTGAGCTCTTCACAGACTCGACAGACAACACCCTTATACTTTGTCTGTATAAGCAAGCGTCAAACTGTTACTGTATAAGCTTATAGTTGTCATAAGCGTAATAATTGTTACATAAGCTTATAATCGTTTGCATAAGCGTCAAATTACAATTGCAATAATTACAAAATAACTATTTTATATATATTTGTGTAAATATTTTTATAAAAAATTCAGCTTACTGAATTAAGCTTACTCAGCTTAGCTATTTCACATCATTTTAGCATTAAAGGTTTTATGGTGATTTTTTAATCCAATATAATAGAAGTTTAAGAAACCACTGTCCGAATTTAAATTTTGTAGACTTTATATCAGTATTAATATTTTGGGAATCGTGATACAAGAGATATGATTTCTTTCGCTTGTCCACTCAGGGACTCCTTTAGTGACATAGTTATTTATATTTGTTTCAAGTAGTAAGCAGTCTCTTGTATGTTGGCTGATTCATTTGACAAAGCTAACTTCATTTCAAACTCTAAGTAGACATTATTATGTATTGCAACAAAGCAACTGTCAGAATTGTTTACACTGAGTTAGTCACATGAATGACTGATAAAAACTGTTAAGTGCATTTTGAATTATAACTATTTTATTATTAATATGTGTGTATTGTTGCAGGTATAGATGAAAAGATACCTGTACATAGGTAAGTGAATTTATTGTTCTGATAATAAACCCAGTCAGTGCTACTACAAATTCTTATTTGTATAAATATTGATTAATAATTTTATCTAAGCTTGACATAGTTTAAATTGAAAGTACCGTCAGCTAAGGAGTATAGCACGCGTACAGACAGATATATCAAGAGCTTTTTTACCTAACTTCTGTTCAGAATGTAGGAATCTATCTGTTTTGCTGTATATATATTTGTATCTTAACTGTAGTAAACTAAGATGGTTGGATTTCTTAGTCTTAGCTTGTAAACATGTTGTTTACAGTATTACCAAATGAATTTGCACAATTTCGGCTAAAAGTTTAACAAAAAATGTCTAAAACTTGGCTAAAATATTCCATACCTGCCAAACTTTTAGCTAAATTATACAACTGAAGTAATTTAATTAGGCAAACTACAAAAATAGTGAAACAATATAAACATATAGAAATGAAATTTACTTTACATTTTACTGTACAAATTGTAATTTCTGAAATCAAAATTGAAATAACGAATTAAGTTATTTTGTTAATGGGATTTGAACCAATGAAATCTTTATACTATACAACTTTGCTCGTTAAAGTTTCATCATTGTGTGCAAAATTCTAGTTAAATTTGGATATCTCTACACCGAAGGTGGGAAGTCGAAAATGTTTTAAAATCATACTTCACTATCTCCACACACGAGTTACAATCAACAACAAAAGGAACATATTGAGTTTCATTTTAAACCTTTTTGTGTTTTCGGATAGTAAATAAACAAATCTTGAGTTTTTTTTTGAAGTCTGTCCTGGGTCTGAAGAAAATGCCATTGAGAAACTGGCAGCCATCCTTGCATTCAAAGCCTGCCAATTTGTCGGTATTAAACAACTACAGAATATCTTCAAAACGAGTTCATACTTATGCTTGTAGTTAAATTCATCATGAACCATTGTACCAATCTGTTTCATACTTATATAATAAGTGAAATATTGCTCCACTGACACCATATCACGAAGTTGCTAACAATTGGACAACCGTAATCCATTATTAGCTGAATTTTTGGCTATTGATTAGATGTGATAACCGACTGGTTAGATCAACTTTAATTTGCCTAGATCTAACAGAAAAATGGTTGATTTGGCAAGTAAGGTCGTTTGTCATGAAGGGATTTCACATTGATGATAGAAGGAGGAACTCAAAAGCCAAGTAAAAATACAAGTTTATAATGAGATAGGAATCTCTCTGTTTTCAATCTTCTTCCTATAAAACAGTCAAACCATAGAAGAGCTATTCTCATAAGGAGAGCCCAAAAAATATGTTTTTGTGTTTCCTTACCGATTACAGACTTATTCATCCAGCTACAAAAAAGTATTTATGTAGATATTATGTTATTATTAAAAATACAGACCTTATATAATATTATATATTAACAATGATATTTAAACAATTTTGTAACAAACACATACAACATATCAACTGTATATGGTAACATCATCCAAGTATACTGCTTCAGGTACCACGACTTGAAAGGTCATGACATCAGAAGAAAACTGTCGGAGACTAAGTTATATAAATATAACTATTGAATGATTCAGATATCAAAAACTAACTACTTATCGAAAATATATATATTAAAAATGTTTTATAAATATATATTTATATATCTATACAATATTGTAGTTATAAATACACTGTACAAAAGTTTTAAATATGAATGAATAACATATGTGTTATAGGTGGCCCATGTCAAAGCTATATCTTCATTCGATACTACTGTTTCAGGAACCATGAACCGAAGAGTCAAAAGAAAGAAGATGAAAGATGAACGGGGAGAAGTATTATAAATATAACTATTCAATGTCATGTATATGATACATTTGAGATAAATCGAACTGATTTAAAGGTCAAATGTTTTATAAATATATAATTATATATCTATACATTATCGTTGCATTAAATCCAATGTATGAAGTGTTGTAAATGAGGAGTAATGCTATAATATGTGTTTTAGGAGTCATATATCAACTGTATATCTTCATTCGATACTACAGTTTCTGGTACTATAAACAGAAGACTCATGAAAGAAGATGAAAGATTTCCGGGACTACGTTGAATAATATAACTTCTGAATGTTTCAGATATCAAAAACTATCTTGATATGGATAGATTTATATTTAAAATAATTTATATATATATATGAATAATAATCAAAATAACACTTGATATAATAGATGGATTAATTTACCACAATGAAAACAATTTTTGAAACAATGCTCTAAGGCCTTTCGTTAACACATCTTCGGATAGCAAGTGAACTAAAAAAACAATAAATACTTGTTAACTTGGCTGATTGAAATTTTCAGAATCCAGGAAGATTGAAATTCTGGAAATTTCAATCAGCCAAGTTAACAAGTATTTATTGTTTTTTTAGTTCACTTGCTCTCCGAAGATGTGTTAACGAAAGACCTTAGAGCATTGTTTCAAAAATTGTTTTCATTGTGGTAAATTAATCCATATATATATATTATCGCAGCTATAAATCCATCTCATGAAGTGTTCTTTATGAAGAAGAATGCATATAATGTGTGTTTCAGGTGTCCCATGTCAAAGGTATATCTTCATTCGATCCTATAGTTTCTGGTACTATAAACACAAGACTCATTTAAGAAGATGAAAGATGTCCGGGACTACTATAAACGGAAGACTTATGAAAAAAGATTAAAATTTCCGGAACTATGTTGAATCATATAACTACTGAATGTTTCAGATATCAAATAGTATCTTAATACGAATAGATTAACATTTAAATTATTTTGTAAATATATTATATATATATATTTATGTTGTTTTAAATCCAATATATGAAGTGTTGTAAATGAGGAGTAATGCATGTAATATGTGTTTTAGGTGTCCAATATCAAATGTATATCTTCATTCAATCCTACAGTTTCTAGTACTATGGAGAGAAGAGTCATGAAAGAAGATGAAAGATGTCTGGGACTACTATAAACGGAAGACTTATGAAAAAAGATTAAAATTTCCGGAACTATGTTGAATCATATAACTACTGAATGTTTCAGATATCAAAAACTATATATATATATATATATTTGTCGTATCTGTAAATATATCCCATGAAGTGTTCTTTATGAAGAAGAATGCATATAATGTGTGTTTTAGGTGTCCCATGTCAAAGGTATATCTTCATTCGGTCCTATAGTTTCTGGTACCATGAACAGAAGACTCATGAAAGAGGTTGGAGGATGCCCAGAACACGTAGAATAATAAAATGAATGTTTCAATTCAAAACCTATCTTGATATGGAATGGTTTTATTTAAAATAATTGATTATTATATATATTTGTAGCTATAAGTCCATTCATGAAGTGTTCTTTATGAAGAAGAATGCATATAATGTGTGTTTTAGGTGTCCCATGTCAAGGTATATCTTCATTCGGTCCTATAGTTTCTGGTACCATGAACAGAAGACTCATGAAAGAGGTTGGAGGGATGCCCAGAAATAGTTGAATAATAAACTACTGAATGTTTTCAGATAACAAAACCTAATCTTTTGATATGGAATTAGGTTTATATTTAAAATAATTGATATATATATATATATTATCGTAGCTATAAGTCCATCTCATGAAGTGTTCTTTATGAAGAAGAATGCATATAATGTGTGTTTTAGGTGTCCCATGTCAAAGGTATATCTTCATTCGGTCCTATAGTTTCTGGTACCATGAACAGAAGACTCATGAAAGAGGTTGGAGGATGCCCAGAACTACGTAGAATAATATAACTACTGAATGTTTCAGATATCAAAACCTATCTTGATATGGAATAGGTTTATATTTAAAATAATTGATATATTATATATATAATTATCGTAGCTATAAGTCCATCTCATGAAGTGTTCTTTATGAAGAAGAATGCATATAATGTGTGTTTTAGGTGTCCCATGTCAAAGGTATATCTTCATTCGGTCCTATAGTTTCTGGTACCATGAACAGAAGACTCATGAAAGAGGTTGGAGGATGCCCAAACTACGTAAATAATTATAACTACGAATGTTTCAGATATCAAAACCTATCTTGATATGGAAAAGGTTTATATTTAAAATAATTGATAATATAAAATATGTATTATCGTAGCTATAAGTCCATCTATGAAGTGTTCTTTATGAAGAAGAATGCATATAATGTGTGTTTTAGGTGTCCCATGTCAAAGGTATATCTTCATTCGGTCCTATAGTTTCTGGTACTATAAACAGAAGACTCATGAAAGAGGATAGACTAAAGACCAGAACTAAGTTGAATAATATAACTACTGAATGTTTCAGTTTACATATACTATCATGATATTGAATAGATTTCGATTTAATATATTTTAATAACATATATGTGTTGTTATTTTACATTATTGTACTCTACATTATTGTTGTTTTAAAACCAATTTATGAACTGTTGTAAATGAGGAGTAATGCATATAATATGTGTTTTAGGAGTCATATGCCAACTGTATATCTTCATTCGATACTACAGTTTCTGGTACTATAGACAGAATACTCATGAAAGAAGATGAAAGATTTCCGGGACTACGTTAAATAATATAACTACTGAATGTTTCAGATATCTAATAGTATCTTGATATCGAATAAATTTAGATTTAAAATATTTTATTAACATATATTTATATATCTATATATTTACGTGGTTTTTAATCCAATGTATGAAGTGTTTTATAAGAGGAGTAATGGATATAATATGTGTTTTAGGTGCCCAATGTCAAATGTATATCTTCATTTGATCCTAGAGTTTCTGGTACTATAAACAGAGGGATAACGTGGAGGGATCCTCTTTATAGATATATCATAATAAATGATATGTCGATAAGATGGCCCATGTAAACTATATTTCTTCATTAAATCTTACTGTTTCAGGTAACATGAAGAGAAGACTCATGATAAAACATGCTATTCGTCGGTGAGTAAGTTTTATAAGTATTACTATTTTTTGCTTCATATATTATAGTTTTAAATTGAAGGAACTTATTTTAATTTATTATTTTTTATTTATATTATATTTAAAATTATTGTTATTTAATTTCATTGTGCGAAGTATTATAAATAATGGATTTATAACATTTTGTTATAGGTGCCCCATATCAGCTGTTCCATAGACAGAAGGGTCATGAATGAAGAATGATGTCACTGAGTATGTATATATTTATGACTACTTAATGTCTCAGACATCATTATTTATAATGGTTTAAAACTTATTAAAATTATATGTATAACATGAAATTCTAACCAATATTTATATATATATATATATTATACCATATATAAAACATATATATACATATATTTATATGCATGTTTATATTATTAGGTTCAAATTAGTCTTCATTATTATTTCGTATTATATACTTTTTATCTGGTTTCTAAATAAATATTGGAGGGATTTCTATTTTTCCTCTCCTCCGCTGGGGGGCAGCATTGCGGTGGTTCCACGTGTTACTCTGGGGGCCAGTAGCAGTTTGCTTCTCAACGCTAGTACTTCGCACTTCTTCCCGATGACGACGGATGTCGAAATAATCGAAGTGATTTCTGTAGTGTCTTTCTGTGTTCTTTTCTCTGTGTTAAAGTGTATATATATATATATATATAATCCAATTAAAAAAGATAGCACACAGATAGACACCAGGAATAACTCACTTCTATATTTCGACCATTGTCGTCACCAGGAGGCGAAGAGTTCGCAGGAAGGCAGAGCGGCGACTGAAAACGAACGGTAGCAGCCAACAAGCGAAACGGGCTGCTATCTGTGTGCTATCTTTTTTAATTGGATTTTATTTAAAAGTCCGTTGGACCGTTTCATTTAATTATATATATAGTTGAAATGTACCGCAGCTTCGGCGTTAACGACTTTCAAACTAAGCTGTTCCAGTCTCCTGATAGTCTTACGAATATAAGGTGGAAATTCGCAAATAAGTTGTCCAAAGGGCATTGAGACACTTTTTTGAAATACTTTACAAATGCCTCCAACCTAATACAATATACATATACATATATATAATATATATATATATATATATATATATTTATATATATATATATATTGTCGTTTTAAATCTGCGCCATAGAATGTTGGGAAGGTCGAGGGTCTAGCTCCCTCTTCTTGCTGTTGAGGCAACCTCCCGAGAAAATACTGTTTTTCTTTCAACCCCTCGCTTGGGATCTACCCATTCTTGGTCAAAAACCACAGCCACTATGAGATCAAAACTAATCTATTAGTTATATTGAAACCGGAAGGAAATCTGCTTGAACTTCGCTGCCCTTACGGTACAATCAACATAAGAGTTCTCGTGTAGATCTCAGATCTGAGGTCCTTATTGTGTCTGTCTTGCTTAGCGCATTTGACGTCAGTGGTCACAAAGCCTTCCAACTGTTTGGCAGTCCTCGAAGACAGCATTACTTGTTACCCACTCTTGTGGTGAGAACATCGACAGATAGTATCATTGGAAAAATCTAGATTTGTCCTTAAAGACGTTTGCTTCCAAAGAATTTCTAAATTAAGGATAGTCTGTTTGTAGCATACTCATTGTAACTATTCAAGCCTTAAATTTACAGTTTAATCATTCAATTAAATCCACTGCAAAATTATTTTCATTTTTCTGATATTTTTACTATAATAGTTTTAGTCATTACAATAAAAAAACTGAAAATTCATCTTAGAATAATGGAATACCTATAGTTGTCAGATATGTTTAAATTTTCTCAGATATGTTTTAAGTAAATCGAGTGAAATAAAATCGAGTTCAATAACTAAAAATTAGAGAAGTTTTGACTTTAGAGACCTCGAAACATGAAAAATCTCGAGATGAAATTTTTTCATGATTACAATACTTTATTTACTATAGTATACGTATATTCTACTTAACTTATTATGCTTACAGAAAGGAAATATAAATATTTCAGATGAATAGTTGGGCAGAAATATGAAATCTTGAATGAAATAAACTATTAACTATTCTTTAGAGTTTTGAAATAAATATCTTGAGAATTGAAATTTTATACAGAACTCATGGACAAGCACATCACCGCAAGAAAAGAAACATTTTGTTTTGTAGAATTTAATGTTACATTGACAAATATTTAATACTTTTTACAAAAGCGATTACTATTTTTTTATTTTTTGAGTATGATTGTGAGTAGAGTTGTTGTATGTTGGTAAAAGGTGATACAACTGAACTTTTGATCCCTCTATTTAATGCTTGATCTTCCAAGGAACCCATTGCATTTCTGATGGTATTTGGTAACTGTATGGTACTAGACTAACCATTAAAACATACATTCATGAAATATCAAAGATATATTTACATAAAGTAATGTAAACAACAATCATTAGTACAAAAAGTTTTGTTAACTAGACATGAAAATGTTTTAAGTGGAATAATACATAATGAGGTATTTACTGGTGAGAATAGAAGCAGGTTGGAGAGTGGCTCTGTTTAAATGCCAAACTAAGCGGCTTCAAGAACGCAAAGCCTTTGTGCCATTCGTTTGTCAGTAAAGCCTGGGTGCCGTTTGTTTGAAGGCAAGCCTCTTGTCTGTAGAGCACCACTTAGACAATTCCCAAAGAAGGATTAATTCACCAAGTCATTATCACTCCTCGCTGAGAGATATAAACAGATCAGCATTGCCTCTCGCTCCAACCTTGCACTGATTATACCCAACTATACTACTAGCTCCACCTCAATGAATCATTTATTTCAAGCTAAAAGCGATTTTAACGCCTCTTTTATATATATATATATATATATATATATATATATATATTATAAACTCAAAACAACTCAGTTGGGGTTTTGACTCTGACGAAGACCGCTTGTTAGGGTTGAAAGATTTTAGTCTTGTTTTTCCATTTTCTTATTGTGGTTTGATCATTGATTGTTATTTCACGTGTTTATGTGAAATTTATATATATATATATATATATATATATACACATACATAAAATATAATTTCCTGACCACAATTAAGAAAAGACAAAAAGGTGATTCCCTATATTAACCCTGACCAAATTCCAAGAAGAAGAAAAAGTGTATGTACACATATATATATATATGTTTGTGTATGATGGCAGCAGATCTTCTTTCAAACATGTATTATTAAAGTTGGCAGCAGCTTCTGCGTTGACCAATTTATGGCTGATTTTTTATAGTTTCCTCACTAGTTTACGGTAACTCTCGGGTATTTTCCAGAGGAGTTCTGGTAACGACAAATGAACGAAGAGCCATGCTGAAGAGGTTCATAAACAGAAATTAACAAGAGAGAACCTGACTGAGGGGACAACTATTTTGCAAAGCTTACAAGACGACGTCAGACTACATATACTTGAAGCCCTCTACATTAAGGAATACGACCCTTCATTAAACATACAAAACAGTGACCTCAAGCTATACCCAGTTAAAAAATTTTGATACCACCTAAAGCTTGTAAGGGAGGTGTAGGTGAAGGGACACGACACATGTAGATGGGTTCAGTGCCCTGCCCTGCCGGCCTCCCACCTACACCTCCCTCCTTCTCCATACTTTATTTCCTTAGTTAGTTGTTAACTGTACCATAGTTAAGTTGTTCTCTATACCATAGCCTTAGTTTTGATTATAATTTAGTTTATAGTTTTTTACCTGAAGATGGCTAATGTAAGCCGAAAGCTTGTGTGTTAGATTAAGTCGTAAATTATAGTGTTAGAATAAAGTTTTGAAAGTGTTTAGTGTTTACCTTCATGTCGTTACCAGAACTCCTCTGGAAAATACCCGAGAGTTACCGTAAACTAGTGAGGAAACTAGAAAAAATCAGCCATAAATTGGTCAACTCAGAAGCTGCTGCCAACTTTAATAATATATATATATATGCAGATGAATCACAATAAACACGTGATGCAATCAATGAAAACAAACCACAAGGAAAAAAAAGAAAACAGATGGAAAAAATGCTCTGAGGCCTTTCAATTTATGTCATCAGAGAGCAAACAAGTAAGAACTGAACTGGTCAGTTCTTACCTTGTTTGCTCTCTGATGACATAAATTGAAAGGCCTCAGAGCATTTTTTCCATCTGTTTTCTTTTTTTTCCTTGTGGTTTTTTATATATATATATAATATATATATATATATATACCATGATAAACGAAAAACGGTCCGGCAGGACAAATAACAATTAAAATAAGCAGTGACACATAAACAGAAACACAACAAAGACTCACTTTTCAATATTTCGACCGCCATTACGGTCGAAATATTGAAAAGTGAGTCTTTGTTGTGTTTCTGTGTCACTGCTTATTTTAATTGTATATATATATATAAAGATTTCACATAAACACGTGAAATAACAATCAATGATCAAACCACAATAAGAAAATGGGAAAGCAAGACTAAGATCTTTCAACCGTAACAAGCGGTCTTCGTCAGAGTCAAAAACCCAACTCAGTTTTGACTCTTATTTATGGTTAATTTGACGTGCTATCATTGGACAGTTTTTTTTTATTTTCTTGATATGTAAATGCAGGGTTTCCCAAAAAATGTATACACACTTTAAATTATTGTAATATTACAATAATTTATATTATAACTATATTCGTAGTTATGATCGACCGTCATGTTAACAAATCAGAAATTACAATGTGCTGTAGATTATCATCAGAAGGATTAACTGAACAATTTTTTTAACTCCACTATGGTTGGTCTTGTTTACTTTAAACCTGCTGCACCTTTCCAAGTACTTTTTTGGTCTTGATCATAGTCAGAAAGAGAATGACTTAATCGAAAATGTAATTTTTTCACTGAAAACATTTTTATAACGAAAAGCAAACAATTGAGTTATCAGCTGCTACAAGATGTTCACATCTTATTGGAAACCCTTTGCATTATCGGTCATATGTGGACCAAATCAGACTACTGTTTGAGAACAGGCGGTGACAACACAATAAAATGATGCTTGTTAATTTATTTATATGGTTAAAACAAAATTAATTACAATAAACATCGAAATTACAATAATTTAAAGTGTGTATAGATTTTTTGGGACACCCGGTATATAAATTACTATACATTGCAATATTTTTTTAATGGCTTAAATAGGCTTATGTAAGATTGACAAAAGAGATTGTAAATCAGATGCATCGGTTATTATTAATAAAGCCCGGTTTGACTGCTATGATTAGTTGCTTCGGACTAATCAGAATTGACTTCGAGTGCTGGCCCAAGTTGCTATCCCGTCAGTCTGTTTACTCTAACAGTTCAAAGACTAACTTTGCAGCTCTCCTACCCTCTAAATGGTACTAATCAAACATAAACACTGCATATCAATCATTTACAACTAAGCCTTCCACCAAATTCTAGTTCTATCTTCTACAATGAAAAGCATAACTAACAAAAACACAACTCCTTCATACCCCAAAGAACTAAATTACACCACGTCTCTCTTTTAAAGCTACGTTATCACTTTTGAGATTTCTCTAAGATAAAATTATCTACTGTAATAATATTTGCCAACAGTGACGATATGAACGTTCGATGTTTACTGGGCTTATATATTAATTATCATTTCAGGAGATTATTCTATGCATTATTTCTTTTTACCTTGCATTGTTAGTAGACCGGATTGCAGGATTACATAGCCTTTTTATATTTTAATTATTTTTAATTTAAAATATGTTTCTTAAGAAATGTAAGTAGATTTTAAGATTCTTCTTAAAAAGTAAACTCTCTCTTTCTCTCTCTCTCTCTTTCTATATTATTATATATATATGATTAAACACACGTGTTTATTGTGATTCATCTGCATATATATTATATATATAATATATATACATCAAAATATATATATTATATATATATGTGTATAATATATATATATATATAATATATAATATATTTAGGTGATTCCGTATATTAACCCTGACCAAATTCCGAGAAGAAGAAAAAGTGTTTGTTATTAATTTGTGGTCAACAAAACAATACCTTATATATATATATAAAACTGAAGTTTACCGGGACTCAGTTAGTTCTTCAGGTTCAAATGAAACTCTCGTTGTCAACGTTTCGGTTTTTATTTAAAAGGTAGAAGTATAAATTTTGAAACAGAAAAACTAAGTATTACATTACAAATTATTTTTCTTTGTTAAACATTTTGTAATGTAATGCTTAGTTTTTCTGTTTCAAAATTTATACTTCTGCCTATGAAAAAGGTTTTAAATAAAAACCAAAACGTTAGCAATGAGAGTTTTATTTGAACCTTAAGAACTGAGCGAGTCCCGATAAACTTTAGATTTGTTTCTATTCCACGGTCCATACTTTTATCCATATTTATATATATATATATATATATATAAATATTTCACATAAACACGTGAAATAAGAATCAATGATCAAACCACAATAAGAAATGGGAAAACAAGACTAAGATCTTTCAACCGTAACAAGCTGTCTTCGTCAGAGTAAAAAACCCAACTGAGTTTGTGTTTTTCGACACCATTAATGCTGTCGAATGGAAATTATAATGTTGGGGTTCGAGAACTTTCGACCAAACTCTCTGGGCAACGTATAAATGAAACAATTGGGTGGGAAGAAAATTTGTCTCATGTAATTTCACTAGTATATATATCCTCGGAACTAATCCATTATATGATTTCATTAATATCGCTTGACGAAGATTTATCCAGATCTTCTTTTTAAGTACATCAACGACCTTATTTACTTTAGTACATAATGTTGATGGTGGATCAGTTGAAATAATATAAGTACCTATATCTTCCACAATGTCTTAATTTAGTTAAAATCTTCTTCCTTCATTCTGACTGTTTTGCCAGATTTATCACTGTTACACACAATTATATCCTTATGGTCTTTTAAGAATTTTTTAGTTTTTTGAAAACAACGATCTATACTTGAATTCTGTTTTTTCAGTCGATTAGATGTATTATTTAATCTTTTACTATAATTTGTTATAATATTTACACAGTTACTTCTAATTGTTTGACAATTTTTCCACATTAACACAGGTAAAAATCTTTTTTAAATCTCCAATCATTTCAAAAGTAGGAATATCTTCTCTTTGTTTACATTCTTTAGCAAACTTTTCACCTACCAAAAGTAAGTGCCGACTTTCCTTTTGGAAAATTCACATTACTTAAATTAGTTATTGCTAGCTCTCCAGAGTAATCAAAGAAACCTTTACCTTGTTTTCTTTTTAAGTTAGATAACTTCTTTTCTAAATTTTTCTCTGATCTTGGCAATTGTGGCTGTATAGTTTCTAACAGTAATATCTGGTAATTTTTGATTTGCCTTTTCATTACAATTTCTAGTAGCCTTATTAATACTATTAATACGCCAAATTTTAACCTTGATTTCAATTTTCAATAGATTTTGCTTAAACGGCTTTACCACTTCTTCCACTCCTGCGAGCAGCAGGAGTCAGAGTAAGTCAGCCGTGGCTGCTGGCAGGAGTACTTCTATCCGATGACGACGATAATCGAAATATAGTAGTGGGTGTTGTATGTCTATCTATGTTATCACTACTTATATGTATTCGGTACCGTCGTCATAGGTATATATATATACTCATGCGAGCAGAAGAGAGAGAGAGAGAGAGCAACAGAGGACAGCTGTTGCAGGAGTACTCTACCTCGATGACGACGATAATCGAATTCTATCAGAAAACTGGGTTTATATATATATATATATATATACATAATTGAAAGAGAGTGAGAGAGATAGAGAGAGAAATTCATGAATACAGAGATATAATATTATATAGAGCATACAAGGACAGCTGTTGAATACGAAATGGAAATCAAATATGTACAAAGAATTCAATATGAAGAAAACTGGAAAATCTTTACTACGACAAATTGAAAGGTAGTGGCACCAATAGTTAAGAAATTCACTGAATACCAATAATATATATATATATATATCTGTTATATGTCATCTACTTGAAGTGAATACGAAATAGAAATCAAATATGTTCGAATATTCAGAAATGAAGTAATAGAAATGTTTTAATAAAGCTGTACGTAATGTTGAAGGTAGGGCACCAAAGTTAAAAATCTCACCTGGAAAAAAATATATATATTATATCTGTTAATTGTCATTAGGGTAAATAATATATCAAAATGTTTGAATTGTAGAAATGGTAATAGAATGTTTTTAATAAAGCTGTCGTATTGTTGAATGTACAAATTGTTAAGAATACGATAATACTGTGTTTCCAGTACATGAGGACGATCCCTAGGGCTGTTCATGTGTAGAAAGGGTTTGGAAGAGAGCGTGGGAAAAGACGCAGCTTTTGTGTTCACGATTTTCTTTCGCCGTGTCCTCCATCATTCCAGCATTTCTTCTTTATCTTTTTTTTTTTTTTTTTTTTTTTTTTTTTTGGTTGGGTTACTTCAGTGGTATAGTATTGTATTAAAAGAAAATGTGCAAGCTTTTGACCAGTCATTTGTCATCATAAGATATAAACGAAAGTTGCCGACCAAAGATTATTTATCTCTGCTATAGGTAATAACATTAAACAGGAGCTGTTGTGATTTATTTGGAAACATATCTTCATTAAGCTGCATAGATACTGGTTCAATTCTATCAACACTTATTCGTTTGTGTGATCGAAAATGATAACTACTCAAATAAAAGTAATACATAATATATACGATTTAAAACTAGTAAAATAATTACAATGAATAGATTTGAAAATAGATTTTTCGAAATTTAAGAAACAATCTGGAGTGGCCTACACACAACTTTATTATAAGTAAACATAATATCAAACTTCTTGACAATTTGAACAATTAGATTACAATTAGTGTCCGTTTTGTAATATGAAACGAAAGTGTCTTTTATCGTACTTCAATTTTACCCAAAATTTAAAGAGTTGATATAATTGTTGTTATAATTTGAATTTTCAAAACCTGATCAATATCCTCAAAACTCAAATTCAACAATTATATATATATAACTTATATATCTATATAGATATATAATCTATATATCTATAATATAACTGTATATATAACCGTATATATATATATATATATATATATATATATATATATATATATATATATATATATACAAAACTAAATTGATCAAGACTCGGTCAGTTCTTCAGGTTCAAATTAAACTCTCACTACCAACGTTTCGGTTTTTATTTAAAGCCTTTTTCATAGGCAGAAGTATAAATTTTGAAACAGAAAAACTTCAATTTTGAAACAGACTTCAGTTGTTAAAATCCACAGACTCATTTTCTTTGTAAAATAATTTGTAATGTAATACTTAGTTTTTCTGTTTCAAAAGTTATACTTCTGGCTATGAAAAAGGTTTTAAATAAAAACCGAAACGTTGGCAATGAGAGTGTAATTTGTACCTGAAGAACTGACCGAGTCCCAATAATAATCAACAATGACTCTTGATATAATATATGAATTATACCACAATAAACAAATATATATTAATTAAAATGCTCTAAGGCCTTTACATTATCAGAGAGCTAAATGAAATCTTTCTTAAAAAATTAAAATACTCTAAGGCCTTTCGTTACAACATATTCGTTAGCTCTCTGATGATGTTGTAACGAAAGACCTTAGAGTATTTTAATTAATATATATTTGTTTATTGTGGTATTTAATTCATATTTATATATATATTCAAACCACAATTAGAAATGGGAAAAAAGACTAAGATCTTTCATCCGTAACAAGGGGCCTTCGTCAGAGTCAAAAACCCAACTGAAACACTAGATGCAGAACATTAATTGTTGTTTCATATATTTATTGTGAAATCTTATTAAATATTATATATATATATATATATATATATATATATATATATATATATATATATAATATCTTCTCCTAAGCCTCCAAAAACTGCTGGTGGTATGGTTCAATGTGGACGTCGTGGATGTCTTACTTGTCCTACCATCAATCCTGTTCCTTCCTTTACCTCCTTCCATAGTAAACGCACCTACCCTATCTCTCACAAGACCTCTTGTACCTCTGGTAACTGCGTTTACCGTTTGGATTGCACGCAGTGTGATTCTTTTTATGTGGGTTTGGCTTCCACCAAGCTAAGCCTGCGTATGAATAATCACAGGTCATCCGTTGGCAAACGCAGTGACCTTCCCGTTGCTACTCATACCAGTTCTTACGGACTCAGTTTTAATGACTGTGTCCGTGTACAGGTCCTGAGGCAGATTGATCAGACTAATTCGAAAGTTACTCTGAGAGCTTCAGAAGAAGCACTTATTAGTCTTCTGGGCGGTAGATCGGCTCCTGGGCTTAACCTCAATCGTTGATTTTTTTTTTATTTATAATTTTTTTTTATTTATTTATTATTTTTTTTTATTTTTTATTTTTACTTTTTTTTTAAAGTTGTATCAGCTTTTAATTTTATTTTAGTTAAATGTTTTAATTTTTATTTGGCTTTTATCTCTTTATCTTCCCTGTCTACCTTTCCTCCGAAAGTTGGCTACACTGTTTGAGTGCTTCAGTTCGAACGCCAAGTCAGTCGTTATCAGCCTTTGGAGCGATTCACTTCTTTTCCTGAAGACGAGGACATCGAAATATAGTAGTGAGTTCAGTGGTTTCCTTTCTATGTGTTCTTTTTTAAATTCTAGTTTATATATATATATATGGACATGATTATAATAGATTTTACAAATTAAATGCTTCAGTTCTTCACCTAATACTCTTATATTGTTGGCGTTGAGGGAAGAGTGTCGAATTACAATTGCCTTTATTTCCAATAATATTTTTTTACTTTTGCCTTATAATTATAAGTGGAATAAACATAATCGATCTACTTTGTTAATGCTTGAGTTGTTTTCAGAGGTAATGCATTTGAGATAAATAGATAGCATCACCTTGAGATTAAAGACTAACCGTTGATACAAGCACTCCTTCTTTTGCTAACCTTTTCATACAAAAAGTTGAACAAAACTTTTTAAATACTTCTTCTCTTGAGAACCTTTTTTAAACCAGTTTTCTTGATATTTCCTTTTGTCTGATCTCCTTGAGGACCCAAATGAAATATCCTTAGGAAGTTGATACCTTCAATTTTTTTTTCAATTACGTTTACTTATTTTGTCACATTCCCCGACCTCAACGGCTCCTGGGCAATAGTATTCTGGGAAACCTCTATCTTCAACAAACTCACTAACCCTCAATAATATCCTAACTTAAATATTTGCCTTCCTACTCCCGTCAACAACATTCATTACTTCTAGTTTTATTCTAATCGCGTCCAAAAATCTAATTGTATCCCCGAATATCATACAGCTCTACAATGGATGTCAAAAGTTTTTGGAACTGGAAAACAAAATTTGACTAATCTATGCTTTATCTGGTCCGTAGCTCACTATACACCATCTACCAATCAGATTCCTCATGTCAGCTCTATACTCAAATTACTGTATTCTCTGGTTAAATAATTAGGCAAAGCAATTAAAGAACTAGTTCTTACCCTACTTGTGTATCTCTTACAGAATACCACAAATATTGACAGGGAATATTTATATCTATTTTGTTCTTTTTATGATTGAATGTTGGTTTTGTTATATTTTTCTTGTCAGCTCCTTTTATGTGCTCTTTATGCGTAATGTCACTTATGTATATTATTCACAAAAATAATGTTTATAAAATTCCACAATAAACTTGTAAATTAAAAAAGATTAAACTAGTGACTCTGACGTGGACCATTACTTGTTTGAATGGTATAAGTGTACAACGGGAACAGAGAGGAAGGAATGGGTGAGACGAAGAGAGATGCAAAGAGAGAGCTATCTTCCAAATGTAGCAACCTTTAAAACCTGTTTTCATTTTAAACATCAAGTTATGAAAGTGTTGGACAATGGCTATTTCTCCTTTAGCACTTTATGTCCACAATTGAAATAAGCCTCCCACCATCGCCGAACTTTTCTAATTAAACCAGTTAGTTAATTATTTAGGTTTTAATATAAATGAGATTAATATGAAGGGAATATAGGACTAGATGAGAGTAGATCTGGCTGAGTGTTTAAAAGCTAATGTGCAACTGAGAGAGCCTTCTGCAATCAAAGCATGCTGAAGAGAGAGTTGGAGAATGTAATGCATAGGAAGCACACGTTTGGTCCATCCCATAGCCGGAAACTGGCAGATAATCGTGAACTAGTGCTTCTGTAATGGCCACCTAATTCGACAGATATCAGAAAATCAATGTTTACGGTCCTCACGGGCGGCCTATGTTTGTCCATTCATATAATTCTTAAGTATGATTAACCCGTATCATTTTTTATTCCACTTATTTTTAAATGAACTCCAGAGAGTAATTTTTTTTTTAAATGGATCAAATCTAATGTAAAGACACTTTTCTTGCAATGTTTTTGAGACACATGTTTATAAAACATAAATAAAATACATTATGTGTCCAAAATCTACCACAAAGTACACAGTTTACACATATGTCTATCACCTATCATTATGTACTTTTTTTATCTCACCAAACCATGTGAATGCCAAAACACAATGTTATATCCTGTATCAATTAATGCAGACAAGGTAAAAAAATGGATAGTGATCAATTCATAATAAAATAGTCGTTTTCTGTAAATATAAAGCGAAGGTTTTGCTTATTTCTGGTGGCCTTAATCAGGCGTCAAATATCTATTTCGGTTTAACAAAGAGATTGTTAAGAAGATAAAACTCTTTAAAGTCACTTTTTATTAAAAATTATCTTTTACTTCACATGTTAAAGGTGCTGAAGTTTACCCAACTCGCATATTATTTCACTAGAAGTGCTGTAGTAGTGGTTCTCGACGTAGTCCACATAAACCAAAGCAATCACGAGTTCACCAAAGCAGGGTTCACGAGGAAAAATAATATCTGCGAGTCCATGGCACGCTGTTAACGCTTCATGTTGTTTCTATGATATATCATGACAGTGTAACCAAAAATATATCAAAGCATAAAGAAATGACCTTAACCATATCAAACATAATAAATAAAACAAGGCTCAATATTCTCGTCAGTTTATCATACTGTTCTAATGTTTTAAATGTTCTATTACAATTTTTTGTATGTTATATTCAAAACTGATTCTTTAACAATTTATTTCAGTTAATACTTTTTAATCTTATAATCTGTTTAAGATTCTTTATAAGATCTTAACATAGACATATTTTGTTACTGTTTTATAAAGACTTTTGTATTTTGATCAAGCATTGTCTATGTATTAATATTATTGCAGAGTCATAGTTTACATTTCCTTAAAAAGAAATTTTTGTTTGAAATTTTACACGTCCATAATTATGTCTTTTAAGCATATGAGTGGCGGGAGGGGACAGAAATGGTAAAATAGGTCTTAGGGGGTTCAATGTAAACAAAGATGGAGAACCCCTTTGCTAGAGTATGTTGAGGCATTAACAGTGGATCCTTAGATATCATTGATAAAAAAAACATTTTTGCTTCATCTTCAGTATCAGAATTCTGTAGCAGTCAGATGCAGGGTCTCGAACAAAGTTGCAACAAAACGAAGATTGTGTCAGTTTAACGGTTGATGTTCATACGGGTGGTTAAAGGATAGTAGAAGCAGTCTACATACTAGCCAATGCCCTATGTATTCTACCCAAGCACAATAAAGGGATTATGTGTATATAACATATTGAAGGGCAGAGATGAAGTGACTGTCAATAGGCATGGCCATTACGGGCAAGTCTCGTTTACTCGTATAGCAAGTATTATTACTATTATTGATGGGCAGTATATGTGGAACTGAATTACGACCTCACAAGGTAAAAGTAAATGATATGATCTGGTTGTTGAGTCATAGCAGTTTATAAACAAGAAATCAAAATTGTTAAAGAATCTTTTAAATTACATAGCCCATGGTCAAACAATCAGGATGAATTGGAAAAATCGCTAAGCAATTCAGTGGCTTGATAGGATATATCCTGCTGCAACTTCACCTCATCTGTCCTTCGTAATAACTGACAGCAAGCATCTCAGACTTCCTTATTGACTATTGACTACCCAGGTTCTGTCAAAAGTAGGGATACGGTAAACTGACTCTCGCTTCAGTTGAATGCCTGGAAAGTTCACTCTGGTTGGGAGAAAGCACATATCGGGATACTGGGGAATGAGAGTTCAGATTTGCTGGCACAAATGCATCCACCAACATTGATCTCGTCGAAGAGAACATTCAAGCACCTATAAGTATTCTAAAGAATAGAGTACTAGAAAAATATAGAAAACATAGAACCAGCAATGGTTAATTTATTCAATAGACAACATACACAAATGGTATTTCCAATCGTACCTTTGAAATTAGCGGTCAATGTACCTTTGGTCTACAAATTGCCTCAGGTGCTGTGAGGACAGCAATAAGGGAGCTGACTTACATAACTTTGATATGAAATAGCCTCCTGGCTACACCTGCGATACCAATATCTCGCAGAAGACCTGGCCCACACCATCTCAGACTGCCCTATATACAACAGCGAGAGGTCTAAAATATTCCAAAGAGCTATTAATAATGTTATATCTACCTGGTCTCAACTAATGGATATGTTTTTGTCAAGAGATAGCTTGACTTGACTTATTAACAAACTTATTCAACTCCTAAAATTATTATTACATATTTATATAACTGTAATTATTAAAAGAACATTGCTCTATATAATGTGTATAAATAGCTAAATGCAAATATTGTTTATGTAATCTAGTTCAGTTGTTTGTATATTATATTATATAATATTATATATTATAATATATATATATATATATATATATATATATATATATATGCTTAGTAAAAAAAAATGTTACAATACTAGGACTAATAAACAGAGCATGCTGTAGCAATTCCTGAAAACACACACACACACACACACACACACACACACACACAAACCTAATTTAAAAAGTTTCTGGTGATAAACAAAACATTTTATCTTGCAATCGATGTTTATGGTGATTGCTAATATTCTTATGGCACACTTAAAAGTAACAATTGCAATGTGAGATTGGAAAAGCTACTGTGATATTTCGTCTGGTCTTTTCAATTTGTTTCAGCATTGTTAGATCAAAGGCGGGTCAAAGTTTTCGACAGAAACTATAAAATCTCAGATCTTTGTCTTCAAATTACTTGGGAAATAACTTGATTTGGCAGCATTCCTTGATAGCTTTCACTAGTGCTGACGTGTTTCAAGATTATTGCCACTTTCTTTCGATTTCATCTCAAACTAAGCAAGACTTAATTTTTGAAAATCCAGTTTCTCTTTGTCAACCTTGTGATATATTGAATTCTAAAACAATTAGGGAGTAGTATTAGTTTATTGTTTTCAGATTACAAACACAGACAAGCACAATAACAATAGTCTTATGATATAATGGATAAGGTTTATGTGCAATAAAATGTAATAACCGGACACAGTTTTCTCATTAGAAATGTAGCGTTTTTTAAACAAAGATCTCCATCAGTACTCATGCTGCACAATTACCAATAATATTAATGTCACGGTATTTATAGAATGGTGGATTACTTAAGGCCATATTTGTTTATAATGATGTGAGAATTATACTAAGGAATTAGATTTGCAAAGAAATAGAACTCTGTAAGATTAAATAACAGAAATGATCAGCATAAAAAAATCTGATTTGTAAATTATTGTTTATTTGTGTTACTTAGCATTTTATATTTAGTTTTTATTTACATTTTTTTTCATTTTTATCCTTTTCCTTCTTTTGATATTTATTAATGATATTTGATTTAATTTATTATTAGCTCTAAATATATCATTGAGTTTGTTCTTTAGTTATTATAGAATATATATATATTTTTACACCTGTTATATTGACATTTTTCTCATCTGGCCCCACGGTAAACATGAGTTAGACCTTTTCCTAGAGTCCTTCCAGAGTTTTTCCTCCACTATTTCCTTCACTCATCAGGTACCCAACAGTTCCCTTCCTTTCTTAGATGTTGATGTCACCCTTAAAGACGGTTCATTTTCCACTTCTGTCCATATAAAAGTCACTAACTCTCAGCAATACCTCCACTATAACAGTTGTCACCCTTCTCATATAAAGAAAGCTATCCCTAGATCCCTATCAGTTAGAATCCATGAAATTTGTAATTCCTTTAATAGTAAATATAAACAAATCAATTTATTAAAAGAAAAATTTACTGAACGAGGATACCCTCGTAATATAATCAACAGTTCCGTCGTTCCTGCTGAGAGTATTCACCGCCCTACAGCTAGAAGGGATCGTAGAATTACTACTCCCTTCATTTCTACTTTTTTCCCTGGCTCCCACAAGCTCGGCGCTGTTATTAGGGAGTTCTTTCCTATACTTTCTTCTTCTTTGTCTACTTCTCCGATTTTCAGTCAGCCCCCTACATTTTCCTACCGTAGACCTTCTAACCTTAAATCCATTTTCTCCCATATTTCCAACAGCCCCTGTGCTAGCAGAGGGATGCAGCGATGTGAACGCCGTAACTACCAAACCTGTCCCCTAATTAACTCCAGTCCTTACTTTACTTCCCCTCTCAGTAACAACTCCTATCCTGTTCCTTCTGATACATCTTGCACCTCCTGTAACTGCGTTTACCGTTTGGAGTGTATTCGATGTGATGCTTTTTACGTTGCCTTGGCTTCAACCAAGCTGAGCCTGGGTATGAACAATCACAGGGCGTCCGCTGGTCAGCGCAGTGGATAGCCCATAGCTATCCATGCTAATTCCCATGACCTCCGTTTCAATGAATGTTTCAGGGTACAAATCCTCAAACAAATCACCGAGTCTAATTCCTATGTCACCCTTAGAGCTTCTGAAGAGGCATTCATATGCCTCCTTGGGACTCGCTTTCCTCCTGGTCTTAACCTCAACCGTTAATTATTATTATTATTATTATTTTTTACTTTTATTTGCATTCTTATTGTTGTTTTCATTATTATTTCGTATTATATATTATCATCTTGTTTTATAAATAAGTATTGGAGGGATTTCTATTTTTCCTCTCCTCCGCTGAGGGCAGCATTGCGGTTCCACGAGTTACTCTGGAGGCCAGTAGCAGTTTGCTTCTCAACGCGAGTGCTTCGCACTTCTTACCGATGATGACAGATGTCGAAATATCGAAGTGAGTTCTGTGGTGTCTTTTTGTATTCTTTCCTATGTGTTAAAGTTTATATATATATATTAAAGAGTATGCCGATCTTCATTTTCGTTCGTTTTTTATTCAATTTCTCCAGTTTTCTAAACTTGGTTTTTAATTCTACAGGTAAACTAAACACTAACTCTCCGAAAGATTTATTCTTGAGTTCCATAGTAGTAATCGAAAGATACACTCTAAACCTAACTAAAAACAAACAAACTATACATTAAATTTTCCAACGTTTCGGTCACTTTGACCATCTTCAGGGATTTACAATTTGACGATTAAACCACTTAACTTAAGGAAAAACACTAACAATAATTATTACAAACAATCGCGAATTATTACATAGCTAACATAATGAATAGAAAACATCAAGACATTAGTTAGGTTTAGAGTGTATCTTTCGATTACTACTATGGAACTCAAGAATAAATCTTTCGGAGAGTTAGTGTTTAGTTTACCTGTAGAATTAAAAACCAAGTTTAGAAAACTGGAGAAATTGAATAAAAAACGAACGAAAATAAAGATCGGCATACTCTTTAATAAAACTTGTCTAAATGAAGGTCTGCTCCCAAAATATACTAATAATATATATATATATATATATAATATATATATATATATATATATATATATATATATATATATGTTCAAACCACAATAATATTGAAAAAAGACTAAGATCTTTCAACGAAAACAAGCGTTCTTTGTTAGAAGATCGCTTTTTACGGTTGAAAGATTTTAGTCTCTTTTTTTCATTTCTTATTGTGGTTTAATCATTGATTATTGTTCCATGTATTTATTTTGAAATATTGTTATATATATGCAACAATATATATATAGTAGAGTAGACGCATTTACGCTTCCGTTCCTTCATTCTTTCTCCTTTTATTTTCTTTCTTTCTACTCTCCTGAAGACGGTAAGACGCCGAAATTATCGAGATTCGTGAGTGTTCGTCCTTTTTCTTGTGTTCTCTAGCTGTAACTTTAATATATATATATATATATATATATATATATATAAGTAGGACTTCGTCTCCTCGCCGGTCAACTTCCTTTCCTGAGGACAACCGTTAAATGGGTTGAAATATTGAATGTGAGTTTTTAATTAGTGTTTCGGAAAGTTTTCAAAGTTCATTTATATATTTATATAAATATCATGAAGTGTTATTTTAATACTTACCAAGATGAGTGTAACAAAAATACTAACACACAACTAAACCAGCAGACACAAAATGTTTTTATAAATCATTAAGTGTGGAACAATTCAAGACAAAAAAAAACACAAGCCAAAAACAAAAATCTCAAGAGCAGACGACCAAGTGGGGTGAAAATATTGGGAAAGCTGGAGGTCTGATTGATTGACGGGGTATTTGTTCCTGTAGGAAGTGACATTCCCACTTCCTCGTCGGGCGTCACACATCAGTGTGGCTTCCTCTGCTGACTCATTGACCAACATTTGGATGTTAGGCCTTCATTGTCCTTACACAATCATTCATCAAAGCTATTTATTTAATCTAACACAATGCATGACACATCAACTTAAATATATACATATATATATATATATATATATATATATATATATATAGAGAGAGAGAGAGAGAGAGAGAGAGAGAGAGAGAGTACCTTTGCACCTCCTGATGACGACGATGGTTGAAATATCGATGTGAGTTATGTCTGTGTCTTTCTGTGTGTTTCCTTTGTTTTAAATTTATTTTATTTTAAAAAAGTCCGCTGGACCGTTTCTTTTAATTGTATATATATATATATATATATATATATGTATAAGATATTGTTTTCTTGACCACAAATTACTAATAAACACTTTTTCTTGTTCTTGAAATTTTGTCGGGGTTAATATGCGGAATCATCGTTTTGCCAACGTTTCGTCTTTATTTTAAGACATCCTCAGGGCTATAAACTAACAATATTAGTTTATTAGAAGCTAACCTTGAATAAGTAAGTTTTTTGAATTTGTTATGATTATTGTAAAGTAGATATGACAAATGTCCATTGTTTTTAGTTAGTTTATAGCCCTGAGGATGTCTTAAAATAAAAACGACACGTTGGCGAAAAGGTGATTCCGTTTATTAACCTTGACCAAATTCCAAGAGGAAGAAAAAGTTTTTTATATATATATATATATATATATATATATATATATATATATATATTAATTTACCACAATGAAAACAATTTTTGAAACAATGCTCGAAGGCCTTTCGTTAACACATCTTCAGAGAGCAAACTTGCTCTCTGAAGATGTGTTAACGAAAGGCCTTAGAGCATTGTTTCGAAAATTGTTTTCATTGTGGTAAATTAATCCATCTATTATATCAAGTGTTATTTTGATTATTATTCATATATATGTATACTAGCAAATGTACCCGTCTTTGACGGAATCAAAAATTCTATTATACTTGGTATTCCAACATATCAATTATAGTATTATACTAATACTATAATTAGAAATTATAGAATAGTAGAAAACACCATTATTAGTACAGTGTTAAACAAATGCCTCTGTATACACTACATTAGCTGTCTGTCCTTCAGGTTCATGGAAGAACAATCAGTTGAAACCTCTGACTATTGAGCAAGTAAACTACAGTTGACCATGTGAGAAAAACTTGGTTTCGCTAACTTGAATTCCTGCGTTAGATAAAGTCTCCCTTTGCGACTTAGTTAACGTCATTGCGAAATAGACTCTGAGGGGAGCTTGCAATCATTTGAATGGAAACAGACAGTGGTTTGGAAGACTCCCCAATACCACATCCAGTCATTATGTCCGCCTCTATGGCATATCTGTGTAGAGCACGAACTCAGAGTCGTGTCCCGTTCCACAGTTTTTGGGTCACTCATGTTTCGTAACATGAAATTTGTTACTGCTATAAATTGCAGCATCATTGGTGCTCCTACTTTAAGTTTTTACTCATGAGCAGGCAGTCCAGAAGAAATAAATTCAGAGTCAAGAAATTCAATTAGATAATGAACTGCTTCTTCATCACTAATCCAATCTCTTTACTGACTTGTAAGTTCTTTCCTCGGCTTCATATAGCGTAAGAACTTGTTTGTTGATTTCTCATGCCTGTTCATATTAAGGGCTGAGAATTGCTCGTTTACAAAACATTTATTCTCAATAGATAGTACATCCTTAACTCTGTGAAACACCATTTCAATGATGTCAAATACGCAATATATTCATGTGCTCAATTGAAATTAAAATCAACTAACAACACCTACTTGCCACACCTGTGTATTTTCAAAACAAACTTGTCTGTGAAGTTAGGAAAATACAGCTAAAAGCCCCATAACTTCGCTTCTGTACTGAATTAATAATCTATTTAGAGCCCATATTTTAAGTTAGGCACACACAAATCCAGTGTCAATGTTTCAGCTCGCTATGTCTTATGGTGGCTGAGTTTACTTGTGACAAACATTTTTGCGTTAAACGTCCATAACTTCACTTCTACGTTGAATTTCCAATCAATTCATAGCCTATATTTTAAGTTAGACCTACACAAATCTACTGTAAAAGTTTCAGCTTTATATGTCTTATGGTAGCTGAGTTTACCTGTGACATAGTTTTGCGGACAAACCGACAAACCGACAGAAATTTTTCTAAGGGTGGATTCGGTTTCTCCAATGTATGAAACGTAAAGAAAACTTGAAATGAGTCAGTTCTAAGCAATGTACAGACAAAAACATCATTATTTTATTTATAAAGATATATATCAATGATCAAACCACAATATGAAAATAGAAAAACAAGACAATCTTTCAACCGTAACAAGCGGTCTTCGTCAGAGTCAAAAACCCAACTGATTATGTGATCATATATTATGTGGTATATATATATATATATATATATATATATATATGTTCGCCTATGACAAGGCGTTGACCTGATCATGAAACTCAATTCAATCAAAATGTAAATATATATATATAATTAACTGAATTCCTTTTGTACTAATAATCTAGTTAATTTTCTCGTTAACTTTTCAAGTTTTCTTATTTGACTTTTCCAAAACTCATGCATAGAAACTATCAATTATCCGGAAGTTACATTTCTTAATTTTAGAGTGCGCGAAATTCAAAATGTGTCCTTACTTTTCTATCACAACTGGTGCGTTATTCTAATCACTGTTCTAAAATCGGCATGAAGATAGAAAACTATTAAAGTTATTGTAAAAATTAGAGGCTAATAAGCTGAATAATATATTAATACGTTTTTATCAGTCTTTTTATGTCGGTATACGAATATAATATACATTGTTTGTTCTCAAACTGTATATCTGAAGAGCAGTCATCTGAACTTGAATTATTTGTATGTGTTTTCTGACAGTGATTACAATACACTAAGCTATTATTCTAATTGTACACTTTGAGCGATTATGCTAACCGTATAATAACATCAGGGCCTGTGAATGTTATTTTGTGGTTAGTAGCCTTCACACTACTCCTTATCTTTAACTGATATTTTCCTTTGCTTTATTAAAAATTAAATAATTGACAAAATTACGAATATTTAACACAATACTTTTCTCTTAAGAATACAATATATATTAAAAAAAAGTTAGTAAAATCAAAGGGCAAATATATATATATATAAAGATTTCACATAAACACGTGAAACAACAATCAATGATCAAACCACAATAAGAAATGGGAAAACAAGACTAAGATCTTTCAACCGTAACAAGCGGTCTTCGTCAGAGTCAAAAACCCAACTGAGTATTTTGGGTTATATATATATATATATATATATATATATATATACAATGTGAATCATGGTAATAAAGTTTTAAATACTGAATAAAAATAAACGTGAAAAATCAGTAGGGATCATATGTTGTGTGTACTGCCATCCTGCACTTTATACCTTTTAACTCCCAATAACTCATTCATTTCCACAAACTTATTTATTCAGTTATAATTTGGTCATCAGTTTAAGTTTACAGTGACCATTTGAAGCATTAATTGTTTTATTATGTTTTCTGAAAACTTTTAAATCAATAATAATGAACAAGAATTCATTCATTACGAATTCTACCGTTCTGTTGTTATTCATTTGAAATAGTTTTAGAAAAAAAAAGTTTTACTTTAAAACTGAAAAAAAATAAGCATTGATAAAAAGTTGCAGACAAAACAAGTTATGAAGCTAATACAGTGTGATTTATACGTTTTATAAGATGGGGGTACAAAAGGGTTGCGCGTTGTCTAACGTTATGGCTGGCCAAGTGCCACGCACCCGTGTCACATAGCATTACATGCCCCAGCGGCTTACTCATTTCAACCTCCTTTCTTATTCACAGCCATGTTTCTTTATATTTTAATAGAATTTAAAAAGTTAGTAAATTGAACAAAAAAAATGGAATATCCTAAATTTAGAAACATTATGCTATCTACTTGTCCTATAGCTAAAAAAAATATTAATTCACTATATAATCGCAAAGGAGATCCAAACTGGACGTATACAAGTTCATAATCGAAGAAGAGAAACACATAGAGTGTTTCTAAATAAACCCACTTGACAACTGAAGTTTTTTTCAAATCGTCTTCAGAAGAAAAGAGAAAGGGTGATCAAGAACGCTCGAAACTCAACGACAGGTAACCCGCCGTTACATTTCAGATTTACTTAGTGTCCCTCTATCTATTCACCTGAAGACTGATTTTCTGAAAATTTGAGTTAGTGTTTCCTTTACTCTGTGTGCTACTTTTCTTTAATTTTTAAACTTGTAAAAAAATATAAAGTAATTCCCTCTGCTAGTGTCATGAATTTATTGATACCGATAACCAGAAACAAATGCAGCTTCTATAGAATATGTTCATTTGGTTACCCTCCTTTAGTAAATTTCTTTTCTCTATGATATCACATCAGATTTCAAGGTTTCATTAAAAATTTGGAAGCAACACGAGAGCAATATAAAACAGTAGAACTTTCATGGTTATCGTTATTAAAGGAAACGGTGTTAGAGGTTTAATATCAGGCCTACAGTCTAATATATTGTAGATATGTCGATGATTGTTTTGTTATATCGAAAAATATGGTCCAGATGGAATGGTTGAAAAAAAACATTGAAGAAAAATCAACTTTGAAATATACATTAGAAAAAGGCAAAAATAAGAAAATTAATTTCCTGGATAACAATATCAATATGCAAAATGATAAGGTGTTATATGCAATGTAAAATGGAAATTATATACACAATTTTCAGTATGTAAAATTATCTTACAGTGACAAAAACCTCACTGTTCTAAGTAAATTGCTGTAACAATACAAAGAGTCAAATATAAAAGCCTTTATACGTAAGGTCTATAAAATTGCTTCAAACTGGGAGATTTTCCTCACCAACGTTAAGAGGATGAAACAGAGAGACGTTTATAAAAACAGTTATTCTAATGAAAAGTTTAAAAGAGTATACTAATGACAACATATTGAAAGAGTATCTAGACCTGGTCAAACTCTATGTATCAGGAATATAGAAACGCGAGTAACCATCAAAGTGTATTGTAGAAACCAGTATTCAGATAAATACAAAATCGATAAAAGAGTACTTAAGAACATTTCTAATATCTCTAATAAGACGAAAATATGCTCATGGTAGAGTTCTTCTCATTACATAATACAAAAGCCGGAGAATCAGCTGTCTCTTCATGACCACGAACAACCTCAAGAGCCTTGCATTGAAAGGAACGAATCTAGTGTATGAGTACAAATGTGATTACGAGGACTGTGAAAGCCGCAAACATTATATATTTCAATGATTTATATTTACTGAAATCTATCAATAAATCAACTAATACACCTAATAAATAAGATTGAATACAACACTTCTGTAATGTATAAGATTATTTTTTTTTAATTTATAACATTTACAAGAGATTTCATAGATATCAGTATAAAACGTTTTTATATATTTATATAAAATTTATATATATTTATATAATATTTTATATATTTAGATATAAGAATAAAACGTTTTGGGTTTCCAAAGTAACTAGCTGTCAAACAACTAAATTAAATGTTTTAACTTATTTTAACTCGAAGGGTCCTACAGTTTGATTTCATTATTTCATTTATGTTTATAATAAATTCCTTGATACATATGCATTATTCTATAGAAAGTAATAAAGTTTATAATACCAATATAGATTGTAAAATTTTTTGTAATTATGATTTTTAATCTGTTTGGATTTTAAACTTTTTGAAAATAAGGTTTTAGAAAAGCCATGTACCAATCTGTCTTATTTTATTAATTACAGTGAAAAGTTACTTGAGTATTGAGTTAATATTGATATAGCTTCTCGACTACTGATTGTTCAAAACACTAACTTCAACTTATTCCTCGATAACTAAGTTAGAGTATTGGGTTAAGTGATCTTGCCACTTCTTCTCTGAAATATACTGAGTGCCTCAAAACTATGTTATCTAATTATCTCAATAACATATTTTAACCGAAACTTGTAATTAATTATACTTTTAAAATTAAAAAAATTTCTCTGCCTTTGTGTTGAGATAGTTCAGTCACTAGTTGTGTGATAAGCCATTATGTGGGATTTGTTGGAAATTATAGAAAACGTTCTCACGTAAAGCAGTCTATACAGATGTTTTGCCTAGCTTACTTCAGCAATTTTATTTGCATTTTAAAGAATGGTATGTCCTGGAGCCACAATGTCAATCATTTTCAACACAATTCGGTATAGAAATTGACAATATTGCAGAGAACTTGCAAATGGAGTTAGTGGAACTGCAGTGTGGTACTATCCTGAAGCAAAAATATGCAGAAGTAGGAATTCCAGAATTCTAAAAATATCATTCATAAGTTATTCTCTGCTACTTCAAGGATTTTAGGAATGTTTGGAAGTACATACTCGTATGTATGTGAACAATTGTTCTAAGCCATGAAGATTAACAAGTCTGCTCTAAGATCACGGCTTGCTGATGAACATTTGCAAGCATCTCAGAGATTTTTGTCTTCTAATCAATTTAAGAATAGTAATGACCTTATTGATACAAAACGCTGATAGATGAGAAGTCAAAACAAAATATATCTGCGATCAGTCATTTTGTTATTATTACAGGCTCTGAATGATAAATGGATTACTTTTAAATACAACATTTTATTTTTCTTTTTCTGTTTGTTACTGTTTTTTGTTCAATTGAATAAAATTTAAAGAAAACTATTATTATATTTTTTGTTCAGTCTAGTTTTTATAATTATCATAAGGCGGCCCTCGGGTTACTGTAAAAGTCCTCATTCAGCCCTTGGGGAGATTTGAGTTTGAAATCATGTAGTAAATGCTTTTCAATCTAAGCAAAAATTACTTGTTATCGTTGAATGTTTCATTAAATCACAACAACATATTGCATTCCTTAAGGAAGAAATAACTATGCCTCTCGTAAGATATAGTAAGAATGAAGTATAGAAGGAAATGAGAGAGCTGTTAAGAAACACTTAAAGTTAGCCCAGAGGGAAGAAGACCATCTGTTCCATTAAGAGTGTTTCGCAAGCCTTCGCCGTCTGGCCTATATTATCAACTTAACCACTCTGTTCTCTGTTATTAAGCACCTTGTGACAAGCAGTACGAATGAAGAATAATTATAATGAACATGCCTAATAGAGTCATAAGTCAAGGGGCATCATACTAGTGCGATAGAACAATTGAATATGCTTGTCTCCTAAATAAAGAAGTAGAGCGCTATTATAGCTCAGTAGTTACGTGCTCTCCTCCAAACTGCTGGGTTCAATACCCACTCTGGCCCTCAATTTATTCACGTAGGAGGTGAATTAATCTGAGCACGTCGTCCCTCGAAGAGGACATTAAGCCGTCGGTCCCGAGCCTGTACGATGTCAGGTACTCGTTAAACATTCCTATTCTAAATACCCTTGAGTTGGGCAAACTTTTGAACTTCAGATGTCACATCTATGTGAAACATCATCTATCTTTGTAATACCTCTGTGTGGTTTCACAAAGGGCCAGTGTTCGGCCTGTTTGTCTTTCCTTGTAGGACTGCCACTGTAACCTAACCTAACTAAAGAAGTATTACGAACAAACATAATTTTTTGAATATATACTCGTAGTATTCTTCTTCAGGTTACATCCAGTTAGAGAGAAGATGAGACACAAAACACTACCCAACGTATAAACCACATTCCCATAAAGCCATTCCAAAAATACTGTCTAATCCATTAGGTAGTCAGTAAGGGTTATAAAGCACCCAAACAAACTAATACATACCATTTTGAATAAATAATTTGTTAAGAATGTGAAAAACTAAACCAAATTACTAAAAATGGAGCAGCTCTTATTATTTAGTGTTACTACATAAATTTAATATTTTGTTTGAAACTTTTATTTATTATAGAAATGGGAATGTTCGCATGTCTGTACGTCACAGTTCATGGAATGAAATAGTCCTTAGATAATTACAATTTCTTTGGTACAAGATAATTGTAGGTACCAAATAATTTGGTATAGTTAGTGCAACAGAGGAATCAAACTACTTTGCCCATAACCAAATAGCCTGCTATTATAACTTATATTGTTAAAATTCGCAGCAGCTTCTGCTCTCATAATATTATTTCTGAAAGCTTCCATCGTTTGGGGCAGTTTTTAATTCTTCTGGCTGGAGTAACCATAACATTTATTCAAGTGATATCTTAGACCTGCTATTAAGATTCACGACCTGGCAGCACGTGATGCTAAAGAAATAAAGACCTGCTGAATTTATAAACATTTTTTACAATTACAAAAATAGAATGAAATATATTTGGTTTTATGTTATTCCGTCCTTGGATAAAATGTGAATAAATTAAAAATAGACATTGGTCGTATACACTCTAATTTTACATAATGTAGTGTAAAATATAACATTATGTATAATGTATTTTACCAAATAGAAAGTCACAGCATTTTTAATTAAAATTTAATAAGTCCGAAATGGTCGACACTCAACATTTCTATAAGTAAATTGAGCATGAATATCTTCTCAGATGTGCTCTAAAATGCGGCTTCACTTTTTTTGAATAGCATGAATTTCTAATTATTTTAAAACATATTAATAATTTGTTTATTATTAAAAGTAATTTAATTTAATTGTGGATTAACTTATGTCAATTGTCTAACTAATCAATATTGTATAAGATTATTATTCGACTACAACCACATTTACAGAGCAGTGATTCAATCAAAGTACCTTTAAATAATATATGAACTCTATAATGCTTGCATAATGATTTAAGTCCTGGTTTTACCTAAATAATGCAACATTCAATTATCAACACTGCTTCAAAGAAAAGAAAAATATTTACATTAGCAGAATAAGAAAACAGGTTGAGACCCGTGAGGGGAATACAGATCAGCCAGATGTTAGACTAATATTTTTTCCTCTTCTTATCTTGTTAATATTCTAATTTTCTGTTTTCCGTTATTTGAACCACTTTGTTTATCATTTATTCAAGTTTTACTTAATTGTTATGTATTATGAAGAAAAAATATTTGCATGATTAATATTTATTTTAATATTGTTTATTACTTAAAAGATGTATTTTATGAACTAAAATAATTAGTACAGATTTATTTAATTTTGGTTTATTAAATCAGTTGAAATGTAAGAGCACCGATGGTTTTAGAGTTCAAATATTTTGATATCTTACATTATTTACGTAAGAACAGGAATATTTCTGCACAATTTTGCCCACATAGGATAAGTCATCTACCTCGAGTCAATCTAATATTATCCGTGACGCTACAGCCCTAGTAGAGTCCTGGCCTCCAAAGCACAACTCCTTCACTCTTTGTTTAGGTCAGTGTTTCCCAAAGTGGGTGGTGCTTTGATATCGGTGGGCAGTAATGCAAAAAGAAGCGGGGATTCGCTCAAACAAAGATATTATTATTTTTGAATTTCAGGCAAATTGATGCACCTAAAATCTTTTATAGACAAATAAACAATGTTGATGAACTTATTGTTGTAAGAATAAATTGAAAATGTTCATGCAATATAATTTCTAAATTTAAGTGAAAACACGACATGTAAACTTCTAGGAAACAGTTTCTTAAAATTATTTGTTTTGATAGTTAATTTTTATGTTAAAAGTATATACTCACCTAAGTGTCTTTTATTGTGTATTAATTCTTTTCCATAAATATGCTATGAAACAATACATCTATTGGATTCTAATTAAATATTCGATTAGTAATTATTTTAATTTAATAATTAAAATGTTACTCATTTGGTTATTTAGTCTAGGAATCTGATTATTATTCAAGGGTGTTGAGTTATATGGTAGGTTTATGGACCCAAGGGGGCGGTCACTCGAAAAAGTTTGGGAAACACTGGTTTAGGTGATGGTGAACGGGATTCAGGTAAAATTTGTCTGCTGAAAGTACATTTTCTCTCTAAAAAATTTGCATAAAATACAGTTTGTCTAAACAGGGCTAGTAAATCAGAGATTTTTCGATTTCTGATTTGTCTTTTTCTATATATAAGCCAAATTGGTTAATTTTAAAAAGGTTACCTGTTAATATGCAAGAACGTCTTATTTAAGTGTGTGTTTGTATGTATCTATGAAAAATATATAATGAAGGGTATGAACACAGATCATAGGCATCATATTATGTATTCAATTATTGGTCAATTATTCGATAACCCATAGTCACTAGAATACCATTTAGAGCAATCATCGAAAAGTCCTAGAAAAAAACGAACTTTTTTCGTTTGAATGAAAATTACCAGTATGCCCTGGAATAGTTGTCTTCTAAAAAAAGTTTTGTTTTCCGCACACATTTGAACAGATTGATACTTGTAAATGAAGAAAAAGAAATTACCTTTCTTCTTTATATAATTTGAATAAATAATATAAAACTTTCCTAAACTGTCTGTTCTTAGCCAAAACGTATTTTAGACAAATCATTTACTATATTTTAACTGAGTCACTATCAGATAGAAAAATGTAAGCTTCTCCGAAGACAAATGAGGATCAAATTCTGTCTTATTATAGTGTTGGTATATAATTAGTGTACTAAAACAGTTGGTATACTGTTGGTATAATAATAATGCTGGTATTGATTCCAGATATCTAGTTTATCGAATACAAGCATTAATATAATTCCTACATGATTTATCAACTCGCTGTAATTATTTATTGAATCAGTCCTGTGAATTAATACCAGAAAACATTAAGAAATGAGAATGTAATGGAGTTGGGGATATTTCCCATTTATGTTACTTTTGTTTAGATGAAATATGAGTTTTAGAGGAAAGGCCGAAGTAATGTGTTTGGGCTTACATAGATAAGGCTTTGGTAAGCACTGTGCTAACCAGTCATTGTTATACATCTTCATTGCACCTAATGCCTCTTGGCTGCTTTGAAGGAGAAAAAAACGCCTGAAAAGTTTACTAACTGTAACTTTTCCCAGAATGGCACCAGCCATGTTTAGTTTGATCAATACGAAAGGAAAATGCCCTCAGACCTCCAGTCTACTTTACTACTAGTAAACTTATAAAAAAAAAACTGTGTAATAATAAGTTCAATTCTTTGATTTATTATAATTCAAATGAAATAATTAAAATTCATTTTAATTATGGTGAAATTTATTTAATGAAATATTTCTCACTTGAAATATCTAAAATTAGACACTAGAGTCTAGCTTTGCGTTATAGTACCTTATAATATTTTAGAGCTGTTAACATCGTAGTTTTTAGTTTTTAATTTGACTAATACCACTAAACATACTCTATTTAAAATATTTATAACTATTCTCTTTTAGTGACGGTATCATAATATTAACCATATCTTATTGGAAGTGGTGGGCATACATTCATATTTTTCATGTTTATATGAACACTCTACCAGTGTTGCCAATATTAGGTGCCAATTTGAGCTAAAATAGTACAAAAAATGGTCTAAAATTTTCCAAACGGGCTAAAAAAAAAAAGGGAAATATCGTTCTACGCAATATTTTTATATAAATATGACCCTTAATCTTTCCTTTAATGAGCTGAACCAAAGATTTTAGAAAGTTCATTACCCAATGCAGCAACTAAATTCAATTCTTCATGAGAATCTTCAGTCTTTATAGATTCATCGATTTTATTGGTCCCAATTTTCTTACCTGTGTCAAAAAAATATCAAAATCACAGCAGCATTTTTTATAACGTTTTAGTCCATGTCATATTGTCAGTATACAATTTATTTTTGATGCATTAATCTTGTTTCAAATGTTGTTTTTAATTATGTCTACTTGGGTGAATGCTCTCTCAACATCAGCATTAAAAGGGGAGGACACAGGGAATGAGATAGAGTGAAGAGGGGTATTTAAGCAATAAGGTAACAAAGAAGATCAGTATGCTTACAAACAGTAAAGTGTTATAAAGCAAGCCAGGACACACTAGTGTAGAGGGAAGAGTTCTTATCTTTTTTTTTATCAAAAACTTTTTTTATACTAACAATTTGAGAAAAAGGATGACCTTTTGAAACTTATGAGTTAAAACAGAACAAGTTACCTTCTCTCTCCGTCTATCAGATCAAACCGTTGGATGTTGTTTGAAAGAATTTTCGAACGAGAAGTTTGCAATGAAGTTGGGCAATACTATGGATTGATGCAACAAATGGTTATAAAATGCTCAAAATATCTAGATATTAAACTTTTACAGAGATGTTCATATACATACTAGATACCTATCATTAACACTAAATTTTATAAACAAGAAACATAACAGCTAAAAAAAGAGTTAAATTAGGACAAAGAGGGCTAAAAATTGCGTCAGAGCTAAATTCAAAATTTTGAGGGCTAAAGTCAGCCAGTTTTGAGCAAAATCGGCAACACTGTACTATACATGGTGGGTCATGTAGTAAAGGAGAGAGCATAGATTTATGTCAGTTCCGGCTGCTCGTAAGTTAACTACTATGAGCTTTTTGTTTGTCACATAGGAAAAAAAAAGGAGCAGTTTAATAATTTGTATGCTATTATAAAACCACCTTAACCGCATTCTGGGTTAAACACCTTTTTAAGTAAAAAATACATTTGTAACGTTTTAAGACATGAGTAAGTAGCATAGAAAAGCGCTGGGTAACTGTAACCCTACTTTTTGCCCGTTATCTGTATAAAATAAAAAGGCATTACATTTTAATTTCAAATTACATTTAGTATTCAGGAAATAAGCGTCGTTTACTATTTTAATAAGGGAATCGTCCAACAAAGTGACATATAGTCACAAGCAGCCCCACTTTGATACCAATATAAGTAGGCCATCAACTTCGTTTTTATCACTCTGATTCAAACCATCAAAGTACTTGTATATTACTCACCCACAGAACAATGGTGACACATAGCCAAAACAAGCATTACTCTTTGCTCCATTTTATTTAAAACTAGACATATTGTAAATATTTTTTTTTGTAAATAGAATCATAATGAAAATAAACCATTCGGTTTAGTTGAAATTTTATTTGGTGACATTTATTAAATACTCAGTTCAAAAGTAAATGAAGTGCTGCTTTTAGCATAAATTTGCATAGCGAGCAAGTGAATCACAGATAGGACTTGTATGCAAATTTCTAACCTGATATGGTTCAGTTGAAGCTACTAATAGCCCTTTCAAGAGGGGTATCTATCAGAAATGAGTTTGCTAAAACTTAACCATTTTAATCAGACTTGATCATTTGTCTGTGTGCAGGAAATCTTGGCCGTATTTTAATTAATCCCTTTTAATGGTTGAAAACCCATTTTCAAAATTAAATAAATATAATATTATAACTTAGTAAAATGTAATACACTATACAACCAATGTTGGTGGACTCTTTTGAGAGCTATCTAGTCAAGAAACTCAACTCTGTGTCTCAAAGTTTCGTTTGATAATGAATATATAAATTTTTAAAAGGTTGGAAGACAGAGTTGTGTTTTTTGACCATATTTCCCTCAAACAGTCCAGCAACATTGGTTGTAAAGTGCATTAATCAGTTAGGTTATGATCAGCTAACGGTAACTTACGTCTGTACGTCTTCTTTACCCAACAGGTTTTGGGTTCAGCTTTAAAATTGTTCGTTAATATTTAAAGCTGGTCGATTGAAAAAAAAATATACGAGTTATGATGGATTAAAGTAGAAAGGGCCGTGGCTCCAAGGAGGCATGAAGCAAGGAAAGTGTGAGCTGCTTTAATAAACCAAGCCAGACATATTGGGCAAAATTGAAAGAGCAGTAATTTATAATATTTAATATAATAACTGTTATCTACCAAAATTCAATATTGTATCAATAAATATAACTCCAATATCCGTTCTAGCATTACCGACTGGCTTATGGCAATGTTTTCGTTTCTAGAGCCTGTTGAACTTGTGCAGCTATAGATTACAAGGGTTACTTTATAGATTACTAGCAGAAGTACCCGTCTTTGACTGGTATTTTACAAAAATTCAGAGACGGTGCGTGGTCTTCCAAAATATTATTAGAAATTATAGGATAATAGAAATTATTAGTATACTCCATAACTGTCATTATATCTGAAGTGTCTTTTACGTTTTGCACCTTTAGATACTAAGCTCAAATTTTATTTTATTCTAGGTGTACTTTTTAGTTAGTATGCAAGTGGGTAGGGCTTACTTTTTTTAAGCGAGTAAATTATGATTAACTCAAATGAAGTTAAAATAAACAAGCAATACCTACTTGCTACAGTATTGGGATCGAAAACGGTGAATTTGGTCAAAAATGGAAAAAAGGTTAACAGAGAATCTGAATTCAAAAATAGTTTAAAAAACAATTAAAACGTATATAAAATAAATGACAGCACTTTTACATTTTGATTTTTGACGAAATGCTACATTTGTTTTCAAAACTTTGTAAAGTCAATTTTCAAAATTTTGTAAAGTAAACAACTAATAAAAAAAATGTTGGATTTGAATGTATTGATCCCATCTGAATACTTTGTTGATCATGTCTGACTGTAGGCAGATGAGTTTTTCGTATTTACGAATTGTTGATTACCATTCAAGAAAAATGCAAATTACTTATTAATACTCTAATTAACGGAAATATACAATACGAATTATTGTTAATACAGTTCTACGTCATTTTTATGAATTTGCTCAATAGTAAAAAATATTTATGCAGGTATACCTGCCCACACTGTCTTGGTGAGGCAATGGGATATGCTAAAAGTTAAGATTCTTGAAACTATTAAGCAAATACTATGAAGAAATATTACTTTAATATTGAATGGCAAACATCAATATTATTGCTTCTATTCAAAGACTAATGTAACTTTACTACAAATAAAGTAATGTTTATTTTAACTTTTATATATCTTTTCGTGACATAAAGAGTAATAATAATACTGACTTCAGTTAAAATTGTTGATATCCAATTTGGAATGTGAATATACTCTTTGAGGTCACCGGAACCTCATTAAATAAGCTGAACTCTGTGTAATAGTGCATTCAAATACAATGTCGGATCAGATATTACATGTGACTGTATTCGTTCTCTGCTCAAGGGCAATAGGTCGTTTTTTACAATATTTAGCTGACTTACATGTTTCGAGGTCTCCTAAACACATGTTTGGTTACGTCTCCTTGCCTACGTCTGGATGACTGGGTAATGTTTATTGCTATATAAACATTCCACAGGTTGCATCGTTTGGCAAATCGTTCCAATCTGATTAAGTGAAAAAACTCTATTGTTGTTTTGCGTGTTATTAAACATGGAAAAGGTGCCTTATCTGTCTTCACATCAGAACTGACACTAAGCTTAATCCAAACGTCTGGTCTCTCTAAACACTTTAAATAACGTATTAAGTCCTGTTGTGATAAAAATAAAATGGCTTTGCATAGTGGAAGAAGAAATATTACTCAAAAAATTACAACTATTAAGTCCATCTGGAGTTACTTATCAGATGTACTTGAACTATTTTTGTTGTAATTAGCAAAATGGAAAAAGACACAATTAACCAAATAAAGTAATTAGATTGAAGTCATTGAATTTCATAATACTTGATAATGAAGCCTTGATGATGAAATTATTTTAATTAGCTTGATAATATGTTTCCTTATAATATGGTTGAGTGTAAACCACTACTGTTATTCATAGTATATTTTATATTAAATGTTGTTAGTAATTAGGTTAGGTTAGGTAACATTGGGGGGTCTCACAACAGAACACACATAGACAGAACACTGGCCCTTTGTGATACTAATCAAGATTTGATTATTTATTGAGAGTCCTAAATTTTGCCTAACTCAAGAGTATTTAAAACAGTGATCTTTGGCGAGTACTTGGCAATATACAGCCTCATGACCGACAGTACGCCGTTCTCTCCGGAGAACTATGTGCTCAGATTTGTTCACCTCTCACGGTAATAAATGCAGGACCAGTGGGGCTAATTGAACTCCGGACATATCAGTCAGAGGCAAGCACGTTCCCACTGAGCTTTCCTGCCCCCCTCCCTGCACTGTTATTGATTAAGCAATTTTTTTTTATAAAGTTATTGATTTTATTTTAATTTTTCAAAAAATTTTTCTTTTATAATTGCATCAAACACTTATTACTTTAATAAGATCTAACGAAAATACGATGAAATGAACTTAATGGTGTCATTTTTGTGTACACCTTTTTAATTAATACAAAATTCATGAAATATTTACGAAGTATATAAGTAGAAATTTCTATATAAATGAACTAAATAGAAAACTTTGTTTTTTTACTGATCAGTGAAAAAATTATCAGTGTTTGTTTTTATATATAGTAAAAGAAACTTCTTTTCTCAATATCAACTTTCCTCATTGCCCAAGAACAGTAGTGCAGGACTATATATTGGCAAATGCAATTACTATTTGTCCCTTGGTGAGATTTCAAGAGATTGCATTGTTACAAGACATCTAGTTTCATCTAAATTACAATTCTTAGTACAAGTGCTTAGTAAAACCTACTTATACTTATTACTTATAATTGTATTATCTATGTAAGACCTATATTTAGGTTACATATATGCCACAGTATTTAGTTACAAGGTATCTAGTTTCATCTAAACTGCTTTATAAGAGGTCTTAGAACAAATATATAGTCTAACGTTCTTATTGTACTTATTACTGATGATTGCAATATGCCTATGTAATATCCGCCATATATATCTATGTATATACTATGTGTATTTGATATATTGCGTATATATTTATGTATATGATCAAAACACAATAAGAAAATGGGAAAACAAGACTAAGATCTTTCAACCGTAACAAGCGGTCTTCGTCAGAGTCAAAAACCCAACTGATCAGTTGAAAGATCTTAGACTTGTTTTCCCCTTTTCTTATTGTAGTTTGATCATTTATTGTTATTTCACGTGTTTATGTGAAATCTTTTTATTTATGTATATATATATATATATATATATATATATATATATAATATATATATATATATATATACTTTTTCGATGAAACTACGATCCGAAAGGACAAATACAGTTCAGTGTACATAAAGAAACGTACAGAAATTAAAAACACACACTTACATTATCTTTCTTATCTCTCCTGAAGACGGTTCAACCGAAAATTAGAGACTGTAAGTGTGTGTTTTTAATTTCTCTACGTTTCTTTATGTACATTGAACTATATATATATATATATACAATGATAAATGAAAAACTCTCCGGTAGGACGAATTACACTTAAAATAAACTGTGATACATAGACAGAAGCATAACAAAGACTCACTTTTTAATATTTCGACCACCATTACGGTCAAAATATTGAAAAGTGAGTCTTTGTTATGTTTCTGTCTATGTGCCACAGTTTATTTTAAGTGCATATATATATATATATATATATATATATATATGAAATATATGTGCAATATATCATAAGTAATGACTGAAACATCATTACTTATCATTGTCTTTATTGTGCTTAGTACAATTGTACAAGATAGTAAATAATTTCAGTAAAATAACATCAAGAAATATTTTGCTATTCTGTGTTTGGCACAATCGTAACTACGGAAGCCTTAGTAAAGGGAAAAGCAAGCCCAGTTTGCTTATGTTTGAAGCATATTATTATATCATTACTCAATTGTTATTCCCACTTGTTTCTTTAGTCATCAAACAACATACTGTCATAATATACTATAATTAAATAACGTGTACATTCGCTCGTAGAATATGTGAAGACTTTTGTAAGTAAAACCAGATTCCAGCCGAATTCAAAATTTAATTACAACGCGAACGACTTTGCCTAAGGCTTCTCAAGAGCATACTGCATGTCTGAAGCTAGTTAGCGTATGTGTTTAATTAACTTTCTCCATTAGGGGGCATGTTGTCTTCATACGTATTGCCCCTTGGTTACAATTTCAAATTTAAAATGTTTTAATTCCTTTAAACCTTAAGTGCATCAACTTGTTATCTGTTTCATTACTTACATTTAGGCATTCTCATAAAAAATAATATTCAACAAACTAACCTCAAACTGATTTGAAATTTTCAGTAAAATATGATATATACATCCATTACTTATATTATACACCCCTTGATTCTCATAAATACTTATTATTATAATTACTTATAATATAATAAATAATATAATAATAATAGCATATACTAATATAATATTAATAATATAATATATAATAACAATATAATATATTACTTATAATAATGTAGGATCCCATTAAAATAAGTGAAAAAAATCCACAGTTCTTAAAAATAACTGGATTATTTTTCAATAAAATGTACAAATTTGTACTCATTATTGAATCTGAAAGAGTGTGAGGATGATACTTTTAAAAATATATGTACAACATCTATTAAAAATGTATTTACTCAACTAGTATGAAAGCTGTGTTTTACATCAAACGAAGAATGCAGAATCTGTTGAAAACTTTGAAAACAACATATCCGTATTACATCCAATCTCCTTGGAATTGATAAAGATTTACATATGCTTTAATTTTATATTGTGATTCTTTCATTGTCAAAGCATCCCACTGTTTATTTTTTTCTTTGACATTCTTAAACTAATACCCAAATATCCTTACTCCTATAGCTCATAACTACTCTCATACTTAAGAGTAGCTCGTTATGTGTGGATCGGTTGAGGGATTTTCTTTCAAAGTTACATTTAAAATAAGGGGCGTTATGATACATTTTATGTTATAAAAAAAAAAAACTTTATTTGACACTGAACTGCTAAATATAAAACAGGGATATTTCTCAAAAAATTAAACCTAAAATTAGCAATTTATAAAAAAATTTTATAAAATGCCAACTAACTAAAATTCATAACTAATTTCACAAAAAAATATACAAACGTTAATTAAGCGCAATTATTATAAACCATATTGATAGTTTATTACAAATATGTTAGAAAGAATATAGATATTCAATAGAGATATGACATAAACAAGTTTAGAAACTCTAAAAAATTACGTTTTCTTTCTAGTTTATTGTTAAGAAGCCACCTATTTTATGATTATGATTTTGATTGAGTCATGTTTGGATTACAAAGTTACAGGTTTTTTGCTGTAATATAACTGCTATTTTAAAACAACAAAAATAATTCAAACTGAACAATAAGCGTTTAAAATAAATTAAAGTAACCCATATTTTGATATTTTTAATTCTGACATCCGAAACTGATGGAAAGACTGAAACACTAATTTATGAGTTAAGATGTATTATTAAATTACGCAGTACAGACCTTTGTAATAAATTTCGAGAACTAGTTCACAACTTGGTCTGGCATATTTGATATTATTTTCAATTTTAATATTCTTTTGCCGGTCTTATATTTTTTCATATATTAATTTCCACTGAGTAGTATATGTATTCTATGAGTAATATTAAAATTATAGTAATCCGTCTTACCTCGTACCCTGCTGCTGAAGTTCTTATACGAGGTAAGACGGATTACTATAATTTTAATATTAATGATACTAACCTCTGTGGTAATGAAAAAATGCATGAATTTATTCTATGAGTGCTGAAATAAAATTGATAAATATTTGTTTGGTTTTTCGTTCTCTATCTGTGCTTGTTTGGTTAAATAAACATGTTTAAGCATTTATCATATTGATTCGGTCTTCAATGCTCTTTAGATTACGGCTATATATGATCAAACTTTCTACTTTACTATAAGTAAAGTATAGTGATGATGAAAAATTTGATCTTATAACAGATTTACATGTTTTGACATCCCCAATGTCCTTTCTTGACGTTTTTTCCATTATGTCTGTGGGTTGGAGATTAGATTTGGACGAATGATACATATTTATTAAAATATATGTATAGTCACATTCGATAAAGCACATATCACTTTGTTGTTAACGAGTTATTTATTATGTTCATTTATAGTAAAGTTGAGTGTAGGCCACTCCAGATTTTTCTTCTTCTTATAGTGATGCCAAAACCTTCATCAAAACTCGTCTGAAATGATCAGAAAGAACTGTTTAAGCAATACTGGTTAACAAAACAGTATTTTCTTTTTTTAAAAGAAAATTTCATCTGAAAAGAAATTGTAATAACTTTATAAGTACAACTATTCTACTAATTCCCACCATTTACATAACTTCATTCTATGAAACTCAATGTTTACAAAATTTTCAAAATAAAATGAGAATAATTGGTTACGTATGGATGATTATTAATTCCATTAAAAAATGAAAAAAAATTGTTAAAGATAAATAAACTGAAATGCACTTTAGGGGTTAAAATTTAACGAGATCATAATCTCAAAAGAAGGGAAAATCTTGATGAAAAAAACTGTAATAATTTATTAAAAAGCAAAATTTTACGAAGTTTATATCCCATAACAAGAATTTATTGAAACAGAATCAATGTAAGGTTGGAAGACCGTGTGAATGCAAGTTAAAGGTCGTATGTTTTAAAACGTATTTTCATAATCTATTCAAAGAGTTCTTTTTATTGTTTCTTATTATTCTACTGGTTTAACTGATTTGCATACCATGAAATACTTTGAATCTGTTTCTTTAAGGCTTGAAAATTGAGGAAACAACTTCTTTGATGAAAAGCATTTAAAGCCTCATACATTGTTTTATATGAGAGTTGAAGATCACTTTAAGAAACTGCTGTAGATAGAATTAGATTATAACATATTGTATAGTTGTATTTGAGTAGAGTTTTTTTATATAAGCTTAAGTAACGATTTTTTACCTCAAAGTTAACTCGAGATTGGTGTAGAAGTCAAACGCCTTCTAGAGACAGTTTCGACCAATAATAGGATTATCTTGATATGGGTGGCAGGTCACCGTAGAATAGAAGGCAATGAAATAGCTGACACGCTGGCTAAGGGAACTGAAAGTCCTCTTCTAGGTCCAAAACCTTTTAATTTTGTTTCATGCAATGTTAATATTAAAGAACCTTTCGTGAAAACGACATATGATCTATTAAGGCTAAATTAAAGCTAAATCGAAGTAACTGTAGGTTTTCTAACCATTACTTTAAAAAAGATCAACACAGATCTAAAGGTAATTTGTATTTTGATTGTAAAGCCTTGGCTTACAACAGTATTTCAATTTTAGTATTGAGAATTGAAACTGACGAAATACGCAGAGAACCTGTCGTGTTACTCTTGTGTCTCTTAACAGTACAGTGATTAATCAAAGCACTGTCAACTTTTCAAGAGTTTTGGGGCACTTAATACCATTCTTTACACAACAATTAATTCAAACTCTCCGCTCCATTATTTTCAAAGTCATAAAATCGCTGAATACGTGAACACGCCTCTAACCACCTTTAGCCTCTCATAAAAACAGCATATGCTCTTTAGTAAAAACTGTATATGATCGTGACGGTGTACCAACTCAAGAAAAAAAATTAAAATTAGAGTGTACAGAGCGCGCAAAATTTAAAAAACGTCCTTCTTTTTGATCATACCTCATATTTAACTCAGAATAAATCGTTAATTTATTGATGAGAAATACTTTTCTCAATTTTCTTTGTTTGACTTAGCTGTTGAGTATTTTAACTGATTAACAAAGAAATGAAGATATTATCAAATAATTAAATATTAAGAGTAAACAAGTGATGGTATGATATATAAATTCTCGCAAAGGTTGGATAGTTTTTGCGTAGATTGAGCAAATTGAATATGTAAATTGAGAAGGTAAAGGAAACTTGCTACAAGTGGTTAGTAAAGGGAATGGCCGCCGTGGTGGATAGAGGAGTGAATTTAGATGCAAATTGGACTGCAGCTATGGCAGACCTATTTGTCCCTTCCTGCTAACCTGCGTCATCCAGCAGAGCTAAGAGCTGCAGCAGCCCAATCGACTCCGCCGCCCGGGTCTGCGTCTTATTAATCCTACCACCTCCTTCTCAAATCAACATACCCGTCGAATTAAAACTTCAACATATGTCCTATAAATCAATTATTAATATTCAGATTGATTTGATATTTTAAATATATTACTTGTAAAAAATTGAAAAGTTGACCCAAACTGAAAACCAAGAGTTCAGAAATAAACTAAAGAAGCAGGTAATAGCTAAGCATTAAACAATGAATGGACCATCTTACCAAAAATAATGTTACAGTCTTCATTAAGAAGATTTAGTTATTTCTTAAAGTACGAAATTTTCAAACAGAAGAAAGTTTCTGTTCTTTTTAAATATCATGTCGGTGTTAATATAATTTTACATCAAATTATGTACCATGCGTGATCAAAAGGTTTTAAATATCGCACTCTCTGTTCACTCAAATTTCAATGTTTTTTTTGTTGAGCTAGTAAAATAATGTTGAAAATAATGAAGCAGAGAGTTCATATTAATTTTATGTAAAATATTTTTTAAGAGGTCAAAGACTCTTGAAATGTAGACAGTGGGGTAGAGTAAAATACTTGAGTCAAATATGTTTATAACTGGTATAAGTTATTCCACGGGTAATTATTTTTTCAAAAGAAAACAATTACTGATCAAGCAAAAACGAGTCAAACCTTTATGCGTCTCACATAAAAACGATACATGCTATAGTCAGAATTGTGAAGATATGATCGTGATGAGTGTACCAACACAACAACAAAAATTTTGAAAATGTAGTGTACAGAGCGTGTGAAGTTCAAAAAGTGACTAATTTTTGATCTCACTTTATATATAATAGTAAGCACACTTATGCTCTTAATTTTACAAAAAATTGTGTCAGGAGATTTATATATTATTTATAAATTCACTGAAGCGTTCTTCTGATGTAGGTATTCAGTTAGTTATTGATGCAGATAAGGGACTACTGGGCCAAAATAGAGAGCGATTCCTTGAAATAACACAAAATAAGGTTACCTTAAATATGAACGACCATGAACTGGAAAAAGGGGCATTATCTGGAAACATCGGAATAGCTCTATTCTGAGAATAATTCAGTCAGGCATATCCTATAATCCACTCAGTATTCACTTCTCTATGTATGGAATATTGTGAAGAGGGAATTCCACTCACTCAAGGAACTAAAACTGTATCATGCATAAAATTGTATGCCTAAGTCTTCATTATTCGTGGTATTTACTTCAATAATTTCCATCGATGTCAAGAATTATTCTCCTAATAAACTGTGATAATTTCTGGGAAAGTAGAAACAGAAAGCTTGTAATATGTAGAAACACTTCAAATTGATAATTTCGTATTAATGGTTTACACAGTCACCTTAGAGATCTCAACAAAAATTAATGTCAGTAGATTTATCTGCGTTGGTCAATTTGCACTGTTCTATTCAGTTTCATTGGAACTTAAGTTGTCATGATGAAGTATCAAATCTTTGGCTCAACAGGCCGTGGCATATACTCGTACTCTAAAGCGTGCTAGGAAAGAAGTCTTACTCATATTCATATCCTAATTTAGTTAATAGTAAAAACCCTCTCACATCAATTGAATATGCAGAATTTTCTAAAACTTCACACTATCAAAGCCTTTTGGATGCAATAAAAAGAAAAATGGTTCATAAACCATGTGGCCTACTAAATCCAACAGCTTTTCGCATAAAATGTGGAAAATGAACTAAAAGATATCTCAAGGTCCTGATTAAAAGAAATGCAAACTCCCGAAGATGGTATGTTTACAGTCAATATGAAATTGAAAAATGATCAAAATGTTCACATTGATAACTGGTAGACAATTTGTTGTTGTCCATTGACGTCAAAGGTGATGCAACACAGATGAATGACACAACTGAGATAAATTGATCAGATATGTTTGTAAATGTATCAACAAAAGATTTGAAGCTGCTAAGTTTGCACTTTAGAACCAAAAAAACTAATCTATAGAAGTAAGTGAAGTTATTCATTGTAAATTAAAATTGATTACAATTGTTTGGTTTAAAATGATTTCAATTGTGTCATTTTCTTTGAAGTTTTTTTTTTATTATTTTAGGGTTATTTGATAGGACTACTTAAGGTCACTGACATAAAGCTGCTGGTGTCTCTGTTGTGTGATGTTAGGGTATTGTTCATCAGAATGGTTTGCTTGAATAGGTTGGTCTTTACATAGCACTTGTAATAATAAGAAATCATTTGAAACAAATAAGATTAAAGAAAATAAATATTCGATTCCTTTAAGAAAGCTTTAGAAAATGGGAAACATTGTTTTAGATAGAAGTGTAGAGGTAAAATGAAAGGCAGTAGGTAAAGAGATTCTTGCAAGACAGGGCTTTGAAGGGCGTGCAGGTTGGGATGCAAGGCGCAGTATTCAAAGGAAAAGGGTGGAGGGGGAGTAATAATGTACGCACTCCTGATCATAGGGAAGGGAATTCTCGAAGGAAAGGGCTTTCTTAAAAAAAGGACGAAGGATGGGGAAGTGGTGAACACACTTCTGAAGCGATGCCAACCAAGCCTTTATTGAGAGGGTTTGCTTATTCCTAAACTAGAAATACTATTTATGAAAAGTTCTTTTTCTTCTAAATTCTTAAAAATAATCTCAATCAAAAACTCATTTGCGGATAATTTAATATTTATTATACAATTTCTTGGAAAACAAGAATATTGTTTATAAAAAGAAAGCTTTTTTTAAACTTTGTTTTTTATTAATATAACCAATAACTTTATCACCTCCTTTTTAATGTAGGTACATCACGCTGAAGGAACAATCACTTTGATGAGTAGTTTTTTAAGCAACTATTTAGCACACAAGTCCTCTATGAGGCTGTAGAACATTCCAATACCAAATGGCATCACATGCTGTAGTGACAGTTTATAAACAACTGTTTCTAACGTAATGTTTGGATTCAGAGCTTCACTGACGTTACAACTAATCTATAGTTGTAGTTGAAACTACAAACAAAAAGGGGATAGAAGGAGTACTCCCTGGCAACAACATTTTTTGTTACATTTTGTTTTAATTTTGTTATTATAGTTTTGTATTCAATTTTAATAAAAAATCGTTCCAAACTTTTTATTAGCTCACAATAACTTGAGAGCTTAAAAACAAAAATCAAAAACATTAAAATATTACTATATCATAATGGATATGTAAATTAGAGAGATCATCATAAAAAAAAATACGATTGTAATTTTGATGAATTTACACATTTATTGATTTACCAATACAATTATGGAAAAAGTTGAAGTAATAAAATTCATTATTCTTTTTACATATAGTTTACTGTTATCTCTAACTGCATCAACATTTGCTGTAACCACAGCCTGATAAGGAAGTTTTTCTTACATTAACTTTTTTAGGTTTGACTTCTATATGTAAACTCAATTCATCATCCAAAGCTTTCTTATCTTAAAGAGAAACTCTATTTTTACTTTCACAAAAATTTTTGTAACAACAATAAAATTTCATATCTTTATTCTATAGAATCTTTAATTTTCACATTCTATTTTTGGCACGACAATTTTTTAAAAAAAATTTAGAATTTATATTATTATACTTTTGAATATAAAAATAATGAGGATTTATGCCTGCTGAACTACCAAATGAATCTTGAAATGGTAACTTAAAAAAAAAGGAAAGAAATTAAGAAGCTTGTACAAAAATTGAAACGTTGAAAAAAAAATGTTTAATTTATTACGTGTAATATTCAAAAACAATTATCTCATTCAAAAACTAACAACGCATTTCGAACACTTAGTGTTCTCCTTCAGGTTCACATATGCAATGTTATGGCAACAGGAGTCTAAGAAGGACTGGTCTTGGACGGATTGAGCAGTCAGTCGTTCCTGGGTCGCTGTTGTCCATAACATCTGAACAGTACAGATGTAAACTTGAAGGAGAACACAAAGTGTTCGAGACGCGTCGTTAAATTTAACATAATATTATATCTTCTGTCTGGAGACCTATTTGTTTTTGAAATCCCTCATCATTAAAAAAATGTTATCTTTCCAGGTCCAAATTGGGAACCACAAAAAAATGTTATCTTTCCAGGTCCAAATTGGGAACCACAAAAAAATGTTATCTTTCCAGGTCCAAATTGGGAACCACAAAAAAATTTTATCTTTCCAAGTCCAAATTGGGAACCAAAAAAAATGTTATCTTTCCAGGTCCAAATTGGGAACCACAAAAAATGTTATCTTTCCAGGTCCAAATTGGGAACCACAAAAAAATGTTATCTTTCCAGGTCCAAATTGGGAACCACAAAAAAATTTTATCTTTCACAGTCCAAATTGGGAACCACAAAAAATGATTTATCTTTCCGGTCTCAATATGGAATATCCACAAATATAATGTTATCTTCCAGGTCCATATTGGGAAACAACATGTAAATAAATGTTATGCAAATATATGAGAACTGATGTTGATTTAATCTTGATATTTTAATTTGAGAATGATAATTTAATTAATTAATATCATATAATGAAATTGGAAATTAAAATAATCGTAATTTATAGTATTATAGTTTATTTATGAAACAAGCTAGATAGTTTATTTATATAAAAACCGAACTTTTTGTCTTTTTTTAATCAATATTTGTTTAGTTGTATTTCAATCCGAAATTGAATTTGTATTCTTTTTACTGGGAATCGATGTTTCAAATGTTAATTCATGAAATGGTAAAATGAATTTTGTCATTTTCTGTGAATTCTTCTAAGTATGAATATTCCGACTAATTTATACGTTCAATATTATAGTTTTATTTGTTAAAACAATCATGTAAATATACAGTTCTAGCTATTAAATTATAAATGAAGACCAGAGGTGGTTGTATTTGAATAGCTTGTTCTTTTAATTTGAGAGTGATAATTTAGTGGAAAAGTTAGAAACTGCCGGTACTCCTACCATTTCAGCATTCTACTTGTGGAGTAAAAAAGGCTCGTTCAACTTATCAAGTATGTAAAGGGCAAGAAAAAAAGGCACTCAAGTACTTTTAGTTATACTAGTCTTAACTATAACAATTCACAAGCAAAGAAATATATATTTGTTTTATAGAAATATTACCTCTTTTGGTTTTTACTTTTCAGTGACAGACTGGCCCAATACTATAAAAATATCTATTACTATGGATATTTAACGTAGAGTAATCAAAAACAAAAAAAAAAACGATTTTAATGTTAATGAATTTACACGTGTTGATGCCTGGAAATTCAATTTTAGAATTTTCTGATGTATTAAGATATTGAGGTATGTTTCTATGATAAGTTTTGTACTCACAAAACAGGTTGCACTGTTTGACAAATCTTGCTCTCACGAGGGCCTCTCCTTCTGCGGGAAGGCAGACCCCCTGATTCCCATTTACATATCCTGTCGGCGTCCCCGCAGTGAGAGTGGTGAACAGGTTAAGCTGATTGCGTAGACCGGCTAATAGGCGGAAGGATTTGTGCCCACTGACCTCACCTCAAACATATGTTTGAGGGGGTTTCGACCAACCTTTCTGTGACATCTGAATCATCCAAATTAGATTTAAAGTCACCTGTTAATATGAATTGTAAAAAATTAAATAATGATAAAAAAAATTGGTATTTGCCGGGCGGACAAGTTCAATATGATTCCAATGGAATAAATCTGTATTATAATGAAAATCATAGTAGGTAGCGTGTTTAGTAACAATGGAAACTCATGACATTTGAGTTAACAGAGCCTCACGTCATCATTACATACAATTTGTCACCGTACGTATGAACTTATCGCCCCTACAACCGTATGCTACAGATTTATTGTTTAATGCAGTTACAGTAATGCAGTCTTATACTATGTACTGTTGATACACTTACACAGGTCTACGCTTTCTATGGAATAGATGATGCATTTCATTTCCTCATGTAATTTAATCCCATGATTGATAAAACTGTATTGAACAGAGGGTGCTCTATGAATGGAGCAAGGACCCATTCAAGTTTCAACACCGGTGTGAGAAAAAATCCCCGGAAGAAAAACCCATGGGGAAAAATCCCCCCAAAAAAAGAATCTATTTTTGAACTGAAGTAGTATATTAAAGCAATACCAACTTACCAAAAATATAAAAAAATCTGGAAATTCAAAATAATTTTCACACGTCATTATATTTATAATCACAAAAACTGTAAAATAGTACATTATAAAAATGCTGAAGTAAATCAAATTCATCACTCAAATAAAATAAATTAAAACAATAACCAATACACTTTTCGATATATGAATAAAAAAATCATTTCAGAAAAATAAAATGCATTCAAAATAAAAAAAAATGTAAACAATAGTGTCAAAGTATAATGCCTTAACGTCGAAGTTAAGTCTCAAGTCATTAAATGAGAATCCACAGAATCCTAGGTCAAGTAATCATATTCTTTTTTCTTTGGTTTATATAGCCGAATTGTATTTCATATACATACATAGATAAATAAACAAATTTTGTGTTAGTTTATCTTTTAATTGTTTTTTGAGGGGGATTTTTTTCCCGGGGGGTTTTTTCCAGAAGGATTTTTTCCCGGGGGTTTCCAGTGGATTTTTTCCCCGGGGGTTTTTTTCCGTGAGATTTTTCCTAAAATCCTGATGCACGATCCAGTTAATACAAAGATTCGCATATATTCACATTCTCGCAACACTTGAATATACTATCACTAACATTTATTTCTCCAATTTCTATTTTTATCTAAGTTTATATTTAGTTTAAAATTATAAATAAGTATGTAAATAGTTTTGTATAAATATCAGTTGATTTCACTATGATTTTGGAAGTTCAAAATTAAATTTCAGCTGGAATAGCTATTAGTATTGTTTGTTTTGTAGCGTGCTTGTGAAATAACCTGATTAGTCGAAGTCTCCATTGCAGCCAATCAGACTCATTTGATGTTGATTGTGATATAATTTAGTTCCAATTAACTAAGCAAGCCGAATAAGATAAATTAGATGAAACTCAGTCTGTAAGAAAGACGTAAAAATTAAACGAAAGCTAAAATGAGTTTTATAAATTATAAGAAAAATAGAAATCTCTTAATCTGTCATCAAATATTTCATAGTCCTTTCAAATACTGCAGAGTTAGAATGTCACTGATGTTGCGGTAGTTTACTACAGTGTAGCATACAATACTAATTTCATAACTAATTACCAATAAAAGAAATCATAGTGTACAATTATTACAGATTAAGCGTTATAGTCATTAGTTATTAATAAAATATATGTATTATTATATTTTATTCACTTGTTCTCTGACGATGTGATATACAAAAGGCCTCAAAGCGATTTGAGGTGAATTCACCAAATCTTAGTTCTTTATATTTTTTTTTTAAAGCAAAAATATAAAGTATATATAAAGTACTACTGTATAAAGTACATTTATCACACAATTTACTATATATATATATATATATATATACTTTTCCATTGGAAATACGAGCCAAAACGGACAATATAGTTCAAACCACAATAAGAAATGGGAAAACAAGACTAAGATCTTTCAATCGTAACAAGCGATATACGTCAGAGTCAAAAACCCAACTGAGTAAAAGTGGATACAATTGTCATAGTTAATTTATCAAAATTAATATGAAAGTTTGAGAACTGTTCAAGCATTATATTTGTCGTTTCTATAAACACGGTATGGAATATGTATAAATCCAGATGTTGATGTTTGCTTAGCGGTTACTTCCTTACTGTGGTGATTACTTTTGTCATTTATTTTGTCCTCTGCGAATTTGATTCTAGATAGTCCGAAAGCAGGTGACCTGCTTTATTGCTTTATAGGGTGTAATGTTGTCATAGGGACATACTGGTGTTTGCTTTAGTTTAAATTTGTGTAAATATGCTTTGAACTGGGTTATATAGCAAGTGCCTTTCCTCGATCTATGAACCCAGCCTTTAACTGATGGATTGATTTATTTTATTTCTTCCTAATCGGATCTTTTCCATAACTTTTACTCACTTTGAATACCACTCTTTTTTGCCATTCCAAGCACTATTGGATATGTTCCTGTTGACATAAAAGTCTATATCATTACCCTCCAGTCCTGTTTGTGCATTCCTGGAGAAGTAAATCATTATCTCGCTTTCCCTTAATTGAACTGTTTTTCTGAGTTTTTATTATTAGAGGTGAATTAATCTAGTGATTGTTTTGTGGTTATGGTTTTTGATGTCTGTGTGTGTGTGTGTGTGTGTGTGTGTGTGTGTGTGTGTTGTTTTGTTTGTGTCCGGATATGTGTGTGTGTATGTGCATTTAGGTAAAGTGTCGTTGTATTGTGTATGGGTTTAATGTGTAAGTTAGTGTTATGTCTGTGAGAAAGTATGTATGTATGCTGTGCTTTGTTTGTTTGTCTATCTAAGCCTATCTCCATGTCAGTTTTTGTGCCTGATAAGTAGTACATAAACTTGAGTATTTCTTATTAATAACTTATTCACGATTTGACTTCTGTCAAAAGGGCCAGGATAGCTCAGTGGTTAACGTACTCACCTCTAGGCTGGTAGTCCGGGTTTGATCTCCACCTGGCTCTCGAATTATTCACGCGGAAGGTGAATAAATCTGAGTACGTGGTCCCTCGAAGAGGACGTTAGGCTGTCGGTTCCAAGCTTGTACGATGTCAGGCTCAGAACTGGTTAAGCCAGTAAACGGCTGATGTTACTATCCCCTAAGAGAACAGTTTAAACAATAGAAAAAAAGAAGGGAAAAAAGGTGCGTCAAATGTAGCAAACTCAGGAACTATTCTGGGTTTCTGAGGGGCTTAGCACGGTTACTTGCTAGCCTCAGCAAAAACGGACATGGGTTTCAATTCCGCCAATCTGTAGTTGTTTGTATTCTACATATTTAATGTTACTGAAATCACATGATATCAGTAACCAAAACTTGAAAATAAATAACCAATTATTCGGTGAGAATAATAGTAATCTGCGGAGTACTAACATTCGTAAAAAAAGATAAACATGTACAAATGTTTTCTGTTAAAATACGGATATAGTTTCAGCACTAATTAATACATGACCTGCTTTTTGAAAGTATGTAACTTATAAGTACAAGTTGGATTAATAATTTATAGAGAGATGTTGGATTAAGTTGGAATAAGTTAATCCAGACACCGGCGTAATCTTGGTGTTTATTAAAAACCTGGAAGATTAAATATTCTTCAAACAAAAAAAATGCGTTTTTTCTTTAAATAAAAGTTTTTTCTACAACTAATATAGAATCTATAGAAAAAAACAGTATAATATTTTAACTGAAAATATTATGGAATTTTACGAACAAAAGTTGGAAAACATAACTAAATGACGTTTCTATCCATTGAGGTTGGCTCAGAAAGGTCTTCCTCCCTTCGTATCTAGAGCCCTTTATTATGGTAATAAAGATCCTCGTATATCATTCCAAGATGGACGAGCGAATTCAAAAAAAGATCAATACAAAATATATTCTTATATATTGAAAGGGAACAAAACCTACTATCTCCAACTAATTTTGTGGGTATTTATTTTCGTACTTTATAGTTATTAAAGATTTTTAAAAAGTATAATTATAATCCTAAGATAGTTTTAGTTTTTTTTAATGAAACATATAAAGTTATTAATGGGTGGGTAAAGCTTCTCTTTCACTGATTATTCAAATGTTACTTTAGTTGTTGAGGGTTAGGTACAAATTAATAGCTTCAAGATTTCAAACCCATTTTTCGCCGTAATTTGTTCGGCATTATCAAGGTTTATTGAAAAAACTCAATGTTAATTCAATGTGAATTATGTTAATACAGTACATTTTTTTGTAATATAATACAAAAGAATAGATGTGGACAATGCGTTGAATAGTTCCTTCAATAAGCCTTTAGAATGTCGAACAAATTTCAGCGAAACATCGGCTTGAAATTAGAAGTTATTAATTTGGACCTAATCCTCAATAACTAAAGTAGTATTTATAATATATAGGGTTGTTAATAATAGTCAATAACATTTTTTTTTTAAATTTGACATATTCTAAATGTATATATATATATGTGTAAATGTATATGGCATTCGAAAGTTTAGACACAATAATCATAACAGTTACCAAGGTGTTTTACAAGATTGATTATGAGCAAATAGTAATTTTACATATTTTGATTCAAATTTGAAAAAACTGGTTTTGTTTGTAATGTCCTCCCGCCAGATGCTCCCGGGACAGTGACGTGTTTGTCACCATTGCCTTGCCAATAAGCACGAGAGATAATAAAGACTCTCTGATCGCTGTGCCAAACAGGGTTGGTAAACAAAATTGTATCTGATTTTTACAATGGTTAAAAAATTAAAGAACTTGTTGAACGACTACAAAAATGGTTATAATTTACGATTTATAATTTGATTTATGTAATAATATGATACTACTATTAACATTACTTGAACCACACAGGTCAGATGAAAAAAAAACAAATAATCGGTAGAAATTTGTTTATAAAGGCAATGATCTGGTATTAATGTAAAATTCAATCACTGGGACTTGTGAATTGTTGCATATTCTATGTTAACCCGTTTGGATTTCGGCAAAAGGCAATCAGTGTGTTTTGTTGTTGTTTTCATGATATGGCTGAATAAGCTGGGAGCGCTAAATAATACAAAAACAGGTCAGAGTGGAAGGATTGTTGACCTTAATTATACTTAAGTACTGTATTTCAAAGGCTTTTGGTTTTATTTTATATTTCCTCTATTTTACCCCCCTCAAGTAGTTGTGTTCTGTCACGTGCTCTCTGAAGAAGAGCATCCCCTCTAGAGCCCCCCTTTGGCCCCCCCGTGTAGACCAACCTCTAACCCTCCTCTTTTGCTACTCCCCTCCCAGTACTAATAGACAATACCATGGCCATGTCGGTGATGAATACATTTATTCTGAGACAATAACGATCTATTAGTTCAAAAATATTTATTTATATTCTCTAAAAACAATGTTGAAATCATTTTGTTTTAAACAATACCTTCTGATATTAGTAAAAGGACAATTATATTAACTGCAGTACTCTGTTGAAAAGAATGTATTGTTCTCACTTCTTCAATTAAGGAAAGATTCAGTTTTGAGAACTACTTACCTTCAAGAAATTTTCTGAAAACTCCAATTCATTTCTCTTAATATAAAACGATCCCATTTTGTTCTCCCTTTTAATTTTCTTAGTAATTATCTCAGAGCTTGATTATAAATGTTTCAATGAATGTTTTGCATTTTGTTTTATATGTAACTTGATAATGATGAAATTTCTTGTTGTAGTATGTGGTGATAAGGTGTACTATGTTGTTTACTATTCATTTTAGTTATGGATGAGCCACATGTTGTTTATGCATCGATAGTCTTACTTTGTGCCTTACTCAAGTTTATTGGAATAGTGATATTCAACTAGAACTTAATGTAGTAGGCAATTTACAAGACACTTAAGAAACTGCTTCCCTTCCGATGTGTGGGAACAAGACTTGTTGTATCTTACGTGTGGTAAATCTTATGTTATTGAAGTAAAACTTAAGTTAACAGTTCCAACAGCAGAGCTCTAACACCATTCAGAGAGTTCTTTTGACTAAACTTAGTAACAGTTCTATCAGCGAGAGTTCTACCACGATCCACACCTTGACACGTATGTTTAGTTATTGTTGAAAACATCCCTTTTTTTCCCTTGGCCAGGACTCACATCGGCCAGGATTAGGCAAAATAGAAACTCGAGGGAGTGGGTGACTCTAGATTGACTTTCAGTTATGACTGGTAAAGTTAGATTGAGAAGAATACCCACTTATCTGGGACTTTGATCTCACCCAAGTAAGTACCAGTTTTCGAAGACAATCAGCCAAGTGCATGGGCATTTCCCAATGGTAAGCGACGATGGTCTAGCTCCTTCTTGACACTCTGCAGGCGATATCTCACAGCGACCCCCTAAGAAGTCTGCCCTGCCTGGGTAAGAAACCACAGCCACCATATGGCCAAAAACACGTGGCAAGGCATGCGGAATCCAAAGACCCGGCATTAGTTTTCCTGTCCACGTGCTATCAACAGCTTTAAGAATCCTTGGGTAAAACGCCAAACTCCTCTGTCCTACTGAGCTTGTCTGGGTTACAGGTAGGGTCAGTGGCCAGAAAGCCTCCCGCCGCTTAACCTGACTACGCAATCAGAGTAACCTGTAGCCCACTCTAGCGGCGAGGACTCCTACATATAGGTATATGGGAATCAAGGGGTCTGCCCCTGAACCAGAGAAAGGGCCTCTGAACCCTGAAGAAAGCTATTTCATAAGTTTTTATAGAATAAACCCGCCCTGGATTAAGGCAGATGTGGTAATAGTTAAAAGAATATTGCGAAGGTTGGTCCGGGGTTCAAAACAAAAAACTATCAGAAATAAAGTGGTGCATTCATACCATTCATATACATGCATTGCTTGCTTAAAACAAAGATTCAAAATTTATATTATTATAAACAATATAATAATTATAAATAATTACAAGAAATGGTACAGTGGATGGTTAAGATTAGTTTAGTCACTTGGTTTACTAAATGATAAGGAATAATATTATAAAATTATGCTTAATAACATGAGTACATCAGTACTACTTCAATGAAGTTATTAATAACCAATTCAGATAAAATAAAGAACAGTATAATTTTATTATATTTTCTGGATTGGCAATTATGAAAGCGTAATAACTCATTATAATAATAAAATAGATTTATAAATATTTTGGTCATTGATTGTATAGAAATGTCTTTGAAATAATAGTTTCTTATCTTATAGCTTAATAGTAATACAAAACGTGAACCATAAATAGCTGCTCATCAGGGATAAGTGGAGGATGATCATTTAAAGCAAAGTACGGAGGCACTACTTGGAGGGCAGTTATATTTCATACTAAGTAGGGTTTAGTATTCCCTGAGCTCTTAGTCCACAATAAGGCCCTTTATGACGCAAAGCGCTATTTATATTTCTAGATAAAGGAGCCGAATTGGCTTTCCGATTCTTATTTATTAATAAGGTTATTTCTTTCAAATTTATTTCATAGGTAAAGGAGTTTTTTCATTGAATCCAGGGGATTGAAAGCGTTATGGTAACATTTCAATGAATAGAGGCCTATTTGGAATCATAATCAATGCCTATCATCCTAACCTGCCTGTAATGACAAAGCTTTCTTATTTCATATATATTTTTTATTTATATCCTACTTAGTTTTGAATTCATTTCCATCACAATACCCTAATCGTTTATTATCTAGGGTAGGGCCTGAGTAACTCTTTTGGGCGTTATCACAATAGAATACTCGTATACCCCAATAAGGTTTACCCCAATAGTAAAATTAATTTACCCCCATGCTTGGAAATACCCTGGTAAACAAACCAATTTACTTATTAAATTCATGGAAAATAAATAAACAAACATATTGAAAAAACGTGTAATTGTTTCCATAGTTTTAAAGATTGTTGGATCCTTGATGAATTCTATTCTTCAACTTTCCCTCCCTTAGCACATCTACATCCATAACACGTTCATTACTCCACAAAATTTCTAATTTACCTCTTTTAGGTAATTAACCCCTTTTCCCCGACCACTGACATAAATAGGGGAAAACTTAGTTGGGAAGTGAAAAGATTTCTTCTTTATGAAATTTTATTCACAAATTTCATAGCTGATAATTTAATGTTTAATGTTGTAGGATTAATTGTTAGATACTTCTTAATGAAAGACAAATAACATCATTTTTAGAAGGCGCTTGATACATGTTTTTACCCTATTGCTTTTCATTTCATTGAGAGATGTTTTATTTTTTTATTATTTTTTTTCAAATATTTGATTGAAAAGGTTGCTGAAAAAATGAATGTCTAAAAAAAAAGGTTCTAATGAAAAGTGAAAATCAATATATATATATGCTTCTAAGACAAAATAACATAAAATATTCCTGGAGAAAGATACGTGAAATAAACGATTTGACATTCTAGGAGTGAACTTATGAAGTAAGTTCATAATTTCATATGAAGTTAATATATGAAATAAAACCACAAAATACACCTGAAAAAATCATCTAAGAACAAAACATCCGTAATTTAAAACACCAATTAGTACTTTATAGGAACAAATCAATCTAACTTTGAATACCACTGAGATTAAATCCTGATAGTCAGAACTTCCCTCACACAATAAACCCTACGTTGAAGAACAACATGTAATCCTTCCTGAGATTTAATACTCTAAAATGGACTTGGTATTTCAGGTACTCTTATTAATGCAATTCTTAAAGTTTATTGTACTTTAATTTAGATTGGAAGGTCAGGTTAGCTCAGTGGTTAACGTGCTCACCTGTAAATTGGTAGGTCCGGGGATCGATACCCCCTCTGGCCCTCGATTTAATCACGCTGGGAGTGAATACATTTTAGTACGTCCCTCCGAGAGGACGTCAAACCTTCAGTATTGAGCTTGTACGAGATTAGGTACTCATTAGAAGACCTCTGCGGTAAATACACTTGAGTTAGGCAAAAATTAGGGCTCTCAATGAAGAATTAATCTTCATGTGGTATCACAAAGGGCCAATGTTCGGTCTATGTTTGTTTCCTTGAGGGACCATCACTGCAGCCTAACCTAATTTAGATTATTTTTGTCCGAGGAATTTATCGTAGGAGTGTTTAGTACTATTTGAAATATCTAACCCAAAACTGTACAAAACAAACAATCATTTCAAAAGTGAAGTTTGTTATTTATTTTCAACAAAATGTATAGTTACATGTTCTTGAACAGTTAGGAAAATTTAATTATTGGAATAAAATTTTACCACAAGTACAAAGTATACAAGTACACTTTACTATAAAAAAAATACTCACTTTGGACCTCTATTTATTCAGGTGGGAGCTGCATAAAGCTAAACATGTTGTCTTTCAGAGAGGACATTAAGCCATTAGTCCCGACCCCCTGCGATGTCAGACATTCGTTAAAGATCCATACTCTGAATACACTTAAGTTCTACAAAATTTGGGACTTTCAATGTAGAATCATTGCCTGGTATAACAAAGGGTTAATGTCGGTGGGTTTTTTTGTAAGATTGCCTCCGCAACCTAACATGTGTTGTGGGTATGATTAAAAGCAAATATAGGAGTAATTTAAGAAGTCAGCAACATTAGTAGACTAAAAAATTGACGAGATGAGCAATCAGATAATATTCGTAAACAAATATCACCCCAGTTCATTTCATCTCGTTGTTATGAGTTTCAATGATCTTGTGAAGTAGTATTTCGGTGAGCTTGAACGTGTGGTGAGCTGATGTTGGTGGTGAACGTGTACTTGAACAGGAGTCCACAGAATGTGTTTAGATATGTTAAGCTATCAGTCTATCATTTGGTCCGGTATTCGAATATTCCAACTCATCCTGTAGGTCAGTGGTTCCCAACCAGGGGTGCGAGACATCATTCCAGGGGGTGCGAGAAGCAGGGCTGCAACTTCTAAGAAATTTGGAAACTTTGGAAGAGTATTGGTGCTCGGCTATAGTTTCATTTCCAGGGCTTTGTGAAGCTTCACTTGCGGTGCTCATTTCATTTGCGACAACATGGTTATGCGAGTCAGGATTTAGGACCCTTTTGTCAATTAAGACAAAATCCAGAAATCGTTTGAATGCCCAGGCAGACATGTTGCTATCAGCAAGATAGTTCCACGATTTGAAAGATTAATAATCATGAAACAGGAACAAAAGAGTCATTGAGTTGAAATGCATTAGCAAACGTTTTGGATGTCAGCCTTTTGATTCTATTATCTTTTACATATTTTAAGTAAGCAATTATTTTTTGTCAGTTTATATTCAAATGTAGATCTGGGATATCCTTTCTAGTCCATATGTTTGATTTTTTTACATATTAAAAAAATAAATTATTTTCTAAGTATTTCGAAGCTAGTTCCAGATTTTACTGTTTCACACATCAAACATATGTTATTATTTTCGTACAGTTTGTTCAAATATCAATTTGTTATGTTTCTTGTCTAAAAGTCTTATTTTTTTACATATATTTTAGTAAAATAAATATCTAATTTTGATAAAATTTTGTATAATTCCATATCTTTTATCCTTGAACAAAAAATAAAATGTAGGCGGTGCGAGGTCAGAGCAAAATTTTTTCAGGGGTGCAGGAGTAAAAAAAGGTTGGGAACCAGGGCTGTAGGTGATTCCTAATAACAGTTTAAGTGTTAAGAAAAGGAAGAATTCAAGTTCAAGGAATGATGAGAAGTGTATTTACTCAATGAGCACTCTAGCGCTAAGAACTAATAATAGCTTTATTTCAGTAACCGGCACATTGCGATTAAACATTTGTGTTGTAAACTACAATAATGTTTAATCAATAAGTTTACAGGCACTCCTCAATGTCAGTTAACTACCCACTTACTCAACACCGCTTTACTGTGCCAGATGTACCTGATGAAGAACACTAACTGTTCGAACACGTTGTATTTTTGCCCGTAAATACTAAAATCTTTGTGGTGAAGATTTAATGTATTTTTCCTCACTAATCATTAGTAAATGCTAAACAATATCTGCTTCCATAGGTCGTGAATCTTTAATCACTATTAATGTCAATAATTTGCATATACGAATTGGTTACTAATATGAATAATTTTTTTTTGTAAACCACTCAGATAAAACCCTTTAAAGCATAAACTTTTATGTTTGGAATAAACACAGTGAGTATTTAAACACTAGAAAAAAATTATTTCAAATTATTTAAGTATTTTTCCAGTATTTTGTTGCACAATTGCACGATTTATACATTTTCTAACTTACGTTTCATTTTTGTATGTTACTTTAATTAAATAAATTAATCGATTATAATTTAATTTAAATGTATCAATCATATCACTTTTTAAGTTTTATTAAATTATTATAAGAGTTTGTTGAGTTAGTTGTAACTCAATATCTTATAATTCATTATTATTAATTACTATTACTTATTAAGTAATTAAGTAATTATTATTACTTATTATTCTTATATAATAAGGTAGGTGCTTTTAGTACTTTAGATCGGAGGTTCGAATCTTGGCCTTCATCCGATATTTATCAGGTGGGGGATAGGAAATATGCATGCCGTGTTCCTTGGAGAGGATATAAAGCTGTCGGTCCCGAGCCGTGATGATGTCGGGTACCTACTCTCGTTAAAGGTTCCTTCTCTGTTTAACTTTTGATGTAGAATCAACATAGTCTAAGAAATGACTGCCAAATAACTAATGAGGCTTCTATGCTCTCCAGAACCCAACTAAAGCTAAAAACTTATAACAAGCGTGGGTGCTAAAAAGAGACAAGCCACGTTTTTATTTAAGCTACTCTAGCAAGCGGCAAATTTGCAGCATCCCAGTATAGTCTTGTCCTTTAACCTTTGATGTTTTCACATTAGACATGGCTACGAAAGTGATGTTACCTTCAAACTAAACTAGCGTAAACTTCCTTTAGAAAGGAGTCATTTCAAGCTAGTCGATATACTGGAGGAGTATTATACTTTAACAAACTAGTTAGTGCAAAAATACTTGAATACCACAGTTTTACATAAGTATTGATTTTTAGAAGTTATAATTTCCATACTGATCATGAAAATTTATAACCAGAGGTTTGACTTTTTTCATATAGAAGATGGTAGACCAATAAATGAATTTTCATCTGCTTTTAAAAAGACAGTGCTAATGCTGAAGGCTGAAGATACACTTGAAATTAATATTATAGCGCAGTTGATAACTGTTTAGAAATTTGGACAATTAATTTGATGTCTGACTTATGATAGAATAAGACCTAGTGCATCCAGAAACCCTTTATTTCCAAGTTTCTCTCTGGGTGACAAGGTTAACTCTCCGGGACTAAACCCAGCATATGATGACGGAAAGGATGGCCATGTAAACAACTAATTCAATGCCCACCAGGCAGAAGTTAGCAGATTTCTTCGGGGTCTCACCCGAACACAGGTAGAACTATCAGTCATGAGGCACTACTGTCTCATGTTGGCGTCACAGTGACTTTGGTCGAAACTAAAGGTTGAGTAAACACTGTGGAGTCTTTACAGCCTGATGCTGGGTTTGTCCTGTTTCCATGTAAGAAGTAACATCTCCTTCCTTGTTGCATGAAGAGCAGCAGGTTTGAGTTAAATTTCTCAGGTTCTTCCACTAGAGATGGATTCTGTTCCAGTGAAAACCGACCTGAATACTGATTTTTCTCTCAGATGAGTGCTGAATTCCAAGACAATGGAATTGAACGAGGGAGAGGGAAGCTTATATAAGCATAGGGTAGTTCAAACCATTAAAATGTATGAATCAGTCACAAATATTTTAATATCTTATTACCATTTCGGAAATAAAATTATCCCAACGTTTCACTGAATATCCATTAATATTTTCGAAATTTTTGTTCCATGTTTTGTAGTTTGGGGAAAGCCATATTCTAATTATAATTTATTCAATAAAATAAACTAATGAATTAATCATATCTAATTATTACATCCATAAATGAACCACTTATAATCTCAGCTAGAGATTCGGTGAAATCTAAAGTAATAAACAGAAATTGGCTCCTGTATTTATGATTTTAGTATATTATTTTACGTTATTGTGTATGATAATGACAGGCTAGAGAAGTTTAGTATGGATGTAATATTTGTAAGCCTTGTATTGTAACAGGAGGTTAAGGGATCAAAGTCAGGGCAACACGGAGCAAACAAACTTCAGGCTGCAAGCGAATCGATAAAGCACTATTCCGCTTGTAGGCCGCCTTTAATTTAACTATAAATAATGTCTTCTGATTCATCCACTTAACCCACCATCTAATGTGAGCCGATGTAACGCCTTCCATTTAGTGTTATGGCTTGTCTATCACTCACTTCTCAGACAGTTTTCAGGAGTGAAAGAATAATACGTAATTTAATCAACTGTCATTTATATTTTATTTTTATTGCTCAACCATTTCTGGAATAAATGCATCATGAAATGATAACCATCATTAGAAATTATGGACATAAGTATCACGAACATACAAACGACGCAACAAACGAACTCTTCAACCATCCTAAAACTTAGAAAACATTTCAATGGGAGTCAGGAACATGTTCCGATGTCCTGTATATTTTTAAATGCTTTTACTTTAAAAATGGAAAGTCTATCCAAACTTCAGGAGAAAAGAGAGTGGGAGTTCAAACACCTCGGTCTCGTGCCGTTGCGTTTACGGCGTCTCCCTCTCTCTTTCTCCTGAAGACGCATAATCTAAAAATTTAAGTTAGTAAGTGTGTTTCTTTCTCTGTATGTTACTATTCTTCGTTTTTGAACTAGTAAATGCTTTTACAAGGACAGAGATATTTAATATTCAGAAAGCATGGTTTAGTGGACAAGAAATTTTTACTATGAAAGTTAAATACGAGACCTTTAAATTGCTCCCTTATAAAGTCTTTGAAACCCAAAATACAGCCGACTTGGAAGCCCCCATTCATTTAGGAAACGACTCAGAAACAAATTAAGATAGACAAAGGCATTATACCAAACAGAAAATACTATATAATCAAACAAATAACTACTTTGTCTTAGTTGACAAGCTGATTTGAGAACAATATATTAAAAAAAAAATGGTAAAAAAGGGACTTTAGTTTCGTGAATCGTCAATTTTATTAGTAATATATTTCTACCATAAATATTTACATGTTCAGGATTTCATTTGTTTTCCTTCATTTTTAATGTATCAATTAAATGATAATTATATCGAAGACCTAGTAAATTGGTAAATAATTGACAACATTGACAATGCAACAGATAGACCTGACAAAGACAAGTATCAAATTAGTTAGTTGTTAAGAGATGTGATCCCAAAGTAGTCAATCAGATGAAAAAGCCGATTCAGATTTTGAGCAATCAGCCGTTACAAGGGGTTTACTCATTTTAGAAAAAATAGTTTCAACATAAATATTTTTTATGAGAAATAAACGTTTCTAACAAGCTGGGTTATTCTTCGGACTACATCAGTGGACTGGTCAGTAATTACTTATATCATGATGACGTAAATGATGGCATAAAAATGACTCAAATCATGTTTATGTGGAACTTTCAATTGTGTTCTACATGATTCTTAAATGTGTGACGTCTCAAGATATATTATAATTATGTATCTAATAAATTCTCGGATGTAAAGAACCTTACAGATATTTCACGTTTTTTTTAATGCTTTTTTTTCTATTGAATTTTATTTGACTACAATATTACCTAACAGAGTCAACTGTTCGTGGCTGATTTTGTTGAAAAACATCGCCTCTCAACAAATATCATTGACATAATCACAATTTATCGATAAAAATCGTTAAAAATGTAATTAGTAAATGAGCCAACACTTAATGTGAGAAGAAGTGAAATTAAATAAGTTAAGAATTTTAAACTAGACAGTCTTTCTTTACAGGGAATCACCATAAGGTGTATTTGCCCAGGGTGACAAAGTGACCTTACCTTTCATTATTCAAGAACTGCACATGATGGAATTATTCTTTTGTAGAATCATTGGAGCTTCTCTAGCCCTTACATTTAAATACATAGAAGTATTAAGTAGCAAATTATTTTTGGTGTATTCGATATTCTTTTTAGTCTATTTTTCTCTAACTATTTATTTAGCCTGTTGATAATTTAAAGTCCACATCCCAATATTTAAATATGCATTTTTTTACATTTTGATTCCAAAGACTATTATTAAATTATGCGCGTAAGTAGAATAAAAATAATGAATTAAACATGGCATATTTGATCTGTTAAGTATATATTTGTTTCTCATGGAGTTCAAACTAAGTTTCTTTTTAAAAGTATTTATGTAGTTGGCCTTCATATATATACAGTCCCAGTTATACATATATAATTAAACTTTGAAATAACCGTTAAAAAAATCTACTACCCTGTTGAAAATATTTTTATTTGAAAAAAAAATCTATATTTAGTTGAATATTAAAAGGTAACAAACAGAAACTTGCTTCTAATTGTATGTATTGTGAATCTTTCCTTGATTCAATTGGACTCGCCTCCCTAATGAAGTCAGTTTTGAATGATTTCAAAACTTATTTTCATTTCTAAATTACTTTTTGCGCAAGGCATTATCCTTCATATATATAAAAAACATCCTTAGTTAAATTTAATCTTCTTTTTCTCCCCTATATAAACTGCGAACAACTGTAGTAATCATAGCATTTTTAGTCTTGCATAAAGTCTGAACACGGCAAAGTGATGTGACCCACGATATGGTGAATTATCAACTCTGCTACCGTGCCACCCTTCTCAACGCCCTCTTTTCACTGATTCTATTTATTTCTTTATTTAATTTATGTATTTTCATATAAAATTTGTTCAAATCTAATTGGAAATTGATTGTACTCTTATTTATATTCCAGAATAAGATCATGGATGCTTTTCATTATTGGTGTAGACTTGGAATTTGCAAGAACTTTATACGTCAACTTGGTCTCTTCAGCAAGTACTTTCTACATCAACTTGTGTCTACCTAACAGGTACTCACTACATCTACTTGCATCTACAGAACAGGTATTCCACTTCAATGTGTGTTTACCCAACAGGTTCACCCTACATCAACCTGAATCTGCTCATCATTTCTCTGCATCAACTTTTGACTACACTAAATGTACTCTCTAAATTAACATGTATCTACCTAGCAGGACCCTTCTACATAATCTTGTTTCTACCCCAGATTACTCTCTACGTCTACCTATATCTACCCAACAGGTACTCTCTATGTCTATCCAACAGGTTCACTCATCATCAACATGTACATAAGCATGAAGTACTTACTCTCTTTCAACTCTTTATTTAATATATCTTTTCTAGTTTACTATTAATCTTAATTATTATTATTATTATTATTATTATTAATTATTATTAACATTATTATTATTATTAATTTTCTTAATCTATTTATTCTCTATTAGTCCAGTTATACCGTTGACCTTTCAACTCTTTTATTCTAACCGCTTGTTTCTTGTTCATTATTGACCTTTGACCTTCTCTTTATATTAACCTGTACTATCCTTTTAATCTATTTATAGCAATGACTAAGCATGAGTCATCGATTTTAATTTAACATGTCACTTGGCCAACTCCTTTTCTAGTTGAACCCTGTTAGCAGGAGGTTAGTTCGTAGGATCGAATCTCTCAGTCTTAAGATCGTAAATGCCGAGACTGCGGTTAATTTTAATGATACTTGTTTAAAAGAGGATCTGCTGCCTATTTATACTAATATATATATATATATATATATATACAAATTAACAAAGATAAAAAAAAGGGAAATTAATTTGGAAAGGAAAATTACAAATTATTTGGAATTCTAAATAAATATATTAATTTTTAATCTTGAAATTAATACAAAGCAGTTAACGTAAAATAAAAATGTTGAAAGATAATAAGAAGTAATAGAGAAGGATATATATATATATATATATATATATATATATATATATATATATATATTATATCATAATATATAATAAAGTTGTTCTAATCATAAAAATCTTGATCAGATATCTTTAAAATAAAAAAAAATGGAAAAAATAATAAGACTTTCTTAATAAAAGCAAGACAAACAGTGAGCATGCAGATATGGTATGAATACAGGAGAGCAATACGAATGGAAAATGAAAATTCCCTGGCTCGAGAAATTTTTGCAAACTGATGTTTTCACTTTTGCATATCTATTCCTGTATGGAAAAGGATATCGCACCTCTATCTTTTGGATGGAGCTAACAACATATCAAAACGTTTTATTAAATCTTGATTTTAACACTATTTTATATATTGATATATTATCACATATTATTTACCACATATCACATATTTTACCACATATCGTAAAATAAGTTTGGTTAGTCTACCAGCTTCAAACTCTCAATTTCAATGTTTTGTTCTTATTTGAAATATTTGTTATATGCATACACATAATAGAAGGACTATTAAAAACACTTTAAATTAAATCGAAATATTGGCATTGGGTGTTTGATGTGAGCCTGGAGGATTTAAGGAGATCTTATTCATAATATTTATATTCATGAATTTATATTCGTAATGTATAATAATCTTAATAAATTCAAACGATAAATATATTATTATAATATAATATAACTATTATAATTGTAATATGTATTCTTATACTTTATAGTCAATAAATCGCTATATATATGTAAATATGTAAATATATATATAAAGCTGTATATGACCAAACCACAATATGAAATGGGAAAACAAGACTTTAAGGAGCTCTTATTCATATTTCTTATATTCGTAATTTATAATAATATTATCCTAATTATTAGAACAATAAATATATTATAATATAAATATTATAATTATACTATGTATACTTATAATGTATAGTCAATAAATCACTATATATATGTAAATATGTAAGTCTTGTTAGTCTTGTTTTTCCATTTTATATTGTGGTGGATCATTGATTGTTATTTCACGTGTTTATATGAAATCTTTTTAAAGCTGTATATATATATATATATACTCGTATACATACATAAATATATATATAATAAATATTTTTTCTGTGTTAAAGTATATATATATATAAAGATTTCACATAAACGCGTGAAATAACTATGAATGATCAAACCACAATATGAAATGGGAAAACAAGATTAAGATCTTTCAATCGTAACAAGCGTAACAAAGATCTTAGTTAAGTAGTTTGATCATTGATCAAAATAGATTTTATATATATATATATATATATATATATATATATATATATAAGCTCAAAAACGAAGGAAAGCAACACACAGAGAAAGAGACACACTTACAAACTCAAATTTTCGGATGACCCCTTTTCAGGAAAAAATAGAATGGGCGACCAAGCACGCCGGAAACTCAATGGCAGGAAACCCATTTTCTCTGTTTGTTGCTTATCTTCGTTTTTGAGCTGATTTGTGTCCAGTTTGGACGTTTTTTTCGAATTTTGAGTGATATGATATATATATGTTGAATTTAAATATGCTGCTGCCTTTGTATTAACGACTTTTTTTACTGGCTGTTTCTAACTTTCTGATTATTTTTCTTTTGGTTTGGGGAAATTCCCAAATTGACTTTGCTAAAGACATTTAAACAATATCCAAAGTTAGATTAACATAACACAACTACTTAAACGAATGAAGACTAATTTATTAACTCACAAGCATTCGCTCTACAATAGTCATCCTCAAGTTAGAATTTTCTTAACAATTTTGAAATTTTAGAAGTAGGTAACGATGAAGAAGTTAAAACAATTTAGGATTATACTAATGATTATAAATAAAATTTCTCAGGTTTGCAAATAAAAAAAATAAAATACAAGTTTGCAAATGCAAGTTGCTCGACTAGGCGAAATAACGTCCTATCAGAGGGCGATAGACTCTCAATTATTTCCAAAACAACTTAATACTATCTCTCTAATTAATTTGAAATTACTTTCAAAAATTCTGGTTACTAGTTATAGCATTGAGATCGGAACTTTGGCCATTGAGACTGGACTCTTTTCTTTGATATATATGAAGTAGCAGACTTTCCTTGGTAGATATTTGATTAATCCATTTCTAAATCCTTGTTCTTGTCACGCTCCATTCATTTAATTTTGAATTTGATTGTGTTATTGTTTTTCTTAAAATTATATATTTCTCCATTATATTGTTGTCATTTTCTATTATTTGTAGTATATCATAATGCGCTAAGGATGGTTAATGGTAAGAGAAACGTTGTTAATAACAAAATGGTTGTTAATAATGTCAAGCATTGAGAATAAAACATTTGGAGAATTATTTGGTATAGATGCAAATTTCAAACAACTGATTAAAAACTTCGAAAAGCTATCTAGAAAAGAATCCAGAAAGTATTATATATTATATATATATATATTATATATTTAATTATATATCGTGCACATATATATTAATTATATTATATATTTATATATATATATGTATATTATATATATAATATATTATATAATATACAATGCCCTTGATTGTACGTACCTTTTTGTACAATCAAGTAAGTTTTGTTTTTCAAACTTTCTTGCTAATTATCTGTCTTCAGCGTTAAGTAGGTGAATATTTTCGGCAATACTGAGGTTCCATATTACAATTATTGCCCAAATTATTCACTTGCTTAACTCTAAAGATAGTGAATATATTTAAATGATTATATTCAATAAGCATTGATTCATTAAATATACAAGCCTATGCTACCTATTTATACATAAGTAATTTTGATTTATTAAACTTTCTTGCAATACATGCTTATTAAAGAATATTGGATCTGTTCCATATTAAATTTTGCCATTATTACTTTTTCAAAGATAGTAATTACGAGTAGTTTCGTATTAAAAAATATAAACAAAATAATACAAGTAAACAGAATCAGTTTTTAATAATGTATATATATATATATATATATATATATATATATATATATAACAGATTCACAACAAACAGGTAAAATAACAGTCAGTGATCAAACTCAATCCAGTTGGGTTTTTGACTCTAACAAAAACTGCTTGTTAGGATTGAAAGATTTTAGTTTTTTTTTCCCATTTCATATGGAATTTAATCATTGGTATATATAATATATATATATAAATTATATATATATATAAATAGGGAGCAGACCTTCTTTTATACATATTGTTTTGATATTAGTATAAATAGGGAGCAGACCTTCTTTTATACATATTTAATTAAGGCAATTAATTTATACATATTAATTAAGGCAATTCAGTTCAACACAATATATATATATATATATATATATATATATATATATATATATATATATCGAACCAACTTCTCGAAGCTGTACTCGTACTATTATTCTTTATATGTCCCTTATTACTCTGATGAAGGACTTTTATTTGAATGCTTAATGAATATTTTGGTATATTTTCTATTAATTCTTATTACCTTACCTTCTTTGGTTAGTACTATTACGCAAAGTCATATATATTTATTCAATTGTACATTGAATTCTATAAAGGTACCTTTCTAGATGCATGTGTTAGGTCACTTGTGGATGTTAAAGGATCCAAAGTAAAGGAGGTGAGTAGGACAGTAGGTAGCCAGAAGTAGTGGTGTTGCGGAAGCGAGCGAGGTGCGAGTTAGTCGGAGGCGAGCGAAGGGTGGCGGCGAAGGTCCGGTAGGGACTGATAGTAAGCCAGCTGGGCGACAGGCAGGCGCACTGCAACACACTGCTCTGCCCTTTGATTGATGAGCCCTTCAACACCTGTTAGTAGGGCTAAGTCTTGCAGCAACCACAAATCAATTAATAATTCAATTTCGGCTTTTTTAACTTCTAGGGAAAACGTGCAAAACTTTTACTATTGTATGTATAATTTATAAACATTTCTGTGAAGGACGATGATATATGAGCTCATTCAAATATGTTACTGTCAATAACATAGACATTGTAGTCATGAATTATTACTAGAGTAATCTAGGAACATGTTTAGTTCGTATTATATGGGGTTTACGAGTTCGTTTCGAAATATCATCCAAAACCATAGGCTCTATAATCAGTGATGCCTTTTTAATACAACAAAAGAATAAAAATGGTTTTAAGTTTTTCTTCTCATGAGGAGCCAGGTTAGCTCAGTAGGAACGCGCTCGTCTCTAAACTGGTAAGTCCGGGGTTCAATACCCTACCCACTCAGGCCTTCGATTTATTCACGTTGGGAGTGAATAAACCTGAGCATGTCGTCCCTCGGTGAGGATGTTAAACTGTTGGTCCCGGGCCTGTACGATGTCAGGTACTTGTCAAAGATCCCTCTTCTAAATACACTTTGAGTGAGGCCAAATTTAGGACTTCCAATTTGGAATGAATTTTCTTTGTATTGTATCACAAAGTGTCAATGTTCTGCCTATGTGGCTTACAAGAAAAAGATGAAATAAGAAGACTTCAATATAATATGAATAAATCTGAGGACGACGTCCCTTGGACAAGACAATACCTAAAGCTTGTATTGCTTTCAGGTATCACCTCGGGCTTTCCGCTATGATACGCAACATAATGTTAAGCTTTCGTTCCTGAGGCTGCACTATGACAAGGACTCGTTAAAGATCCCTCCTCTAAATACAGTTGAGTTATAAAATTGAGGACTCCTAATGTAAAATAAATCATCTCTGTGTGATATCACAAAGGGCCAATGTTCAGCCAATGTGTTACCTTGTGGGACTGCCATTGCAACCTAACCTAACCTTTTCTTCTAACTCAGATTACCCTTTCAAACAACAGTATGATTTTTTTTTTATTGTTAATAAAAAATTAAATGTCATTAAACTACGCTAATTTTATTCGATTTCTTAATTTCCTAAACTGTAGCTCTCAATTCCAGTTAAAAAAACAAACAAAATATTACTAAAATTATTAAATAGTAAAGCAAGAAACAAAGAAAAATTGAACTAATTATTTCAAATATAACTAACAAAAAATCACATATACAAATATAAGTATAAGCGTATTTCAAATATACTCACTCATACAAAATTGTCCCTAAATAAATTGTTTGAGCACATGTTTGAACATTAAATACATTAGTATTGATCAGGTGGGGTCACAAATTATCTGCATGCGACCAACTTCTCAAATGAACAAGTAACAATAATCTATATACTGTATTTATTTTAAATATATTGAGTATTCTTTCAGTTGATCATGATGTATTTATATATATTTATATATAGCATATTTTAGTGAAAAAACCCTTCTCTATCTTTTGAATTGATATGTTTTTTCCTTCTATCCGGTTCAGACTTACCACTCATTTTATACCCTTTCTTAAGGAATTTTAAGAAATTTTAAACGAAATAATTAAAATTAAAGAGTAAGAGGCAACTTAATGAATAGCTTATTAGCTTTACTACATTTAGAGGAAGTTTTGCCGTTGTAGTGACTTCGGTATCGAAAAAATGAGTATTCATTCGACTAGCAATCCTGTGTATCACTCAGTGAGATGAATTATAGGTCGATGTTGACTTTTCTATTGTGATGCAATCTGCCAATAATACCTTGGTGATCGACGTATTGAGCACCCCTGGTATAGGCGGTTGAGGTATGTGTGAGGAAACGTTGGCAATGCTGTCAGAAATATTCCTACAACACTGCACTAGTAAATAATATTCCTCAGAAAGCAGTAGTTAAAGCCAGTTACTATCATTAACACGAGTGTGAGTCATTTGCTATAATAAATACACGAGATAAATCGGTTCAAGACATAACCTACTGCCCAACTCAGTGCGTCCAAAAATAAACTGCATGTTTATAAATATAAAAATCAAGTATCTACCCTTTTGATTTTTTCTGAGTATCTTTCCAAACAAAAAAATGACATAGAATATCAAATTTGAATTTAAAGAGTCTGATTTTCTTGAAAATTTCTAGAATTAACAAAATATATGAAATATTGCGATTTTTACACCTTGTGTATGTGTGCTCCTAATAAAACTAAGTTCATGTGGTTAATTACATCTTTAACAGTTGTATGTGGATGTTTTTGTAGACAGTGGCTTATCTGTAAAACCCATAAGTGATAAAATATATATCTACTTAAATCAAAATACCTAGAAACATCTTAATCAGTAAAAGCATTGACATCATTGAACAACTCCTGACAGATGGGTATGTGACGGCTTTTTTGTTGAAATTATGCATTTTCGGCACGAACTTTGCTGACATACTACTCTTGCCCAAAAGTTTTCAACATCTAAAAAGACAGCATAGCACGCACCAACAGATATGCCGACCTTCTCAACAACCTCTCTAATAGTTATACGACAATTTTGAAGAATCATTTTCTTCAATACTTGAACGTTTTCATCTGTTGTTGACCTAGGAGGTCCAGGACGATGATCATAATTCACATCTTTTCGATCTTCTTCAAGTTGTTTGTACCACTTCAAATTGTAAATATTTCTCTCACTTAAGGTAGATTCGCCAAATGGTACAGTTAACATTTTCATAACAGCAGAACATTTAATTTTCGCTGTTTTTTTTACGCAAAATATAATACAACTTCTTTGTTCCATTTTAATAAACAATGAAAATCACCACGCGATTGTAACTACAGTTAACCTTTGTGTCTATTGTAAACAACACGAACATACAATATGGCTGATATTGTGAACATATGATATTGTCAACATATTGAAAAAAAAAATCTAAACTGGAATGCATGTATCCCGCGTAATTTCAAAATTGGTTTTATTCATTAATCTCACCTCATATAATGTATAGATATTCACTTTAGCTTTTCACCGAATTCGGAGAAAACGTTAGTTGTGGTAAAAAATGATTGAGAGAGTGAAACAGTTTCTCTTAGTACTGCAGTGTCTAGACAAAAGATTCCAAACTTGTATAATATCACTAACTTACAGACACTCATTAAAGCCGTTCTTTCATAAACTTGAGTAATGCAAAAACATACTCAATATACTCAACATACTCAAGACTTCTAATATAAGATGAAGGGCCAGAGTAGCTCTGTGGCTTGTGAGCTCGTCTCGGAACTGGTAGATCCGGGTTCGATTTTTACTCCGGTTCAAGTTGATCCCAAGAGTGTACTATGTCAGGTACTCGTACCATATCCTGAATGTTCTTTAGTTAAGCCAAAATTAGTGCTCCCGTTGTAATAAAATCCGGTAATGTGGCTCGCCCATTACTTAACAGGTTAGAAGTAATAAATAAGGCACACATTCCCTCCAGCTCTACGAAATAAGAGCCCCACAATATGAAGGCCGATAAATGTTGGCGTTGATAATCAACGGAATGTCGAATCAACAAAATGGAATAGAAAAAGGATTCAGCATTGAACATATTACAAAATTCTGTTAATTTAAAACAAAAAAAATCAATATAATTAGTTTAAAATGTAATTATAACTTTTAACAATTAGTGATTCATAAAAAGTTACCTCATATGTTTAAAAAAAAACCCTCTCAGTACAACTTGTTAGTCATTTAATTTCTTTTAACAAAGGGTTATTTTTTTTAAAAAATAAAATACGTAAATTAAAATTGTGAGAAATCTCTTGTTGAAGCCAGGCCAATTAAGAGTAACAGAAATGTAGAGCCTGTTTGATTAAAGTATGAAAAAGAATTCTTACCCTTGCCTCATTTTAATGTTAATAACCTGCAATAAAGTTTTTTTTTTAATTTAAAATTCATGAGTGTTTCACTGATTCTTGATTGTATCAATTTAAATGGTAACTTTCTGGTTCTCTTTTAAAAACGTTCTTTTTTTTAAGCGGATATTATTTTGAAAACTGTTGTGGTTTTGAAATTAAAATAGACTACACAAAAAATTAGTGTTCTGATCAAAAAATTGTATGCATTTCTTCGTTCTGTTTTGCATGAGCAAATATGCATTACTATTTTTATGCAAAACATTATTTCCTTGTTGATTACTACACGTGTCTCAAGTTCGGTTGCATAAAGACTACGATAACCCAAAGAATAAATAAATGTATCAGTATAGATGATAGACAAGTCATGGTAATTATTAAGAAGCTGGAGGTAACTAGTGGGGGCCAGGTTAGCTCAGAGGTAACAACCTGATGTCCCCTGAACAGGTAGGTCTGGAGTTCAATACCAACTTTGACCCCTGACTTGTTCACAAGGAAGTTGAATAAATCTATGCACGTCAACCATCAGAGAGGATGTTGAGCCCTCGGTTCCAAGCCTGTTCGATGTCAGTTACTCGTTAAAGATCCCTACTTCTAATTACACTTCAGTTAAGAGAAATTTAGGACTCCCAATGCGGAATCAATCGTATTTGTGCAGTACAACAAAAGGCCCATGTTTGGCCCCTGTGTATTTTAGGATAAAGATGGAATAAGAAAACTTTAGTTTCTTAAATACCATATATTTATTTTGACTAAAATTTTTCACGCATCTGAGTGGCGATATTCAGGTTATAAATTAAACTAAAAACTATATTCATTACTTGAGTAATGTGTTGTAGTGTAGTATTTACCCAAAATCTTGTATTGTATAGAAAGGAGCAGAAATACTCAAAGGATCTTAATCGGATTTCTAACGGTTCACTACAAACTTAATGGTCATCTGCAAAGAATGGGCATTATCAATGATCGTGTTTGCAGAATCTGCAAAAAAGAGAAAGAAGAACCGTTGCACCTGCTGAATGACTGTCATGCCACGTTGCTATACAGGGTTAGGTGTTTCGGGAGACTCAACGAAACGATGGAAGAACTTATACAAAAGTTACCCAGCAAAAGTGCTGAGCTTCTTGTAGACACTGAAGTTAACTGGGGTATTTTAGTACGGAAGAGGGGAAGTACAATAGTTCCTAAGAAACGCACTGCTATAGTCATCCACAAATAATAATTATAATACTACAAAGGACCACTGTTCGGCCTATGGTGTTCCCTTGTGGAACTGCCACGACAACCTAACCTAAGTCTCCTTATTTTACCTTTATTGTCGTCATACATATACATTGCTAATAACTTATTAAGGTAAAATAGCATAAGTGATATATAATCACTTAATTAATAATTAAGAAATCAGTAATTAATATATTTTAGTAATAGATAACATCTAGGTTGTTATGGTGTAGGTAAGTAAGTAGTCATGCATACAAATAAATAATTGGGGTTGTTCTTATAAGTAGAAAAACCACTGGGTTTTGCGGTGAACCTAACTGAATCCTAACTGTATCGGGTTCTGTGTGAATTCAATGATGAAAGTCGACTGTCCGGCACAGTCCGCAGGATTAGGACTCCCTCTGCAAGCATATGCGGGTGATGGCCCATTAATAACCGTCATGTTGGAACAACGGCTCAAGCAAACCTGGGAACTAGTGGTCAGGGAAAGTCTCAAACAGTACTTATTGGTAGATCTCGTCGGCTCAACTGGTATACTTGTTTTGATTTACGACATATGCCTTAGATTTCGACCATAATATATCTAAAGTAGAAGATGAGAAAGAACTTCTTTTCTTCTTGTTCCATCCTAGCCTCTTCCGGACCATTTTGTTCGGTTGTACTATTTCTTTAACATGGAGTATATTAGTGTATTATTATTATCTTTTACTTCTTCTTCTTCTCTTTATTATTATTATTGTTATTATTATTGTTATTATTATTGTTATTATTATTGTTATTATTACTTGCAGTAACCAAGTAATCGAATTAGGAATCCGGTTAAGTCCCTTAGATTATTATAACCATTATTATTATTATCCATTATAATCTTATATTAGTCTTATAAGACTTACTCATTAGTTTTACTTACTCATTTTCATTTTTTATTTATTATTTTTATTTTAGTTTTTTACAAATTGTTAAATAGTTTTTAATATTATTTTTAGTCAAATGTTTTCATTCACTTAATTTTTGTTTGACTTTTATGTCAAACTAAAAATACCAAGATGAAATTATGAGGCTGCGATGTTTGGTCTTCCTTTCTTTGCTCTCCTGAATACAGTTAAAAATAAAATTACTATATATATATATATTGTAAACAGGAAAACGATCCAAAAGGACAACAAACGTTTCACGGTAAATCACAAACACAGAACAAAAGAACAAACACACTAACTGTCTTTTCGGTGGAACCGTCATAAGGAGAGTTGAGATAGAGACACCAAGCGCACTTGTGAAGCGATGGTTGGAGCGGAGTTGGCGGTGGTTGCACCGCCGGTGTCGCGGCTCAAAGTCTTTGTTTACGCACAGACACAGATTGTTGACTGGAGGGGTCAGCCATTCAAGAAAGTTATTTATTATAAATACTGGAAATAATACACATATTAATAATGCAAGCAATACTTATGCCTTGATTTCATTAGAATATTTAAATCACAACTTAATGCAAATTTAATCACAAAGAAGTATTATCTTGTTTTATTGTATTTGTATAAATACATTTGATTAGATGCTGAAGTTATGGCTTCATGATAGCCTCATCATTTATCAGGCATAATAGCAAACAGATCAAAAGAACTTATTATTGTTTGCTTTAAGAAAATACTAGCATTTCCTTTTGCAACTCTTGCGTTTTGATAAGGAATCTGGCCGAAAGCCCTTTGGAAAATGGCCTATTTCATTCATGGCTTGATATTTGGTCTTTTGTAAATACTGGGTGGTCAGGGAGTGGGTGAAGACGGTCGGCTAAGATTGGCTGCTGCCCAATACGACTGCCAGTGTTCACCTCTCGCATTGTTCACTCCGCTGCCAAACCCTTTCGTGTTAAATAAAGCCTCTTACCTCTTCTATCGCCTTTTCTCTGTCAACAATTTACCCCGACTGCCGCGATCAATAGTTCATAAGCATTATTGCATTTGCTCCGCTGCCCTGCGACATTTATCTGGTGAAACAAACAACAATATTTACAAGAACAGATCAATAATACTGTTATATTTTTAACCTACACAGCTGTAGACACCTTTTTCCTTGATTCTCTTCACAATATCAGTGCAAGACTTATTGTTATTCAGAAAGTAATGTACTAGCATATCAGTATTCGATTTATAGCTATAAGAAACTTAACATGTCGTACATTTTATATAATAACACAAATTTGTTTAAAATGAACCAATCTCGTGCGTATAATCCTTGAGTGCGAAGTCAGTTTATCACTGAAGGTTACAAGTCTTAATGAACTTTATTAGGGACTGCAGTTGTTTTAGTGGATATAACCACCAGAAAAGAAATTAATTCATTAATTTGATTATAGGAGTTCAATAATACTTTTCCATAGATTTAATAATACGTCTTGAGGAGCATCAAATTTAAATCAAACAAATCATAATTGATTGTCAATGAGTTTAATATTATGTTTCCTTATAGTAAAGTTTTGTTTATTCACTCCAGATTTTTACATGATTTTAGCAAATATGCAGAAAAATCTCTTTCCATGAGAACCAAAATGGTTACCTCTAACTGAACCACTAAGTGTGCTACTACTAGCATATTTGTTATTTCATAAATAACGAAATCCCTCGACTTTTAAGAGCAACGCAAACAGAATACATACGTCCTAGTTTTATGCCCCGAATTCTGTTTCTTTTACGAAGTTGTAAAATATGATTCAAATGTATTAATTTATGAGATTACAAAAGTTGTATTAAAAATATTATTGCACCACAAACGTCAAATTTTTCTATTTTATACTCGTTTATTAAACAAAATTCAGTTAATTAAACCATAAATATTAATTTAATGTTAACAAACAAATTTACAATCGAACAATCAAAGTTTATTGCAAGTAGAAAAGAAGTATATTTCGTGCATGGTGGGTAGTTTTTAGTAGTGTTTCAATGCTGCAGATAAGTTATCTGGTTTAGAAAGAAACTTGAGCATTCCCTACAAAGTTAGAAACAAACGGAGATATTCCCTGCTGGGAACAGGTTTTTCCCACTGTAAACAGATAAGAGAGGAAAGGCAATAGACAAATATCCCACTATCTTTCAGCTTATTCTCTGGCAAACTTTTGTAATACTGGTTACTCTACAGAATAAACAACCTTGTTCCATCTATATTTAGTCAGTGATAATACAAGAAACGGGAAAACAATACCTTACAAATATAAAATACATTCTAGTTTATCAGTAAATAACAATTCCTAATGAGCTGTTATATTCATATAACCACGAGAAAAAAGTTTTAATTTTATAATTTTTCGTTTTATTTCGTTATATTTTTATATATTTTTTTTTAATTCGTTAGTTTTCTGTTATATTTTTTGTACTTATTCTTAGAGTAAATGCAAAGGGCTTTTCTTAAGGTTTGGAAAAAAAAATAACAATGAAATGTACCTACTTTTCAATATGAAACAGATGTACCCCCACTCATACCCACTTCTATCCTATTTCCAGTTATTAGTACCACAGACTGTGGAACTGGGGTATGTACATTTCTGTTTCCTTATTTATTTTGTACTATAGATTACTCTCTGATGGCATTGTATTTTGTAGTTCTATTCCTGATGAAGAAGAGTACGTGTTCGAAACGCGTTGTTTGGATTATAAACTTTTCACCCTACATTTTTTTGAAATAAATAAAACCTTTTATTAATACAACAGAGGTACTAATATTTGAAAAAGGGTTACTGTAAATGAAGTCGGTCCTAATTAACTTATCACAATGATACAAGTAAAAAGGTAAAGCCACTGGTGACTCTGACTTCTGACTGGAACTAAGTGTGATACGAAGCAAAATCACACCTTGTGATGTACAAACCTCTGAAAGATATCACCTTTATGGTCTAACATACTTGACTTATGGCTACGCTAGTTTATGTTAACATCACACGGGAGTGACGTTCCCCCAAAACTTGCTCATTATTTCAAACACTGAACCATCACATAACACAATCTAAACACAAATTAAATATCACAAATTTCTTACCCGAACACATAGGAATTCTTTCTTTATTTACGCTACCAATTTACAACAGTTTGTTATATGCTACAGATGAAGTATAGTAATAACAGTAGAAAAAACTGTTCATAGATTGCTGATATTTTTTATAAACGATAAATCATTACTTGTTATGTGATATATACATTATACTGTACTTATGGTAAAATAAAAATATATTATGCTCAATTTTGTTGATGGCTTAGAAAATAACCTTAGGAGACTGGCAGATTTATCAAAATGTGAGGCAGAGGTATAGAGATTCCAAACTCTGATCTTGATTGTTCAAACAGAGTCGCTAAATTAAAAGCATTGTTACTTTTTGATTATGAAACTTAAATTTATAAGTATTAATTTGTTTTACCTCATTATATTTACATATTTCATATATTATTACCTCTTAAAATATGGGTGATTTCTACAACCGATGGCATCTTATAATAATCGACATACTTTATTCGCATTATATTACTTTGTTCAGGAATGAAAGTTGTATTTTTTAACCCTTTTAATTCAGACTTTATGAAACTAAACAATGCTATTACATTAAATTACTACAAAAAATAATTAAGAGAGCAGCAAAAGTGAAATAATCTGAAAGGGAGATAATACCCGTCTAGGCATAGCTAGTTTTATTATCATTCTGACCAACAGGTGGAAGGAACAACAAACCTGTTGTAAATTTGAATTGAAAACGGAAATAAAGGAGGAAAACTTTTCCAATCATAAAGCTTTTCAACTTTTAGCTTGTAAAGCCAGTAACAACATTCCATGTAGATTGCTTAACACTGGTGTCCTGCAAAGACCGTACGGCTATACAAGTGGTTGCAATATATTGGTTATTGTAATAGTTTGTTGAAAACCTGAAGTTGTATTTTCAAACATTATCTTATACTCTTATAAATTTGTTCAAATATATGTTTTAATGCAAATGATAGCCTTAATTTATTTAAAAAAGATTAATTTTAATGAAAACGAAAATCTATAATAGAGTAATAATAAATACTCATTCTATATTAAATTGGTTGGTAAAGTTGCAATTTATTACAATTTATTCAATATTCAAGCCTTTTTTGAGAGTATGACGAACATTTTGGCATAAACGTATATGTGTATTAATTTCTGATATAATTTTTTCATACTCCGACACATCTTAGTGAGGACCACCCTACCAATCCAAACCCCCCCCCCCCCTCCCAATACTTTAAAAAGAAAAAAACATTTTTGTAAGATCAGAAGACTTTCTGAGCATTAAACTTTACACGTAAAGTCCAAAGATTGAAATAATACCTTTTTCTTCCATGGTCCAATACAGCCCCCCATGAGAAGAAATTCTTATGTATACCATGAACAACATACTTGACAAATAAATATCATGAGGAGTGCAATATTTTTGATAACAACTATCCTTTACCCTGGAAAGCATAAAAAAGTAATTACTCGTAGCTGTTTGGCGTTTGCTGTTGTCTTAAACAAATTAATTTTTTCTTTACATTTTATAGCAAAGGAGTTCTTTTTAGTTATTGAAAAAATCTGAGAGTATTGCAGACAATGCTGATGTTAGATTCATAATAACCCCAAAATTAGAAAAAGAATTCTAAAATCTCATTTTATACATAAAATTATCTTTCCATATTTGAATGTTACTTAAATGTAAATAGGGCATATTTATTCTATACAATCAGCTCTTGTGTAAAGGATTTGTTATATCAAAGCTTGTAGCCTGTAACATGATCAGAATCATTTTGATACACATCACCCACAGAGAGAGAGAGAGAGAGAGAGAGAGAGAGGAGAGAGAGAGAGAGAGAGAGAGAGAGAGAAGTGTGTGAGAGAGAGAGTGAGAGTGAGAGAGATTTAGTGTCAATTTAGTGTCAAATATATAGCTATATTCCTTTAAACCGTCTTCAGTACTTTGAGAAGGTTATGTACATATGACAATAGGGTTTGAGCAAGTGGATTTGTTTGAGCTGGATGTCTGTTGGATAAAATTTGTATGTAATCTATTAGAAAATTTCAAATATTAAAGTAATTAGCCAGTTTACATACTCAAATCAAAATCAAAGCCAACGATTCATTATAATTTAAAACTTTTATAGTTGGGAACTTCTAATTTTTGAAAATAATAAATACGAACTATTAGACTAAAATAGTGAAAAATCTGGATATTTGTCAATAAACATAAATCCTCTTTCTTGAGGAAAGAGTCCATTCGTCACATTTCAATAGCATGGTAAGATACTGCAATTCATAAAGATAAAGTAACTATAACTGTTATTAAGTTTTGCTCAAGAGTGCTGTATATAGATTTATTACAGCATTTTATGAGACAAATCCATCATACCGTGGAAGACAAAGGATATTTATTTATGTTTATTGGCGGTGATTTTTTTAATATAAAAATATTATTCCTCTTTTATCTCCTATAGGTCAATGAATTTTTAATTTTTTTCCCCTATAAACATCAATTTTATCTCAGAGGATTCAAAAAAAAAATTCTAAGTCAATGTAAATAATGTAAAAAAATTTTAAAAATTCTACAAGTATAGCAGGTGATCCCTTAGTCTAGGATAAACAAACAGTTTTTATAGCTTTATTGCACTTTACCATGATTGAAATTTCATTATTTTTTTTTATACATTTCTAATTTTTTGTTCTATTTTTGAACAAATTTTCATGTTTTTTTAACAAGCCATTTAGCGTCAAAAAGCATTTTCTGAAAACAGAAACGTACTGTAACGCCCCTTCGAAGAATGTAATTTTTAAAAAAATTATCTCAACTCATTCTCCACATAATGTTCTATTTTAGGTATAGTTTCATTTTGACCGTCCAACGGTATGGCTTCTAACGCTCTCAAAAGCTTTGAGATTGAATTATAAGTCAAAATTTTTACATTTTATTGAAAAAAAAATATTTTCCGTTGTTTTAAAATTTTGGGTATATTTTTCGTTTATTGTATTTGTGACCTCAAAGATAATGCCAAAATTTCAAAACTCTAGAGTTAGCAGTTTAGGAGACAAAAATGATTTCTAAAAATCGGTTTTTGGCAAAAAAAGTTACTTTCCCGTCATGCTTAATTCTTCCTATACAATAGGGATCATCTACACTATAGGGCCCAGTTTTGTGTAAAATATCAACTTGATCCATCAAAGATTGTGGACCGTATCGTGGTAACAAGCAATGATAACACACTCACCCACCCACCCACACACATACAGACATCATCGCAAAAACATCATAAAACGACTTTTGTGACCTCAAAACATGTAATTCCGTCAAAATCTCGAGATCGAATGTATTCACGATCACTATACTTTACTTTAGTAAAGTAAAAAAAATATCAAATATTAAATAAATTTATTGGATATTGAAGTAGCAGAAATAAATTCTTTTATGAAAATAAAAAGTTTTACAAATTGAAATAGCCTTTAAGAAAAGTTCAAAGTTAATATTAAAAGTAACGGTCGTAGATAGGCTTAAGTAAGGGCAAGCTCATTAAACACAGATGTTGGCCTTTATTTCCCTTGACTTTCTGGTTTGCCCTCAAACATTTCAGGTTTTGATCAATTTGCTTTTATTTCTTCTGAAATGTACATTTCTAACTCTTAAAGTAAACTTATAGTATTTGTGCTGCTAATGTTCTCGTATTCGTGTATGTATATATATATATATATATATATATATATATATATATATATATTCATACAAATATACCTATATCAAAGGTCCATTGACCTTTCCTGCACTTTATATATATAAAAAATAAATTCAAAACGAGGGAAACACACAGAAAGACACAGACATAACTCACATCAAAATATCGATGTGAGTTATGTCTGTGTCTTTCTGTGTGTTTCCTTCGTTTTGAATTTATTTTATTTAAAAAAGTCCGCTGGACCGTTTCTTTTAATTGTATATATATATATATATATAGCTTTCACATAAACACGTGAAATAACAATCAATGATCAAACCACAATAAGAAATGGGAAAACAAGACCAAGATCTTTCAACCGTAACAAGCGGTCTTCGTCAGAGTCAAAAACCCAACTGAACACTACATGCAGAAAACATCTGGTGAGGAGTTGAGAAGAGTGGGAGGGAAGAGTGGTATTTTAAAAGGGTGAAAGCACAGGAAAGAACTAATGTCCACAAAGGGATGTTTGGGGAAACAAAGGAGTACAGTAAGAAAAAGTAAAAAACTATCCGCTAGCTGTCAACCCTCTTTGAAGAGGCTATTGCCCTCGTGACGAAAGTATCAAGTTTGAAGAGACCGTTACTAATGTTTATAATATTAGATCTATTAAATTTAATTAGAGACGATTCAATAATATTTCTTAACAACATTGATTTTTCATAGGTAATAAATTTATAGCTCCTGTCCAATCAATATGATGATTTTCATTTTTTATATGCAAGAATAAGGCACTACTTTTTTCCTGTCTACTTACGTTATATTGGTGTTGTTTTACACGTATCTTTAATGATTTACCAGTTTGACCAATATAAATTTTATGGCAATTTTTACACGGAATTTTATAAATACCAGCGGACTCTAATTCGCTGGGAGAGTTTTTTATGTTAATAAAATATTTAATATAAAGAAATATATATATATATATATATATATATTATATATAAGTCAACGGTCGAAATATTAAAAAGTGAGTCTTTGTTATGTTTCAGTCTATGCGTCACACTTTATTTTGAGTATTATGTATATATATATATATATAAAACAGATTTCACAATTATTAGTTTTGACGTTGAGTCCCTATTTACTAATGTACCTGTAACTGATCTCTTGAGATTACTCCAGGAGAAATTAGTTTAATTATCCCTTCCTTCTCCCTTTCACCAATATAATCGAGTTAATTACTTTATGTGTGATGGATTGTCTTTTCAGTTTGAAAATAACTTTTATAAACAAAAATTTAGTCTTGCAATAGGTAACTGCTTATTTCCCCACCTGAGTAATTTATATATGGAATTTTTTTTATACTAAAATGTCAGTTCAATATTGCCTAGTCATGTTAAATATTTTAAATATGTTGACGACATATTGTACATTTGTGCCAAACCTATTATTAAAGATGCCTTTCTAATAAAATGATATCCATAGTAGCGACAATCCATTACACAATGGAAGAAGAAGTAAGTAGTAATTTTCCCTTCTTAGACATCCTGATCCATAGGTTACCTAAAGTGCTACGTTTTAGTAAATATAGAAAACCTATTAATGTACTTGCGTATATCCATTTTTATTTTTCCCATCGAGAAAATGTTAAATATCTGTTTTCAGACATATGTTTTTGAGGTCCTTAAGAGTGTCCTCCCCTGAATTCCAAGAGGGTTGGCAGCTAGCAGATAGTTTTTTACTTATTTCTTCTTGTATGTCTTTGTTTATCTAAAGATCTCTCCCTGGTCCATTGACCTTTCCTGCACTTTAAAATACCTCTCTTGCCTCCCACTTTTCTCAACCCCTTACCAGATGTTTTTACATCTTTGGTTTCAGTTGAGATTTGACTCTGACGAAGACCGCTTGTTACAGTTGAAAGATCTTCGCCTTTTTTCACATTTCTTATTGTGGTTTAGACTTTGATATATATTAGATATAATTATATTGCTTATAATTATATACAATTGTCCCATAAATATATAATGTGTCCCATTATTTTAAAATCTCTATTTATTCTCTGCAAATTATAAAGAACCTTCAACTAAATGATATTCTCCCTTGCAACAGAGAACACATTTATTATCCACATCAGTTTTTACAAATTTATTATTCCTATTAGTAGTAAACATTATGAAAAGATATAGATAGATATCAGATGTTTTGCCAAATGATATTCAAACAGAACTTGACTTTAATGAAGCACTGAATCTAATATATTGTGCAAAGCTGCAATGAAAGTAAATTACTTGATCAAAGCCACATTGTTCATGTAATCTATTCCCTACGCCACTGAGAGGTGCTAAATCAATGAAACATTCTTATTAATGCATTTTACAAACTCCAATTAAAGGAAAGCGGTTTCGAACTTTTCCACGTTATATATTCAATGTTGGCCATTAAATATTATTAATGGAGTTAAAATTATTGTTGGAGAAAGATATTATTTCAGAACTCATAAGTTCTAATTAGTGAAGTATATTAGTTACTATACTTATTTATTTAAGATTAAAGTTAATTATATTAAAAATTGAAAATAATCAGTAATAAGAGAGAGAAACCTTAAAGAAATCTATGAGTTAAAGCAGTTAACGTAATTAATAATGATAACGAATAACGTCATTAAAGATGATTTTACAATAAGAAAATTCTGAAGAATTCGTGTTCATGACTGTCTCTGCTATAGTAGAAAATATTAGAGAGAAAATTGAAGATTTTAAAAAGTTTTTTTTTTATTTAATTTTATTTGCTCAAAGTCATAAGAATGTAAGTATTACATTACCAGTGACACTGATAGCACAAATGTACGAGGGAAGACAAGAGGGAAGAAGCAATCCAGTGACTGCACTTCCTGACGTGGGTCTATTGAAAATGTAGATGATGAAATTCAGTCGAATTATGATGAACCTGAATTGATAGAACAAGAATTTTAATATGAAATTGAATATCCTGCGTGTATTCATTGAAATATTTTGAAAAATTATAATAATATCTAATAATCATGTTATGCATTGAAAAACTTTGAATACAAAGTTAGGCCTTCCAGATATAGAATAATGAAATTAGTTTAGTTGGACAGTTTAGATGGAGTTAGCAAGGCCTTTAATACTTTAGTATTATAAAGTCTTAATATTTCTATATAGGATAGGGTTAATGCGTCTTATGATATTCACTTTATTAGCAGTAAAAATATTCTAGAAAAGTGGAACTAGACTCAGTTGATAAGCAATTTAGTTCCAAGTCAATAAATTGGAAAAAAATTCTTCAGTTAAGATTGCGTGGTTTCAAATACCTGTTTTGATCGCTGTGCACCTTAGCTTTCCAGCCATTACACCAAAAGATCAAATCAGGCCGACGATTTAACGTGTTGCCTCACTTTTGTCACCTCTAAGTTTTGCCACCCAAAACTTGGGGTGTCCGAGGTGGACCTCGCGGAGGCGGGCACCACGATTCTACGTCGCGCATTAGACCAAAAATTAAATTAACTAATTCACGCAATTGTACCAGGAGGGGGGGGGGCGAAAACAACAAAAACAGCAGTTATAATCCTGGTATAAGGTGGCTCATTTACCTCACTACCAAACATTTTAACGCTGGGTTGCAATGGCTCTCTTTTTCCTGCCCACCTCGTGGATGAACTCGAGGTATGCCTTCACGTTTTTACTAGTTTCAAATACCAGAGCCATGTACAGAATTTGTAGCTAATTGAGTAAGGGAGAAAAGCACACAGTGACCTAGCTCATTGGCAATGTCCAAGGGCTCTATGCATACAGACGACTTTCTATCCAGAAGTTGTTCCTGTTCTCAGCCACGGAATGATGGTAAGGTCTTCAAGGTTAAGGTTTTAATGGTAACAGTTATAAATAATACATCTTATGCGGATTTATGTTTTATTTTATTTCAGCTCTCATAAGTTTTAATTGGCTTAGTGTATAAGATACCCTGCAATTGGACAAAATCAGTTCGTTTCCGGCAAAACATACGGCTTAATAGCTAAATTAGTTCATTAGCAAAAGACAAAACTTGATTAAAACTATATATTTAAAACCAAAATTAATTTTTATCTGATAATAGTAGGTAAATGAGTTTATGACTTGATTATTCTTTTTCAATTGTTATAATTACTATAAAACTTTACATCATATATTAAGGGTAAATGTTATTCATTTACGCATTGGGTTCTAGTTTTTAAACTATACTTATAGACTAAATATCTATAGTTTAATAGGAATATTATATTTTATAAATAATTAGAAGTGACATAATAATGAAGGAAAGATAACGTTTGATGCTTTGAAGCCAATTTTTTTTTTTGCCAACTGATAGAATAATAATAATACCATACATATAAAGTGTTGCCACGCCTGTTCTATTGAGATCACTGAAAATATATTAATATGTCGTTGAAATGTGCTATATCTATTTTAAGTTATATCTGAATATATCATAGAATATAATATATCTATAGGGAGCAGGTGAATTGAAAATACTTATCAAAGTACTAATTATTTGACGAATATGAGTAATAAAGGCTGTAAGTTATCGGTTTCCTTTACTGAAGCAAGATGACAACTATTTCGCACAGCTAATGTAGAGAACATCTTTGCAACTGTTGTTCATTTCATGGAGGGATGGATCTTTAGATTACTGATTTAATTTTCTGTAATTGGCAAATATCGGAGCTGACTTAGACGACCTCTCCGGGTAGCGAAGCTTGCACAGCTCTTTCTAATGACTATCTTTAGCCCATTTTCTTATTTGTTCTCCACTTCTTATTTCTCTAATAACAGGAGCTCTCTTGGATGTTGTTGCACCTTATCTTTTATACCTTAATTTCAATACCAGCACCCTGAGCTTTCTAAGGAGAGTATTTATTAATGAAAAACATGTGAATTGTCAGTAACACTTACAATAGGCAAAATTTAAACATATATTGGTATCACTTGTACAAGAGGTATCTATTTCCAGAATAATTGACAATCATCAGTCCCACTTAACGATGCACAACCAGGTGCCGCAGTTAGGCGGCTATAACACCGATTCAAGATGTAAAACGCACATTTATATCGTATCATGATAAACCCATAAACAATTAGCTACGTAAAGCATGAATCTAGACGAACTCTATGAAGGCACAAGATTGTGCCATCATGTTTAAACAATTAAATTACAAAAGTTCATTATTTCTGATTATCTTATGGGTCGATATCAATATCAAAGGTAATGAAGAGAACGAATATATTATTGAACTTTATCATGATATCATTTTTAATTAAGTCACATATTACTTTCTATGTAATCTTTACGTGCATCTACAATTTTTAGTTATTTCATCAACATGAAGTTAGAATAAGAAATTATTATTTTATTTTGTTTTTGATTATTTATTTCGGAGGAAATGATTGTATATCTTCTTCATTAAAAATATTTTTTCCTTCAATCCGATGTAGCTAAAAAACATTAATCTGGAAAATATGAAACTCATAAAAAAAATTCCATTGTCAAGATAAAGAAAGTCTGAAAGATCTACAGACTATAGTTTTGATGCTGCTATCCCTATTCCAATACGAAGGTTATCGGATGTTCAGATAAGAACATCCAACCTTGACGTAAATGCCTTCTACTTTGAGACTAATGTCCTCCAAAGTGTCTAACATGAAGATAACTGGCAGTCATTCAGTTTTATTAGAAGTATTATTATTTGTCTTACTAATCATGTTATTATTCCTGGGCTCTTTTCCGCACGATATATCTCTGACACATGCAATAATAATGAGATGAGCAATTCGTAACAACAAACATTCAAGTCCTTCACATTATCTCTCCCGTCACAGCAAATATATTTTTGTCGTTTTCAAAACAGTATAGTTGACTGATTCTCTCTGAATTACAAAGCTTATTTTCAAATCTAGTTTTAGAAGTAATTTTTAATTTTTTTTTTTGAAGTACTTTAAACGTTTCTGCTCTTTATATCATTGCTGGACACCCTTTCTTATGTCTTCTTCAGATAAAGAATTCAATCACAAAATTCGTTTTGAACACAATGTCATTGTGTCATTAAACCTTTTTTGTTTGTGAAGGCAGTGTTTCATACCACAGAATAACATCTCTGATGGGTTGTATTATCGATTTTGTTACTTCATTTACCTTACTATTACCTCAACTATTCTGAGTATTCCTTCTATTTTATATTTATAACTAGTTTTTTTAATTTCTGATGTAGTTAATATCAAATTTACCAATTAAATGTTTTGTTAGTATTTTTCAACATTACTAAACAGTATATTCTGTTTAGCATAGAACAAAAAGCTCTCTCAATCTTTTAAGGGGCATTCAAGCATAAATCAGTTTGTAAAAACTACTCAACTCCACCAGTTTACCAACTTCAAAACATCTTTGATACAGCTTTGGACTGCATATTTTCCTTTTCCTTTTGTTAAAGTTTTTAAAGGGTCATTCACATCATGTAAAGCTAAATTTCTTTGATGGTCCAAATTTTTCACTGGAGACAAATTTTCTTTCTGTTTTCAAATAGCCATTAATAGAATGTCTAACTAGGTTTTTTTATACGACTTCATTATCCTGAACATCATTGTGAAAATCATTTACCATTTCAGTCAAGTGTCTTATATAATGAACATTCTAAACTTTGGAGGAATTAAATAATTTTTAAGTTAATGCATATTATTTGTATTCCTAAGGTAAGAATATATCCTGCAGAAACCAAATCTAATTTATTTTTTTTAAAAACGAGATACAGAGGAAGAGAAGTTGTCCTCTTCTTTTTTTGAGTTGTCTTCTCCTGATGAGAAATAGAATGAAAAAAATCGTTTATTGTGTGACCCTGATGTTGCCAGTTACTCTGTCAAAAGTTTTAATTTGAAATTGTGATATTGCATAATGGATTAAAAACCTAACGGCTTTCGTAGGGGGCCAACATTCATTTTGTGATTATACCGTTACAGGTTACGTCTTAATCTTATTTCCAAATTTAATTTTTTTGTTTATATGTTCATTTTACCTTACGAAATGATTGGACAAATTATATATATATATATAAAGATTTCACATAAACACGTGAAATAACAATCAATGATCAAACCACAATAAGAAATGGGAAAACAAGACTAAGATCTTTCAACCGTAACAAGCGGTCTTGTTACTCTGCAGATAACCGCTTCTTAAGGTTGAAAGATCTTAGTCTTGTTTTCCCATTTCTTATTGTGGTTTGATCATTGATTATATATAGAACACTTTAAATAAACAGTGACACATTGACTGAAACATAACAAAGACTCACTTTTCAATATTTCGACTTTATAATTATTGTTAGAACAACAATTCGTTAGCGTAACAACGAAAAAGCTGTTTTTAGACAAGTCGAAGTTCTTGAGAAGAAGCTTATAAACAGGAACTACTCTGTCGTGTTCAACAAAGGATGCACACACACATATATATATATATATATAATGACAATACATATACAAATATGTATGGCTATAATACGATGGATATTTTCAAGTAATCCATTTCTATATAAACTTCATGATATTGTGGTAAATAGGACTTAAAAAGTTAATATTAATTAGTGTTTATAGCTTTAAAAGTGTTATAAAAATGGAAATAAACTTTTATAAGCAATACAAACAAATATGGGAAATGATATAAAGATAATCATGAGTGGTTATTTCAAGCGTAATATTCTTTTTTAGCAGACTTTTAAAACAATAGATTTGAAATAAGTTTATGGAAGTTTGTTGATGATGTTTAAAGTTGGGATTCATGAATGGTAGGTGCGGCAGCATGTGTCTGCTGAAGTTGGGAGTGGAGGACTGTAATGTGTAGTAGAGTAGCGCACATCGTTAGGCGGGGCTGACTCCCCAGAGGGCCTGCTTTATTTGCAGAGCCAAGCCTTGGGCATGCTTTAATCACCTGCACACCAAACGATTGTTAAGAGAAAACTTCTCTGCCCTTCCATTCCTTGCCAACACCTAAAAACTTTCCAAACTCAACAACAAAAATGCCCTTTCAATGGAAACAAGCCCGAGCGCTTCCTTCAGCACAAATATCTCTTTCTTTTATCTAAAACAGCTTTTCCGTCAAAATAATCCCTTCTCTTGTAATTTACTTCTACTCTATACAACGTGCGCTGTTATCTGATATTATAAATAAATGAATCATATTCATGCAACAATTTAAAGAATATCGCCAGAGTTTTATATTTTAAGAAAAATATGAAGGTAAATTTTATATGAACTGTTCAATAGGTAGTATACATTTTTTAGGTACATGATCTTAACTAGAGACGTTATTGTAGTATGAACCGGGATTGCCCTGGTTTTATAAAGAATAAACAAGATATTTGCGTTCGTCAGTCCGTACACATAACATCCCAAAGTCGACCTACCGCTATTCTGGGCTGCCTCAAGAGTCACTCTTCACTTCTCTTTATTCCGAACAGCCACCCACCGATTTTTGATCCTCATAATTCCTAAAAATTGGTATTTTAATGTATTCGTGTAACATGGCTTTCCTATAATAGTCACTTCATCCAGTATTACTTGGTCATATTTTGTTTATACTGTTGTTAAGTTTGTTTATCTCTAGTTCAAGGAAAGTGAGATCAGATTAACTCTTTTTTATCAAAACAGAATAGTTTTTCTGAACAGCTACAACTAATATACTTTTTTTCCTTGAAGGTTTCATACAAGGAAAGGATTTTCATAAGTATAAGGTTGGGTATAAACATGATATTCATCAAGTTTGTTTCTAAACTTTCTTATCTATCCCACTCATGATAGAAGTTGAATTTATGTATCAGTGTTGTTTTTCAACTGTCTTCTTTTACTGGGTGATATATCTACGAAGTACTTTTCTGTTAAAGAATATTAGTCAAATGTATAGCAAACTTGAGACAGCAGGATCGGTCAGTCTAGAGCAGGGGTTTAGACCCCTGCAAAGCAAACCTTTGTTTGCTTGTGGACTCCTAAAAGCTACTTGTGGACCCCCTAAAAGTTACTTGTGGACCCCCACTCCCTCCGTATACTTAAAAAAAATTAGTATAGGTTGGCAGCAAATCTTCTTGGAGGCATACTTTGTTGAAATGTACCGCAGCTTCGGTATTAACGACTTTTAAACTAAGCTGTTCCAGTCTCCTGACAGTCTTACGAATACAAGGTGGTAATTCCCAAATGAGTTGTCCAAAGGACATTGAGACACTTTTTTGAAACACTTTAATAGATATCAACAATTCAAATACAATTGAAAACTAACATAACTTTCAAGACCATTGTATACTAGCTTTCGACTTTCTCTAGTCATCTTCAGGTAGGGTCTTTAAACGTTTTTGAAAATTTGAAAATTTTAAATTTTTTAAAAACAATGAAAGAATTTAAACAATTTTGAAAGAAACTAAAGAATATAAATAAAAGTTAGCAGGTCCAAACAAATGATTTAAAAAAAATGATTATACAAATTTATAAATAAATATTTGTTTTTAAAACAATAACAAAATATTTCTTCATTAACATTTTATAAAGAACCCTGAAATAAATTGTAACCGAATAAATTTTGAATGTACCATAAAGAGAAGTCCAATAGAAAATTTTAAAACATTGGAACATTTTAACATACTGACGAGGATATTGGGCCTTATATTTTAATGATGTGTGAATATTGTACGGCCAAAGCTTACTACGCTTTGATTTATTTTTGGTTTGCTGATGAATTCATTTAAACTTAACATAGAGCCCTAACCACGTGTCATGGACCTTCAGAATACTACTTTCCTCATGGACCCCCAGTAATCCTCTGTGGACCCCTGGGGGTCCATGTGGACCACGTTGAGAACAACTGGTCTAGAGTAACGCAAACTAATGGAGGAGAAACTCAAAATAATACGCTAGTCAAACTCTGAAAAATTATTCCAAAAATAATTGAATAGTAATACTTAAATTCCATGCACTTTTTAAAGTTAAGATAATCTTATACCTTAGCCACACGAGGTTAGTATAAGAAATATTTATTTGTATACATTATTTTGATTTTAACTGTACTGATATAGAAAAACGTTTGTTTCTCTGACACTTAGAAAGACTGCAAAACGTCAAATCCTATAAAAGAATTTCTTCAATTATTCTTCCATAGAAAAATATCTAAAAGATCAAGTAATTGATTTAAAGAATATTTAAAATTCTTATTAGTTATATTGGAGTCAATATGTTCCATAATCACAAACTGTAAGGTAATGGAATAACAGCAGTTAATTTCCACGGAAATTTGAAATTTTGCATTGCTCAATTTATTAATGTGTTATGTTTGAGTAGTACTTTGACTCTACAGCCTTGGAATGGATTGCTTTAATTCTCTTTAAAGAACGCGGTGTGTAAAATCTTCAAGTCTTACATAAAAATCAAATTTATCACCCAAGATTTAAAGCCAAATCTTCGGTACTTATGGAAAGCTGACTAACACTACTGCAGTTAACCCAACTGCCTCAAATGTTACTTCTTTACAATGTTGAACAACCTACATCAGAAAAGCTATTGTAGATTTTGGGCAATTCAAAGTAGTAAATTCTAACCATTTTTTAAACTAAAGTAGATTTGATCTTAAAAACAGAAAGAGATATATTAGGTGAATGAATGACAGTTATATGTCAACAGATTTGTTAGAAAAACCAACTGCTCAGCGAATTAAATTTGGACAGAGTCCATGATCAATAGTTGAACCTGTTTCATTCAAACTGAATTATATTTACTGTTATATTAAAAACTTGAAACAGTCGACACTTAACTCATACAAGACCAGCATTAATAATATTCTATTCATCATAAATAATGATGGTTGGAACAAGTTCAGATTTTAAATAGAATTCATTTGAGGTTTGGTTTTTGGAAAAGGTTACGGATTGCAGTGTTTGTGAAAAAAGGCCCGAAGAGCCAAATATCTGGCCGACTTGGCAAAGACCTGCTCGAGACACTTTAATCTTTGTCTGCCTACTTCGTGACGTTGGAAACAATTTTTTTTTTCGCTCCAATTGGAGTTAAAAAAAACTTGTATATATAATCTGTTTATAAAACATCTTTATAGTTTTTTATATATTTATTACTTTTCAATTCAGTTATTGATTTCCTTTTCATTTTTTTCGTAGTTGGTAGTACCACGTTACTTTCAACCGAGGCAATTTTTCGTGTATGTTTGCTTCTCAAGCAGATGACTTTATTTCCCTAATGACGATGACTCTTCAAAGAGCGAGGTAATAGTAATAATAATAATAGCCAAAAACCTTGTTATTTTTTCAGGTTCTTTTTCTAGCTACTTTTTTAGCTATTTTGGAATGTTTTCGTCTTAAACTTATTTATATATACATATATAAAAAGATTTCACATAAACACGTGAAATAACAATCAATGCTCAAACCACAATATGAAATGGGAAAGCAAGACGAAGATTTCCCATTTCATATTGTGAATTGATATACATATATGTATGTTAGATTTTCTTGAAAGTTTTGATTCAAAACACTAATTCGCCAACATGTTAACGTATATATTTATGTCTTCGTCAGACATAAATATATATTATTACTATATAATAATGGCAAATATGGATTCCAACATTTAAATATGGTTTTTTCATTTGTTGAGAACTATAGAGATCAATCTTTGCTTATGGAAATCTATTTCTCTGTAGTTCTAAACTTGATCTATAGTTCTGGATCTCTGTAGTTCTCAACAAATGAAAAACCATATTTATATGTTATAATTCATAGTTGTCATTATTTTATATAAATATAAACAATAGACCAAAATTATTATAGCAATAGTGCTAATTGTACAAACATATATTTAGCCCTGAGGAAGAGATAAATATATATGTCAAAATGTTGGCTAAGAAGTATTTTGAATCCAAAATATCAAAAATTTTAATATATATATATATATATGTATGGATGCCAGTTTTTTATAACTCCAATTGGAGCGAAAAAAAAATTGTTCCTAACAAAAGAATAATGTGGCAAAAGACTAATGATTGTCAGCTCAGAAAATTTCGTAAAAATTGTTCAAAGGTACATAATAACAAGTTTCAGAATTAATTGAGCGAAGTCCTTGGATCAAAATAAATATAAAAAGTTAGTTCTCAATTTATCTGACTCTTTTTTTTTTGGATTTCATACTGTGGTTTGGACGTTGATTTTTATTTCACGTGTTTATTGTGAGATCTTGTTATATATACATACATCAAACTCTTAAGGAGAAAGAACACAGAGAAACAAGAGAAAAAACTCACCTGAATATTTCACCCTCGTCGACATGAGGAGAAGGAGAGCTCCAATCGCCTGGCAAACAGCAACTAACTACGCAGTTGGTTGTAGTTGGCAATAGTACAAGTCACACTCTTACATGGTGAGTGGTCAGTTGCTGTTGGCCAAGCGAGCAGAGCTCTTCACCACCTGATGACAGTGAAGATAGAAATCAAGATGTCATTTTTGGTTTTCCTTCTCCGTGTTCTTTTCTCTTTATTGTTTGATAAGTTGTTCTATTTGACTTTTTTCTTGAACAATATACATGAACTTCATTTATTGACCAAGTGATGATCATAGGTTTATCGTTCTCTCACTTACGTGGGATAGAGTCCGTGATCATAAGGGCCTATCTGCTATGCCTATGCTGTACCTCTAAAAAACGTATTGAACTGCTCTCTGATACATATAACTTTCTTCATAAAAAGCAGAAAAATGAAAAATGGTTGGTTAATCTAACCATTTTTGGATATATTAATCAGTACTCTGACTGATACCAACTATAAACTTCTTTTCTGGTGACTCTAGTAAATTGATTTTTAGTTTTAAGCCTTTCCATCAAATCAGGTTAAAGTGGGTTAATCCCTCTCATAACCAAATTTTTAAATTTTAAATGTGTTACTTCCTTGGAGAGTAATTTCGAATGCTGCGACCTGAAATGTGAGAAGTTTTTATTTTACACCAGAAACCAGTGTGTATGAATCATAGAAGACCTGTTGAAATGTAGAGTCAAATCTATGTGCTGCAAGAGATTGGATGAAGGACAACAGACATCACCAGAGTTAAAGTGCTTAATATATAATATCGGGACAGGCTTTGATAGCAGTAACAAGATGAATAATGAGGTAAATTGCTATTACAAAGACTCCACGCAAAAGAAGTTTTTCATCCAAAATACGCGTTTCAAACAGATAGTTGAATTGCTTGACTTCGTGTTCAGCATTAGGTAAACTTCTACAATATAAATTACAAATTAATTTGTAACGCGAAGTTAGAATAAACAAACTTCCTTTGTGTGGAGACTTTTGTGGAGACATTTACCCCAGTATGAGGAAATACCACACAATTACGGATTGCACAACTAATGAGTTAATAAGATAAAAAAAAACCATAGATATTCACCGATTAATAAGAGAATTATTCAAATTGCGAATTTTTATGTGCATGGTTGTTTTTCCCTGATAGTACCTAGTGTGTATTGGGTATCCAGGGTTTAGGTGCTCCTGGTTTACATAACGGTAGACCGCCTAATTTTTATATGTTGCGTTCTTGCAGCGTCGCTTAGCAAAACAGTACAGTGCCATACCAAAGGATAAAGCACTAGGGCTATAAATGGACGGCTAACTTTTTTCAATACTGTTTGAGACATCAGAAGCTCTCGTGGGCTTGTTATGTCACCCCCTTGCATATTAAACATGAATTGATACTGGACAGATGTATATAGCTCCACCAGTGGCTTAGCATAGAATTCACCTATGAAGGGATGGTTCTCCTCAGACGGCACATACCAAGGGGAGGTGGTACAAAGACGATGGGGTTAAACGAAATAAAAGCTAACAATAATCTGGTAAACTGGAGCATAGTAACCGCTTCAATTCATAATGAACCACTTCTAGCAGCAAAGACTGGTTTAGACTGATCTCTAGATCCCAGGCCACTAAGTTTTGCTTATTGCGTTGTTATTAAATACTAAACTTTCAAACTATGTATGTCAGTGGTTAAATTAATATAAATTATTTATTTATACATCATACTTTGATAATGGAAGTTTTACAGCAGTAAGTATATTTTGTAAATTATTCTACAAACTAGTGCAGAGTATAATCTTAATATTGATGGATACAAGAAAAAAATCTATTAACATTTTTGAAACAGCCATAACATCCATCATCTAAATTGTTTCACCAAGGCTAACAGAAAATTATGCCTGCCAGTAAAGAATGGATTTTCTTCTGTAAAACTAACGGAACCAGAAGTTTTTTTTGTAAAAAAAAAGTATTGTAAGAAATATCTATTAAATAGATTAGAGGCTGGTGAAGATTTACTGCAATATCTCAAAAGTTAAAACTAGATTCTAAAGTTTTCCGTAGAATCCTCCCATTATAAGTTGGCCTCAGAGAATTGGCAAACTTATTTCACTTTTCTCTTCTTTAGGAATACTCGCGCACTTTAGAAATTGCTTTCATTTGTCATAATGCCCAGTACTTCTGTCCTTATTATACCTAATTAAATTAATGTTTTCCTTTCTTTTGTGCATCTAACTCAACAGTGTCATTTATTACACGAATAAAATCTTCCATGATATATAAAAATTTGATTCCATTATTTTTTAAAGTGAATTAAATTTTACTAGTATATTAATTGTACTATTCTATCTGCCCTGGGAATATCATTAAAAATAAATTACGTCCAATTAATAATTAATTAATTCTACATAAAAGTGCACTGTACCTTCGACTCTTTCCTAATTTCTTTTATTTTTTTTCGTAAATTTCAGACAGTACTTTACAGTTGAAATCATTAAGTTACTCCTCTGATTGACCTAGAGACCTTCCTTAAGGTCAGTCTCATCTGATTGACCTAGAGGCCTTCCTTAAGGTCAGTCTTATCTGATTGACCTAGAGGCCTTCCTTTGGTCAGTCTTTTCTGATTGACCTAGAGACCTTTCTTAAGGTCAGTCTCATCTGATTGACTTAAGATGACCTTCCTTAAGGTCAGTCTTATCTGATTGACCTAGAGGCCTTCCTTTGGTCAGTCTTTTCTGCTGACCTAGAGACCTTTCTTAAGGTCAGCCTTATCTGATTGACCTAGAGGACTTCCTTAAGGTAAGTCTTATCTTATTGACCTAGAGGCCTTCCTGAAGATCAGTCTTATCTTATTAACCTAGAGGCCTTCCTTAAGGTCAGTCTTATCTTATTGACCTAGAGGCCTTCCTTAATATCAGTATTATCTGATTGACGAGTTCGAGCTTCCTATTAGACACGGTTTGTCCTTCCTGTGTAACGGTCGTGCTTTAAGTTTCAAACACCACGCTGTTGATAAGCATACTGATCATGCTACCATGGTTTTTTTCATATGCGTTGGTACTCGTTAAAAACATAAACTAAGTATTGGTAGCAGTCTTTACAATACCTACCACTCAAATCTGCACAACCATACTACAACATGAACACCTATACCTAGATAAAAACACATTTACAAACCCCAAATCCATGAACAAAATAACACACTCCACGTAATAGTACACCATGTTCCCCAAACAAATAGATAAACTTTCGTACTCTGCACTCACACTTCAAATGACACACGCACTTAGACATCTCATATCTTTGCACATATACGTAACACTTCATGCTCCATTGTACCACATATCCAAACAGACAAACACCTCACCTGATACATACATAAATACAAACTTTCTAGAAGGTTACAAATAAGTTGCGAAGGTGATGCAGCCAGCAAGTTTCCTACCTGAACCACTCAAGCATTCTGTTATTATATAAATCCGTTTTCTTTATTGCAGACGTTCAACGGCATGTATTCCACTCAGACTTTGATTGATTAACCGTAATACACATTACTGACATTAAATAATATTAGTATTTTAGCCTTGACATTATGTCGCCAGACACAAGCGTCATAGGAAAAGCATTGTCCTACAGGATTCATATAGCATACCAGATACACGTGTTCTACAAAATGCACTTATACGAGATACATGTAATATAGGTGATGTGTATGGCCTGTAACTCATATGTCTGTAGCATCGAGAAACATGTGGAATGCGATATGCATGCAGATCTCTATATACAGTTTTAATCTGAAACTTACATTTCTAGTTCTTCAAAATGAATATTAGTAAGTCACTAAAAATACCATAATTATACTTTCAATTATTTTATTCCCTTGTGTTTAGTAGTTTGTCTGTTGTCAATTTATATATTTGAATTCTATTTATATGTTTAACTATCGCAACTAAAAAATATTGATGGCTGCTATATGATTCTTTAATTTTTTTTATTTTGAACATAAAAGTTGTTTAAAGGAACAAAATAAATGGAAACTGAAGAAGCTAAATGAGATGAGATCTAACCAGATTAAAAGAATGACCAGGGGGTGACACGCAGCAATTTATTAGGGTTAAAGCCATTTGTCTTGAGTTCAATTTGTCCATATTGGACTCCTCGACTAGCTACCGTTCAAGGGTTGAAAACAAAAAAAAACTATGTTCAGCGCTCTAAGAAAGTTTTGGATTTATAGAGTTGCAGTCACTGAGAAGTTTACTGATAATATTTTTGTAGTAATTTATTATATATTATATTATACTATATGATTATAATCAGATCATGATGAATAATATAAAATGTTCATCAATGACATCATCAATTGTATTGTATATCAAAGACAATGAAGTTTTTGAAAGACCAATCAGAACACTAACCAGAGTTTCAGTGGTTTTGATTCGAAAGGGGCAATTTCCAAATAGCGTTCATTTATATTTATTGAAATGTCTACTGTTGGCTACTCTTATATATTTATTTTTAATTGATTTTAATTAATTTTACTTCTTAATTAAATGAACAAAACATTTCTTAATTACTAACTAATTAAATTGATTTTATACTTACTTCTGGGGTGCCACATAATAAAGAGGTGTCATTTTATATTAGGCACCATGTGAAGGCATCATATAAACACAGTATCGGATTCAAAAGTACAAGTAAAGATCTATCAAATATAAAACTCTTATGTAAATTATGTCAATTCATGGATGATGGTATTTTTTTTTCATCTATTCGTTACATTCCATTAGTATTTTTTATTCATAAGAATTGTCATTTTAAGTTAAGTTTTTTAAGGCGGGTGTGCAGATTCCAGGTGTGAAAGGATTTCACCCGTGATGAGGTCAAATACGGGGGCATTACGCTTCTTCAAGCCTTTGATGCAGTAGGCCACATCAGAAGGGCTGAATGCTTTAGGTGGTAGTGTCATTTGTAAAGGTGAGTTCAGGGTGTCATTTCGGTCGTCAGAAAGTTTGTTGTTAGGTAGTAAATGCAGCTGGGTCAAGTAGTTTGCGAATACATTGCCTAAACATGAAAAAAAATGTTTAAAATCCTCTGTATGTCCTCTTGTTTCCAACTCATGAATACCTCTAAAGTTTATAAATTGTACCCAGCTTAATGTAAATACCAACTTCTGTAAATACCAAAAGTCATAACAATAACCGATTGATAACATTAACTGAAGAAATGGAAATTGCCATTTTACTGTTCAGGAGGCTAAAGCTGCAGGTGTAGAAAAAAAAAAACTATTTTTAGTTCTGCATAGAAGCTACTGGAGTATTTGCGGTTTGGGACAACCTCATATTGCCCCATCTTATCCAACTTAGCATAGCTCTCTAATATTACAGCTTCTTCTTTGATGCTTTAATCTCTACGTTTCTCCACCTTAAGGGGTAAGAAATTCAAAATTTCAAAATAAAATAGGTCAAAAACAGTTGTCGTAGTAAAGAGTTACAAGCATTGAATTATGTTTGATATATTTTCTAGATTTAATGAATATATTTGTAAAAGTTTATAAATAAATTGGAATAAAGTCAGTTGATTTTAATAAAATGTGCAACATTGTAACAAAAAAGGCAAATTAAAGGGCAGATGCTATGTTAAGAAATGTTGGAGTTAACTAAATGAAAAAAAGAGGTAGGAATAACTGTGAAAGGTAGTTCTTGCTATTTCTAAATTGGCAAAACTAGGAACAAAGGCGGGGAAGGGCAACAAAATGATTTTAAACGCTATTTCTCTGCTCTTCTCTTTTTGACTTTAACGGTATATCTTTTTTATTCAAAATAGCCAGAATTAAAAATTCTAATATATAAATAGATAATTAGTGAAATTAGTAGTACATGTTTGCAATATTTTATAGCAATATTTACAAAAAGAAATAATTTACTTTTTAATATGGAAACTAACTAATGAAACCAATTCTATGCCAATACAATTTAAAATAAAAAAATACAAAATAAGATAACAATGTTAATAAAAATATTTACTCCAATAAGTTTTTTTACCTCATCTTGAGACGTTCCTAAGAAGAAACAGTGCTTAGAAAAAGCACAATTCTTATTAGAAAAAGAAGTGCTTTCAACCAAGAGTTTAGAATTGCAACAAAGTTAGAAAGTATAGATATTTTAGGAATAACTTTGATCCTAAGTTTTGAATAGATGCTTTATTTGGTTTGTTTTTCAAGAAATGAACGGATTCTATTATGAATTATTCTTCTTGAATTTGTTTATCTTGTATGATGGATTTTAGTCGAAGGAAAGATTCTCTTGTCTCAAAAGTCAAACGGCTAGGAGCGTGTAAGGAAATCCTGCAATTTCAGACGTGTATAATAGTATAACAGAGTCCCAGTTATCCTTCCTGATAGTATACGCACTCCGATAGGCTAGACAGACCAACAAAGCAAAGAGGTGAATGTAAAAATATCAATAAATGACAAAATTCAATTTTTTTACTTTGCTGGTCCTAAAGTAACTTCATTGTTGGTCATAATATATTTCTAAAGCAATTTTTTTTTAAATTGTAATAATGCACCTGAAAATTTTTAATGGACCGTGTGTTTTCCTAATTTTCTAGTTATCTACTTCCAAGACATATTGATTGGATTATCTCGTTATCAATTCATTAGACTCAAGGTTTCCTTGATTTCACGCAACAAGAACTAAATTATCAAAGATTTGTCAGATTGTGTTTCTTGTAATATTATTGTACAGTCCTGAACACATGCCCATGTATATATAGACATCTTCCTGAAAAACCAAACCTGCATTCAAGGCACCTCAGATATCTAAATTCAGCTCTTTTCAAACGGTGCGCCAAGGAAGACACTTAGGTGCGTCCCGAGGAAAAAGAAGAATATATTTGAATATTTAAAAAAATTGAGTGAATTTCATAGTTTTTTCCTATCCCAATAATGTGGTTTTCATATAAGGAGAAGGTATTCGTCAGTTGATATTTTAAACTATCGCGAAGAAAGTATTGATAGTCATATTACAATCGTCTTTATCTTATCTCTGGGAACAAAATTTTCCTACGTTAATTATCTTAAATGTACAAGTAGATCAAGTATGAAAGGTGTTGCTGAAGAGTTGAGAGTTTGTCAGATGTTAAGATCTAATAATAAAATAATTACTAAATCTCATCAAGCGCATGCTTCTATTTAGATACTAGAGTGGAAAAAATATAAAAAAATGAAGAATATTTTAGAATAAATCTGTTTTACTTTCCTAACTTTATTGATGTCAATAAATGATAATATCACCATTATGAATTGTATCATTTTCATTTGGTAGACGATAAACACCAAAACATCTAGTAATCAAAGCAATGAGAAGAAAAATAATATCAGAAAATTTGTGTACGAAAACCTAAAATTATATAATAAATAGGTAGGAAATTTTGCACTATACAAAAGCAACAATATCCTCTTTTCATGTGCAATGAATTGGTACTAATTAAACACTGCTTAACTTTCATTGCTTTTTTTCCCGTATTGAAATCGTTCCGTATTAATGCGCCTTATGGTAAAAAAGATTGAAGCCCTCGTCTAAATTGTCAAAAACTTAAAATTAAGTTTGTTCATTATCACTATACTTTAATTACAGAAAAGTATAATTAAACAAAGTGTAAAAAAAATATTATTCTTTAATTCATAGTATTGTTTCCATACTTCTAAATATTAGAATCAATAATAATGTTTATTTAGACGTCATGAATTATTCATTTCAATGCCAAACAAGAAGAAACATTTTTCAACATAACTCGGTTTTCCATTAAAAAGCCATTTCTCTGTTCCATTGTATATTGTTATTTTAACTTGAAAATATGGTTACATAATTATTATTTATGGGAAAAAGAACACGAAATATTGAAAACAAACTTTACGATCAATTCATATGTGGACTTTGCTTATTCATACAAATTGGAATTTATTTTCAAATTTTCCATCATACAGACTGAAGGATCATCGACTGACTCATCTGATCAATGTCTATCAATTCCATAAGGCACTTATAAGTGTCTCAAGTTCAATGATAAATTAATTTCACTTTATATTGGTTAAGGCATTTTTATACAATAAATCTAACATTTTTGGGTAAAATTCTTTCAATAACATTAAAGGGTCAAGTCTTCTTGTCAGCATAAATTAACAATAGTTGCAAAATATTGTTTTAATAGAAATTTAAATAATAAATTATCGAATTAATTAAAAAACTCAGTATCTCTAAATTATGTATGATTAATTTGAGGTAGTAGGACAACAGATATTAGATATGGGAGCGAGAGAATTTGTTAAAGCAGGTGGAGGAAGACTCTGATAGGGACCAGATAGGCAAATGTTTGTCAAATCAGCATTCTCTAAAGTAATTTATCATTTAAAAGTTACGGTGAATTGAAAATGCAATTCAGCTATAATGCGTATCTATCGCCTACAGAGATGAGTCGACTTTAGTCGATGGATTCAAATCCTTAACAGAATAAAAGTATATTTATAAAAATTTATCAGAAAAAAATAAAAAATGAAAAAAATTGGAGTAGTCTACTCTCAAGTTTGCTAATGTTAATGTATTATCCGACCCAAGATGACATGGACATCAAGAAAAGAAATGGTTCTGACTATCATTAAGCATTGAGAGATGTATCAGCGTAGTGTATGTATTTATTGACATACTCGTATATATATAAATGTTTATATGTTTTTTATATCTAGTGCATATCAAATGTGTACATCAACTATACATGAAATACATTTAGAAGAAAACGAGTGCTCATGTACTTTTAATGCTCGTTCTCTTCTGGTCTCAACCTACAAGCCACTTTTTTTCATTATCCTTTCGTCTACATTCTTTTGCTAATTTATAATCAGTGTGAAACCAAATTTATTGTGATATATATTATGTGTAATGTATGCAATATTTAATAAGTTTTTTTTTGACCTGGTCTTTAAATTGAAATAATCCTTTTTGCCAACGTTTTGTTGTATTTTGTTGCCAACCATTCTCTGGGCTACAAAAACAAACTGAGGCCAAAATATTTTCATAATCTATATACAAGTTTAGTATGGGCAATAATAATAATTTTACAACTTAAAGGTGCGTGATATTAACATGACAAAATGAGTATATGGCGTTTCTTTTTTATTTTATTATCTATGAATTAAGAGTTTATCATTACCTTGGAATGTGTAGGAATTAATATTTCCATCATCTTTGCATTTTGCTATAAATACATGTTTTTTTTTATAAAAAAAAAAACAAAAAACCGAGACTATACGAGGTTAGACGCGTGTTTGAGTGATCAGCGATTTTTGCTGTTGAAAATAATAAAGCAGGGAGTTTGTATTATTTTTTGCATAAAAAATTATATTAAGTGCTGAAAAATTCTTTAAATGTTTACAGTCGGATGCAGTTAGTTAAGTTGAACAAAAATAATGTTCATAAGTGATATAAGTTATTCCACAGGTAATTATTTTTTCAACAGTAAAAAATCACCGAGAACGCAAACACGAGTCTAACCTTTAATTCTCTAGCATAAAAACAACACTTGCTATATAGCCAAAATGGTAGGCATATGATCATTAAGAGTGTAACAACACATATCAGAAAAAATTTTTTTATATTAGAGTGCACAGAGCGCTCGAAATTTAATAATACCTTTTAAACACTCCTCATATATACTGTTTCAATTAAAACTAAAACTACTTAAAGTAAAACTGCTATTTCTTTGACTGTGTATGAACTAATTAAACAAAACTATGAGTTATATATTTAAAAACAAAGAAAAAATATTTATAATTTAAAATGAAAATAAAAAAAAAACTGGATGGGATATTTGTTGAGCATCCAGGTGGAAGCTGTCGAGTGTTCTAAAGTTGGAGCCATTTCTCCTAGAAGTTGTAATAGCTTATTGATTTGGATGACCGCCTGTCCTTTACCTTCGAGTACCTTCCTTTTTTTTTCCTTGAAACTAACTCAGACTCACAAATAACCCACTTGTCCTTCGCCAAAAAAAAAAATATATAAAATAAAATTCGTGCCTCTAAGACAATAAATTGACCCAGTTGGGAGCATTCCTTTCATCCTTACTAACAACTGGAAAATTAATGACTACTTTCCTTCCACTATAAACTGGTTCTATATATATATCTTAAATAATACATGATAATAATAATGAAATGAGTTTAATGCAAAGTGTTCTTTCAGTGAATAACGATTATGGTAAATGTTATTTTGGTATATTTGTTATCGTTAAATTAATGAGAAAAGTCTTTAAAACACTTCATAAAGTAAAACTACATAACTCATTTCAACATTTTGACATTCATCGTCATGAGGATGGATGGTTAGGTACCAACTAGCTGCCTGGTCATCTAGCCAACAACTTCTTCTCCATATGATGACAGATGTCGAAATCAGTTGTGTCAGTTTTTCTTTATATGTTTTGTCTAAGTATCATTAATTTCTCTCTCTCTCTCTCTCTCTCTCTCCTCTTTTCCATTTATATATATATATATATATATATATCAGTTCAAAAATGAAGAAAAGCAACACACAGAGAAAGAGACACACTTACAAACTCAAATTTCCGGATGATCCGTCTTCAGGAGAAAAGAGACTGGGCGACAAACCACGCCGGAGACACAACGGCAGGAAACCGTTGGGTTGGGTTTCCTGCCGTTGTGTCTCCGGCGTGCTTGGTCGCCCATTCTCTTTTCTCCTGAAGACGGATCATCCGGAAATTTGAGTTTGTAAGTGTGTCTCTTTCTCTTTGTGTTGCTTTTCTTCATTTTTGAACTGATTTGCGTCCAGTTTGGATCTTTTTTTCGAATTTTGAGTGGATATATATATATATATATATATATATATAAAAGTTTACACCACAACAGAAAAAGAAAAACAATAGAAAGAAATGCTCTGAGGCCTTTCAATGTATGTCATTAGAGAACAAACAAAGTAAAAACTGAGAGGCTAACATAAAAGTAATGGAGACGGAATGTAAAAAAACAGCTCAAACAGCTGTTTTGTGAAACCAAGCTATCATATAGCTTGGTGAAGTAGAATATTTACAAATAGTTTTAAAGTTTTGAAGAAGCGGTATTTGAAATTATTGGTTACCATAAGAGATATTAAAATTAGTGTTTGTCGAGAAGTTTCTCTCACACAAACCTCTGTCTGCCTTTCTCTTTCTTTGTGTATGTCTGTGTGTATCCATGTGACAAATACAATAATATATCAACCGTTTTATAAAATAGGTATATTATGTAATTATATTTATAGGTGTATTATATTTACGCCTGCATGTCTATGTGTGTGGATATGTGTGGTATGTATGGGTGAATAAGTGTGCGTGCATGTGTTTGTACATGTGTGGTATCAATGTGTGTGGGTGTGTGTGAGCGTTGTGGGTGGGAATAGTTTGTGTTCATGTGTATGTGTATGGTGTATGTGTTTCACGTTTCTCTGTGCGTTGTGTGCGCGTGTGTCTGTGAGGCCAAATAATATAACAATAAATGTATATAGGAGGCAGTTTATTTTTCAACTTTACTTAGAACAATTGTGGCGGTAACAAAAGGATTTTGTAATAATATATCTACAAAGGTAGCTTCCATCTCAAATAAGAAAATAATATCAATGAATGTAATCCAGTTGTTATTTAGAGAAATGTTAATATTCTTGTAAAATGAAGAACTAAGTTTTTCTTAACTGTGATTTTGTAGAAGGTAGATTTATGTAATCGAGGAGCTCTTTTGTTCTGAATATTCACCGCTTGCTACAGTTCTCAGCACTTGGCTGCAGTACTGAGAAACTCCCCAAGGGAACATTTCCTCTCGGCTGATGCAATAAAGACAAAAAGCCCTTCCTTCTGCAAAAACAAATCTCCAAGGGAACAACTCTGCTTAATGAAATGCCTTCCCCAGTCTAACCGCTGGTGTATTTAGCACTCATTGCTCTAAGCTGGCGTCTTGTGCTCCAGCCATTCGTAGTCACTTCTCTGCCTTTCACTCACACATTTAGCTTTCTCTCTGTAATTTAAAACAATTTCATAAAATAACTAACAACTCACTTTATATATAAAAGTTGTATTTAACACCACACCTATAAACCATTCCATAATCATAAATGATTAATACACACATGAAAGACTTATGACAAATATAACTAGCTCTTATAACTTTTAATCTTATATTATTTAGTCTCACAGACTCTGACGAAGACCGCTTGTTACGGTGAAAGATCTTAGTCTTTTTTTTTCATTTCATATTGTGGTCTGATCATTGATTGTTATTTCACGTGTTTATGTGAAATCTTGTATCTACACACACACACACACACACACACACACGTGCGCACGCTCACACACACACGCACACACACACACACACACATTGATACAATACATGGACAAACACATACATACATGACCACACACATACAGCCATACATACCATATAGCTCATGAAAACATATCTACACAGGCGTGCACGCACAAATAAGCACCATGCATGGACACATACAAACAAACACCACTGTTTCATGCATGCATTCAAGCACACAGACACACAGCATACAGACATACATAGTTACGCACGAACGTATTCACATGTTCAAGCTCTCACATTAGCGTGTACGTACATACACACATACAAACACACATGCATACTCACATTCACAAACTTTCTAATTCTGTAATCGCTCAAAATTTTTAACAATATAAAACACTCCTTCTTTAAATCTAAAGTACATATGTAATTCAATTTAGAATTGCAAACAAAATTGTTTCAATACAAAATCTATCATCAGATCAAAGAAGTATAGGTTAACAAAATTACGGATTCATTATGTTTGTTAATGACGTGGAAATTTCAACCAAAGAAGAGAGAATGTTTTCGATGAGGAGCAAGCAGGATATCTTTGTGTCATCACATAACAATCAATTACGAGATGATATTTGTATCAACGGGTATGCATCCATATTTTTGTGTTTCAGGTAAGAGTTTCAGTTGGGTTTCAGTTTAGTATACAGACCGTTTCAGCGACGTATTAAATAGATTGCAGACGGCAAGAGAACACCTCTCTCCACAGTGATTACGTGCCTGGTCATTGAGATGCTAAAATATGGAACATATATAATATAAACCAAACAATCTTTAATTTTACATAATAGAATAATGAAGTTTATTAATCCTCGTACCTTGCCCTGTGTAATTTAGTTTACGATAATCATGGCAATATAGCTGTAGGAAGTGAATATATGAAATTCACATGTTTATTTTATGCAAATAAATACTAGGTTATCTATTTCAACAGGAAATTTCAGTAAAGTAATTACAAAGGTAATTTTATCTTACAAGTTTTTTTTGGTTTTTTAGGCAGCAAAATTGAGAAATAGTTGCCTAAAATTAATTGTTTTCTGTTCTTTTCGATTTCTGGCCACAATTTCTGTGAAAATTTAATACATACCAGTCTTTTGTATTTCCTTGTACAAAACAAAAAAAAATTATACATTTGTGGCAGGAAGGAATCTTGAATTAAACTAATCCAATACGCTGAGTTGATGAACTGTTGACAAGTAGTACTGACTTAAATATCGAAATTCGTCAAATTCTAATATAACAATAATCCATTGATGTGGAGGAGGAATGAAAATCCCGCGTTTATGTCCCTTTACATCCCGGGGAGTGAAAAGAGATCTCTTCGACGTCCATTTTATATAAAGTGAAGGGTTTTAAGGCATTATTGATCTATGAGAAAGCTATGATATTTTCTATAGCAGAAAATTATTTAACAACAATTTTACTTTGTAACTAAAATTAGTTTCACGACTAATTAATTAGACATTAAAGTCTAATTTATTTAATTATTTTTTAATGCTGGGTTAAGTCCGTATCAAATCTAGGTATGAAGCAAACCTATAGGGTATGACGATGGATTTTGCCAGTAATATTACTAAAACATCTGTGGTACTAACGACAATGTCGTCCTGTCTGATTAAAGTCGAGATAGTGCTGGTACAATTTCCATACCACCAGAATAATTTAATATTGTGTGCTCTGTTACCTTCTGCTTCAGTAACTGATCCAGTTGTTAGTTTAAATATTGATTTAGTAAATTATTGTTAAGTGTATTCCATTTAAACTTAAGTTTATAAATAATATTATTAATAATAATAGAGACAATTTAAAATCTGTGTGGATAGTTACCAATATATTTCCTTTAACTACTATCTACCGACTGAAAGGTTTGCTTAGATTGCAGTGGTAGTCCCACAAGGGAACATACATAAGTCAAATATCGGCCCTTTGTGATAACACACAACAAACATTCTACATTGGGAGTCATACATTTGGCCTTGTTCAAGTCTATTTGGATTAGTGGATCTTTAACGAGTGTCTGACATCATACAGGCTTGGGACTGACGGCTTAACGTCGTGTCTGAGGAATGACTTGTTAAATTTACTCAACTCTCACGTGAAGAAATCGAGAACCAGAGTGGGTATTGAACCCTAGACCTACTAGTCCAGAAGCCAGTATGTTATCACTGCGCTAACCTGGCCCTCAACTGAAACGTATAACAGAAGAAGATTGGAGACTCTTTCTGGAAGAGGTAGACACCTCCGAGAACACTCTATGTTATTGAGAGGCAATCATCTATTAAAGCCTAAAGAGCTTTGGTAAAGATTGTCTCCATCAAAAAGAGATTTTTCTAAAAAAAAAATTACTAAATTCATGAAAATAATGTATGCTTCTAATTCGTTTAAGATAGATCAGAATTAATAAATACACCACTTTTTTTTCAACCTTCCACCTCCTTTAAACTCGTTTTGTTTGAATTCACATAATTGTTCACCGTGTAAATTCTGTCATCACTGCCACTATTTTTTTCTTTTCTTCTGTGGTTGGGGGAGGGAGGGGGTGATGTGTACTTCTAAAACATTATACAGTAGAACCTCGCAGTATGAGTTTAATTCGTTCCCAGATAGAGCTCATATTACGATTTATTCGTATTACAAAGCAGTTTTTCTTATTGAAATTAATTAATATTCAAATAAATAATCTGTTCTATCACCATGATGCCTATTTTAAAGTTATTTTTTAAACAGAAAAGGTGCCATTAGTAAAGGTAAATAATATTGTGCATGTAATATGAATAATAAAAATGCATTCAAGAAGTAATCATGTTTTATTAATCTACTAAACTTAAAATGGAGATCATTTAGTTGTGAGGAAGAAGGTTGTTCGTACTACGAATTTTTACTCGTCGTTCCAGAGAAAAATTCTTAGGATGGCTGCTTGTTAAGCGAATTACTAGTACAATGAGGCACTCGCACTACGAGGTTATACTGTAGTTTCTAATTTCATATCAATAAATCAATACCATGCTATGATAATTTTAAGATGTTTCACTTATAATGAGGCACAGTAACTTACCAGCCTAATTGTTAATTCTGTTTAAATTTTGTTGAAAAGTTGATTGTAGTGAAGAGTAATGACAGAATAAGATAAACACATAATTTTTAATCTAAATTTAAGCTATGACTTCTTATATCAAAATAAGTATAATTCATGAAGCATATTTCTTTGATATTATTAAAAATATAATATTTTTGCAACTGCAGACTCTTAGAAACATATAAACATTTTCCAAATCTCCTGTATGGACTTTAGAGACAAATTTTAGTAATTATTTCAAGAGAAAAACATATATAATAATATTCGTCATAACATTTCAATAATAACATAATTCATGTCAAATACTCAATCATTGAATTGTTTTTAATTCGATAATCTTTTTAATAAGTTTTGTTATAGTAAAGTTAAGTACAGGCCATCATAGATTTTTTCATGTACTAGTAGATCCCTTATAATACGCTCTTTTCTTTAGTAATTTTAATAAAATAAACTTCTTTTTAAACTAAGAGCCTTAAAAAAACTAATTACTGAAATTTTAATTACCTGATTTTCTTGTTTAGGTTCTTTTTATTAAAAAAAACTTTATATTGAGAAAAAAATTAATTAAAGTTGTCATTAATCCGGTAGTTTATATTTAAAGTACTTTTAAAAGTTTTTTTTTTTAGATTGTTTAAGTCTTATGTCGTGGCCTTTATTCAGTTTCAATAATTAAAACTGCAAAAAATCTTCGTAAAATGGATAATATAAAAAAGTGCCCAAGAATAATAGGCAGCTCTCAATTAAGCATAATAGGGAGAATATATATTTTTTTATTGGTTTACACTCACGAGTATTCATAATTCCTTTCATTTTCGTCAATGAGAGATTGAAGGAGAGTAGAGTAGGGAAGCGAAAGTGTTGAACTCTATGTGTATTTTATAGCCTTTTTGGTTATATTAACGAAGTATAATTTAATGAAAATAACATTTCTACATTATAATGTTATTTTCTTATTATTATAAACACACTCTCGATGAAAATACGATCCGAAACGGACAAATAAAGTTCAATGTAGATAATGAAACATAGAGAAATTAAAAACAAACACGTGCAGTCTCTAATTTTTGCTTTGAACTGTCTTCAGGAGAAATAAGAGAGGGAAACTCCGATAAGACCATTGGAGACGGTTTCCAACCGTCTCTGTACCTTGGTATATTCTCTTGATATTATAAATGTATATATTATTATATTTAGAATTTATCACATTAAACAAACAAACAAATTTAATGTTAGTACTCGTATATTTAAAATTTATAATAACATTATAAATTATTTTATAGGTTATTACAAAACAAAAATGAAAATTTCTACACTTGGAGAGTACATAGCTACAAACAAAAGTTAACATTTTTAAAGCATAGGATAGTATGTTTTGGACGACTTAATTGGAACTAAAATAAAGATTGTATGGTAATTTAAAATCTGTAAAAAAAAAAATTAAATTCATTTTAATTTAAAATTAACCGATTAATCACATCATGATATAATATTTCTAAAATTTTGAAAGTTAAAGTGATCAAAAAGTTAGATAAAACAAGTTAAGTGGTTTTCCATTTATACATATAACTTTCTTACAATCCATTACTTTTCCAATCAGTTGTAGTGCAGTATTGACTCATGAAAAGGAATTTCAAAAGTATTTTTTTGTGTAGAGACGTAATTTTTCAGATTTCCCTAATTTTTGATAATGTTTTACTTAGATGTAACGCAATGTAAATATTGATTAATGGAATATAGAACACTGTGAATTAATATTTCCATTTAAATATGTATTAATAAATAGAAATGTGACGGCTTTGGGGACATTTGAGGTCGTTGGGGTAGAATGTGATTTGCTCACATCATTAAATGACGGTAACACGTAGATGGATCGTGAGATGATCCTGGCTAACAGATTACATCGAGTTAAGGCATAGACGCCTCAATGTCATAAATCAATATCCAATTCTAATCTAACTTGGATATTCAATGAAACTTGAGTTTGGTGTTAAGCTTAGTAGTCAATCAAAGTCAAACTCTCAAATCTGCACCAACGGTCTTACCTGTTACTTCCAACAAAAATAGGAGTGGTCTACACTCAACTTTACTCTAACTACACCCATTATCGAGAATTAAAAGCAGTCAGTTTTGTTAACTGATTTTTACTTTCATTTATTTATAGTATATATTATATCGGAAGGAAAGTATTGTATTCGGGTGTCAATTTTGAAATAGAATTTTCAAGAGAAATACATGTTTTTTGATCCAATAAAGTGACTTTTTCGAATTGGTCCATTGTCACTATATATGTTTTATGTATATATATATATATATATATATATATATATTATATATATAATATATAATATATATATATATACATATAATATATATATATATATATATATATATATATATATATATATATATATATATATATATATATATATATACATCATGCTGTTTGTTTCTTGACCACTCTTTATTCACAGGTTTTGAGATTTTTTTGAGGGTTTTGGTCTAGATATTAAAAAACGCTTTTATGTCCTCCTCAGGGCTAAAACATTAATACAGTGAGCACAAGTATTACGACTACATTAGGTCTATTGTTTGCTAATATTTAACAAAAAAGGTAAACTATGGATTTACGTATTCCAGTCTGGTTTTGTATTATATTGATAAGAATTTCCAGAGATTTAAATTTGTTTACCTCAGAAGTCTGTTGTGTATCCTTGGTTTTTTCCATTTGTATGAACTTCTCTACGTATTAAATAAATAACGGACACTTGCTAGGGCTCCACATTGTCCTGGAGGTTACATTTTTTGTTATGTTACTTGCTGTGTGTTGGAAGACCCAGTGTTTACTTGTTTTATACGGTTTTGCAAAATGAATTGCTTTGTCCTTACGCTTGTCTGTTTGATTGTGAAAAAATGTTTATATATATTTTACTGAATTTTTCTATATCTGTTTTTGAGTTGCATGTGTTTGTGGGTCTTTCTATATGGATTATTTATTTTACTAGTCTTTTCAGCAATTGTTTTTCTTTATCGATTATAACGGGGTTTTGAAAATCGAAATTGTGTTTTTGGGTGATTGCGTGTTTTGCTGAAGCGCATGTTATTTTTTGTCCTGTGATATCTGTTTTATGTTGAGATATCCTGCTTGATAAATACTGACTGGTTTGCCCTATATAATTTGAGTCACAGTCGTTACAATTAATTCGATATACTATGTTACTATTTTGTAATAGTAACCATTCCAACATTACATTGAGTTTATGCATTATGTAGCTTAAGTGTTAAAAAAAAAGTCGGTTTTTGATGGGAGTTGTGGATACTGAGTGGAAAGGCACTGCAGTGGCAGTCAACAGGTGTCTGGGAGATAATCAAAACCCGGCCTGCTGTCATCTTAAACCATTTTGGCCTCCTCCCAACTGCGTTTTCAATGAAACGCCCTCTCATCGCTTCGACTAATCCAGCCTCAACAGCAAACAAACTTCCCCAAAAATAACACATTTATTAAATTAGAATTTAGATAAAGCAAGTGACAAAACTAAAAACAATTGCAATTTGTTACTAAATGAAATATGATTGTGCAGGATGTCTTAAACGTCAAAAGTTCGCCAGATTATTTTTTTAAAATGGAGAATATTTTTCAATTAAAATATTATATACGAATAAATATAATAAATTAAAGAACAAAGTACCAACATAGCTCGTAAGTTTTCCTCTTTACTTGGCCGGTAGGTGAGTCACTCAGAGGCCGAATAAAGAAGATGACAACTTACGAGGTTACGAGGTTCAATCTTCTTCAATTGCTATTGTGGAGTTAACAACAATAATATGTTTATAAATAATCAACTATTAAAAAACTAAATTGCTTTGGTGGGTTATTTGTTCGTTTAATAAATTACACAAATCATTATGTTTATATATTGAGACAAGTCTCTGCCTTGTCTTTATTAAGTCCATTAAATTTCCTTAACTGTCCGGTTGATAATCTGTTCTTAACTTTCATGTTGTCTACACACTTGTTGGGCAACTCCAGCAGAATTATATGAGGTATGACGGTTTCTTCTGCTGTTAGTCTTACAAGCTTGTTATTTTATATATGCATTACTTTAACATATGTTTGGGAGCATTTTTATAAACTGGAGTTCTTAATATGGCTGTTGTACTGACATTTTTACCGAGCTAAACTAAGAGACAAAACTAAGTACAAACAAGTTATATAAATTACAACTTGTACTAGTGTCGCAGAAAGAAAGGAAAGTTACAGTTTGAATACATTGTTTCAAACGCGTACTTTTAAAGGGTTTCGCCTGTATTGCTGGTTTAGAGGCAGAAAGTGCGGCTCATTTATTATTTGGTATCCGTTTTACTCCTATCGAGTTAATTTTACATCGGTAGTCCTAAGGTTGACCTCACTCAACTTCAATAGATTAGGGTTCTTTCACGAGTACCTACAACCACAGCTCTGACTTCCTCTCTAAAGCTTGCACAAAATTCTCCCATCTCATACATAAATAATATAGGGTTCTCACCAAGATTCGAACCTGTAATCTTCAATACTAAAGTTGTTTACTCTAGCCTTTTGCTAAATCTACCCAAACTTCATTAGCTTAGTTGAGCTAATAATAGTGGGTGTATGCAGGATTACAATGACCTTTGTCTACACTCAATATATGTACCAAAATAAAGGAGTTAAATTATTGTTAAAAAAAATAAAGAAAAGATAGTACGTATAAAAAAGGGTTGGTCCATAAAAAAATTGGTAGAAGACAATGAAATGTGAAAAGTAATAATTTACGATTTGTGGGAGAAAAAAGGTAAAAAGTTATTTTCACCTGCAGCACCCTTGCAAACTAATTAAAAAATCGTTCAATGTTTTTATGGTTTTAGCTAATGACATAAGATAACGAGCTACCATTTGGAGCAAGGGTCAGCAAAAGCTGTTCTCCCGAAACGTAATCCTTGATGTCTTCAGTCGGGGTGATAACACCTGGTCGGTAACAATCCAACAACTAGATAACGAAATCGTAATATAACATAGTAGTGATAAACAAAGGTTAAGATTCAAGTGATCTTTAGGAATATTAATTCTTGTCCTCATCACAGGATGTAGTACATTTAGGGTAGATGTCAGGTGGAAAAACAACTGTTTCCGTTTACGATAATTATGTTTATTCAATTACTTGCCAACATTCTGCTAAATAATCCTCTATGTTTATATATGTAACTCGATTACATAAAAACTGAAAAAAAATCTAATAATTTACAAAATAAATATTATTTTTATAACCTGTCTTCATTGAAAGAACTGCCCAACTCATAGTGCACTATAACCATTATAACTAATCCAGTACCATCCTCTAACTTATTACGTGAAACTAATAAGTTCAACTGTGAAATAGTTGAATTCGTAAACCTGTCTTTCAGTTTTTTTCACTTACTGCTTAAACTTTACTCTTTTATGACTTTTCTTCCACACTCTAAATATTTAATACTAGTTACAAGGTATAACTAATTAACTTTCATTATCAATGGTTTTTATTTCATTTTGTTTGATTGCCCGTTTATAATATATATATATATATATATATATATATATATATATATATATATATTTCTAATCGTAATAACGTGGGTAATATGTTAATAAAAAACTCTCCAAGCGAATTGGAGTCCGCTGGTATTTATAAAATTCCGTGCAAAAATTGCCATAAAATTTATATTGGTCAAACTGGTAAATCATTAAAAACACGTGTAAAACAACACCAATATAACGTAAGTAGACAGGAAAACAGTAGTGCCTTATTCTTGCATATAAAAAATGAAAATCATCATATTGATTGGACAGGAGCTAAATTTATTACCTATGAAAAATCAATGTTGTTAAGAAATATTATTGAATCGTCTCTAATTAAATTTAATAGATCTAATATTATAAACATTAGTAACGGTCTCTTCAAACTTGATACTTTCGTCACGAGGGCAATAGCCTCTTCAAAGAGGGTTGACAGCTAGCGGATAGTTTTTTACTTTTTCTCACTGTACTCCTTTGTTTCCCCAAACATCCCTTTCTGGACATTAGTCCTTTCCTGTGCTTTCACCCTTTTAAAATACCACTCTTCCCTCCCACTCTTCTCAACTCCTCACCAGATGTTTTCTGCATCTAGTGTTCAGTTGGGTTTTTGACTCTGACGAAGACCGCTTGTTACGGTTGAAAGATCTTAGTCTTGTTTTCCCATTTCTTATTGTGGTTTGATCATATATATATATATATATATATATATATATATATATATATATATATGATGAAACCACAATATGAAATGGGAAAACAAGACTCAGATCTTTCAACCGTAACAAGAGGTCTTCGTCAGAGTCAAAAACCCAACCTTGGTTTTTGACTCTGATGAAAACCACTTGTTACGGTTGAAAGATCTGAGTTTTTCCCATTTCATACCGTGATTTGATTATTGATTGTTATTTCACGTGTTTATGTGAAATCTTTATATGTATATATGATCAAACCACAATATGAAGTGGGAAAAAAAGACTAAAATCTTTCAGCCGTAACAAGAGGTCTTCGAAAGAGGCAAAAATCCAACTGAAAGTCTAGATGCAGAAACATCATTGTAAGGGGTTGAGAGGAGTGGAAGGGAAGAGTAGTCTTTTAAAAGGGCGTAAAGTGTAGGAAAGGACAATAGTCCAGGCAGGGATGTTTGGGGAAACAAAGGAGTGCAGTAGGCAAAAGTAAAAACTATCCGCTAGCTGTTTTCTCCTCTCAACCACTCACCATAATTTCTGCATGTAGTGTTTCAGTTGGGTTTTTGACTCTGACGAAGACCGTTTGTTACGCTTGAAAGAACTTAGTCTTTTTTTTCATTTCATATTGTGGTTTGATTATTGATTGTTAATTCACGTGTTTATTGTAAAATCTTTTTATATATATATATATAACAGATTTAATAATATATCGACCGTTTCATAGAGTAGATGTATTATGCAAATGAGATTCGGTCATTTTTTTAGGTTCAAAATGAAACTCTCTGCCATTGTTTCGGCTTTATTCAAAAAGGCCTACAAACAAAGGAAACTAATAAATCTCATATAAACATCAAATGAACAAATTAAAATGGATTATTACACCTTGTAGAATATTACAGTAAAAAGCGTTATTAAAGTAAGAGTATTTCAGGAATAGATAAAATAACAAAAGTGAAAATTTTTTTAACAAGTAAATGAAATATAAGTACTTATTATATTTATATAACATAAATTTATCATTATATTTACGTTATATTTATATATTGCAATAACATATTCGCAGTATAGTTATGCTTTTTATCTTTTAAATATATATTTGTTTATTGAGAATGTTCAAAGAAAAAAAAATCAGATTTAAAAGTTAAATTGATTGTGTTAGTAATTATTAGGAAACACTGTTTATTCTGTTAAAAACGTGAGATTAATTGTCCATTACAATGTCACTTCATTTTCGTAATAACTGTCAACTTCGAATTCAATTTCGAACCAACAACTGTCAATTTCGTCCAAACATGCTCAGTTTGATATTTAAATCAATAATTAAAAATTTAATTATTTAACATTTGTAAAACTAGAAAGTATATACTATATAAATCATACAATTCATATTTCATATATTGTAAAAAATATTTTCCCGGTACGGAATTTTTCCAACGAGCTGTAATTGGACGTCTGGTCTAGATATTAGATTAATTAATAGAAAAAGAACTTGAGAAATTATTTTATAGAGATATATTTTAGCCCCATTAAAGAGCTTAAGTGCATTTTCCCTTTTTCTATCTCAGGGTCCTACTCTTCTTTAATCAGAAATAATTTTTTGAATGTTAAGTTTGTTAAAGCCAATTAATGTAAGATTAGTAGGAAAAAACCAGACAAAACTGTTAAACTGTTTAAATAGATCAAGCTGATGTAAGAGTTAAGTACCTGAGTAACATCTAGTGGAATAACGATGCCGTTTCCGGAGCGGCCCTGAGGTGCCGACGACCAGATGGACTGGAGGAGACCTCGGCGAAATCGTGAGACTGCATGACCAGCCGGGAGGCTTTCTCAGGTGTAAGTAGATCATCTCATCCATGCCGCTCGACAGCAGAGGCCACCGTCGCTGTCAAACGCCTGTGCCCAACCAAGCCAAGTCAGCTTCCCTTAGGACTATTCACTAGCCTCGCATGCACCCTTTCATTCAGTCTTATTCACAACTATAAAAACTACCCATGAAACGCTTTCTAACCATTAGCAATATTAGCTGTAGCACTCAAATATTTATGTGGACAAATTTAATACTTCTACAGTAAAGACCCTTTCTTAAGTGTAAATACTTTTTTTAACAACTTCCTCAACAAAAATCAAACGGTGGACATTTGCTCGTTAATTTAGTTAGGGTTGCGCAGTTATGAATGGGATTCCTACTAATGATGCAAACTCTTTATTTCAGATAACTCTAAAGAATATATATATATATATATAAAGCTACAACTAGAAAACACAAAAAAAAATCAACTCTAACGATTATTGATTATTTGGGTTTTCTTCTGTCTTCAGAGGGGAAAAAAAGAAACGAAAGTGTGGAGACGTGAAAGGGTTCACGAATCTTTTATGTATATATATATATATATATATATATATATATATATATAGGTATACACTATATATATATGATCGAACCACAATAAGAAATGGGAAAACAAGACTAAGATCTTTCAATCGTAACAAGCGGTCTTCGTCAGTGTCAAAAATCCAACTGAACTGTTAGTTGGGTTTTTGACTCTGACGAAGACCGCTTGTTACGGTTGAAAGATCTTAGTCTTGTTTCCCCATTTCTTATTGTGGTTCGATCATTGATTGTTTTTTCACGTGTTTATGTGAAATCTTTTTAACTATATATATATATATATATATATATTCACTGATAAAACGAAATACGATCCAAACTGGACACAACGACCAACGACCAACGACCAACGAGAGTTTCCGTGCAATGCTGCACGTTGGAGTCAGGCAGTTCCAAGCCAGAGGCTTTCACCTGCTTGTCTATTAGTACTGCTTTAACTGTGCAGGTCTGTCAGGTAAGTCGGTATGTTAGTTTCTGTCCGGTCTAGGGTGAGTATGTTTCGTGGTCGGATGGTCTTTACAGTACTAGAGTCTGTTGTGAGTTTGGTGATCCAATTATTCAGAGGAGAATGGGTTCAAGGAATTTGAGGTAAAAGTGCTCTTACTAGCAGGTTTGGGTGTACGGGAAGTTTTCTGTCTTCATTGATAGTCAGACGCCTAATGTAATCTTGTATTGGTTCCATCCTTAGATCACGCTGGATATTAACATTTCTCGCGTAAAAAGGAGCATTGGCTATAAGGCGAGCACACTTGTTCTGGACAATCTGGAGTCGTTTTTTATTCGTTATCGCAGAGTTGTACCAGACGGAACACCCATAGGTCATGGTAGTTCTTATAACCGCCTTATAGACGACCTCCTTTACCGCATGAGGAGTATCCCTTGATTTAAGGATGGGATACAGATGACACAACAACGCTGTGCCCAGCTTGTGTTTGGCTGTTAGATGAGATTTGAAAGTTAGTCCGCTGTCCAGAATAACTCCCAGATAGCGGACTTCCCTTGTAAATGGAATGCTGATTCCATCAATGAAGACAGGGGCAGGATGACGGGTCAAACCTTTACTGAATCGGATATATCGGCTTTTACCCGGGTTGATCCGCAGTCGCCAGTCAGAATACCACTCAGACAGCCCATCTATGTAACTTTGCAGCTTCACGATAGTGTGACCGAGGCATGCCGACTTAAAGGCAACCGCAGTATCATCCGCATAAAAGCCAACAAAGGTCAGGATTTTTCTGGATGAGTTGGGATGTAGAACTGGAGGAGGTTTAGGCAGGTCAAAGGTGTAAAGGTTGTATAATAGGGGACCAAGAACGCTTCCCTGAGGTACACCTCTGCACATCTGTCCTGTTGGGGAGTTCCTACTGTTAACTGTTACAAAAAACTGGCGGTATGAGAGGAACGAGCGAATTATTCTGATAAACCAAGGGGGTAAGCTGAAACAGTGAAGCTTGTGAAGGAGACCCTCATGCCAGACGGAGTCGAAAGCCCCCTCCAGATCCAGGAACACAGCAACAACTTTTTTTGGGAACTGACCCACAGCAGGTGAGAGCCCTGACTTTATGAACTGAACCATCCTTCTCAACTGGAGAGTCGTTCCATGCTCTGAACGGAACCCGAATTGTTCCGGTTGGGAAGGAAGGTGGGACTTTACTTTCAGCAATATTAACCTCTCATAGATCTTTCCTAGACAGGAGAGGAGACTGATTGGTCGGTAATCGCTTGGGTGATGGCCAGATTTGTGCCCCTTACGAATCATTACAACTCTGGCTATCTTCCAGGCTACTGGGAAGTACCGAAGCCGGAGACAAGAGTTATACAGAGCAAGTAAGACTGCTAGGATTTTCGGAGGCAATTTAGATATTAATTTGTTAGTCATCCCGTCGTGACCTGGGGCACTTTTAATTTTTAAGGTTTTTATTATATGAAGCAGATCACCAGGAGTAAAAAAGATAATATCTTTATTCGGTTGTTTGGAAATAGCGATGGAAACGTTAGGAATTTGAGCTGGAGGGTGTGGTTTGTAAATTTCTTGTAGGTGCCGGAAAAGAAGATTCGATTTAGAGGAGTCGTCTATGAGAGGCCGATTACCCTCCCGCAATGGGAGTGACTCACTACTCTGACTGGGGCCCTTTTTCAGGCATCTCACTATTCGCCAGGCTCTCACATGACTGGGGTCCTCATCACTGTGAAGAAGTTTGGACCATTTATCACTATTGAAGGACCTGATGAGCGCTCTTATCTCACTTTGAGCTCTGTTAACCATGGATCTAACTCTAGAGCAGCGTGTATTTTGAAATAATTTCCTGAGACGATTTTTTGTTTTAATTTTATCTACAATATGAGGTGGTAACGGGTTGTAGAACGGGATTGAAGGAGAGATTTTAGAGGCCTGGAGGTGGGCTTGCTTAAGATGAGAGGTAAGAGTATTAATCTGGTTATCTACATTGAGTGTAGTGGTAAGGTCAGAGGAATGGGGAATGTCCTGGCACACGATGTGCTGAAATACATTCCAATCTGTTTTATATTGGATTTTGGAGGGCCGATAGTTGATTTTAAAATTATGTAAAGAGAAGAGAACAGGAAGGTGGGGGGAATCTAGGACGTTGAATACTTCAGAGGTGATCACATGATTAACTTCACAGGATAGTGAGACATCTAGAACATCAGGCCTACATCTAGTTTGTCTTGGGATGTGGGTGGGACTATCTGGAGCATGAATTAAGGTGTTGGTATTAGTGATGTGGGTTAGGAGGGTGCGTCCTGAAGCATTGTCTGTAGAGCAGCCCCATGCCGTATTTTTGGCATTCAGGTCTCCTCCAATGATTGACGGATGACCAGAATGCAAGAGTGGATTAAGCTGCGCTTCAGACAGAGGGATATGAGGAGGTTTGTATACAGCCGATACCATTAAGGGGATATTGGAGTTTGGAAAGTTGATTTGTATTGTTGTGTGTTCCAGGGGAGAGTCCCTACTCCGTAGTCTGACATAAGGAATACTGTTCTTGATAAGGATCGCCGTCCCTCCGCCAAACGTGAGACGATCGGTCCTTTCAACTTTATATCCTGGGACAGCAAACCTTAGATTAGGTTTAAGAAACGTCTCAGCTAACAATATTAAATCGGGTTTGACCCTGATAATAAAGTTAATAAAATCTGTTTTTACTCTTCCAACACCACCAGGGTTGTAAACTAAGTATGTCAGGTCCGTTACAGTCCTTTTACTGTGATCAGTCATCATACTGGTGTGTGTCTAGGTTGTCGTTTGTTCGTAACATCTCTGCTAGTATGGTAGCTGTTAACTCAGGTCTTTTGTCAGGATTGTTTGTAAGTTGAAGGACACAATATATATATATATATATATATAACAGATTCAATAATATATCGATCGTTTGATAGAATAGGTGACCGAACCCCGATTAGAGAACACACCTCTATATATATATATATCAATGATCAAACCACAATATGAAATGGGAAAAAAAGACTAATTTCTTTAAACCGTAACAAGCGGTCATCGTCAGAGTCAAAAATCCAACTGAACTGTCAGTTGGGTTTTTGACTCTGACGAAGACCGCTTGTTACGGTTGAAAGATCTTAGTCTTGTTTCCCCATTTCTTATTGTGGTTCGATCATTGATTGTTTTTTCACGTGTTTATGTGAAATCTTTTTAACTATATATATATATATATATATATATATATATATATTCACTGATAAAACGAAATACGATCCAAACTGGACACAATATATATATATATATATAATAATATATATATATATATATATATATATATAACAGATTCAATAATATATCGATCGTTTGATAGAATAGGTGACCGAACCCCGATTAGAGAACACACCTCTATATATATCAATGATCAAACCACAATATGAAATGGGAAAAAAAGACTAATTTCTTTAAACCGTAACAAGCGGTCATCGTCAGAGTCAAAAACCAGTTGGGTTTTCATTCATTGTTATTTCACGTGTTCATATGAAATCTTTATATATATGTATATAAACACTAATAAATTCTCGACCGTCTGACAGATATACAACTAAAAAAGGATAGATCGGGATGGGTCAGTCGATCTATCCTTTTTAGTTGTATATATATATATATGGAGAGAATAGAGTATCAGGATGAGGTCAGTTTCTCGTAATTCAAATTACCGTTGAATTGCCTGCGTTTGATCTTTATTCAGAATCTTTTTCAGAGGTATCTTCAGCATGCATTCTTCTTATATCCTTATAAAACACATATTATAGTCTGCAATTAAATTTTATATGGGATTTGGAGAAACTTACTGGTTCCCAGTACGGTTCAACCAAAAATTAGAGACAATAAGTGTGTTTGTTCCTTAGTTCTGTGTTTGTGATTCATCGCGAAACGTTTGTTGTCCTTTTGAATCGTTTTCCTGTTTACAATATATATATATTTATATAGTATATGTATCACAGGATTATACAGTAAACACACGAAATAAAAATCAACGACTAAACCACAGTAATAAATTCAGAAACAGGACTAAAATTCTTCAATATATCAACTTTTCTTCATCAGATTACAATTCAAACGGTAGTTTAGGTGTATATATCAGTGATAAATTTGATTGAAATAGATATATGATATCTCAGACGGATGACGGAGTAGATTGAACTGTCAGAATCAACTACTGGAGTGCATAATATTTATAAAGAAGGCGTTAAATAGTTTACACTGTTGTGAGGTGTTGGAAATTGTTAATTGCGGCTGAGTGCAGAGTGCACGTGGCAGTGGGACTGATCAAGTACACTGCACTCACAACGTGTTCGACTAATATTAGCAAGCTGTTGGCACGAGACCTCGCAGTCAACTTAATCACATCACGCGGAACAGAAAAATAAAAACAACTGACCCAGCAGCTGTCTTGACTTGCCCAGACGAATAGCCTCTGGCCTCCTGAGTGTCTATGATTAATGAAACAATGTATCATCCGAAATAACCTCCAACAGTTCTGTAGTAGCTACACCTCAAACCTTAAGTCATGAGAGCTCATGAAAAGTTATTTTTATTTCAACGCCTAAACACTTATACGTTATATTCCATCGGGTTCAAACTCAGATATCTGAGCACCAGAAACAACTCTATACGGTTCAAGAGGATCTACATACTGAAATTTAAACATTTAATACCCAATAATACTAATATTTCACTATTATAACACTTATGACAGAAAATGTTGTCGTAAGTCTCATCGGCAAGCACGCAAGCGACTGGCTACTCTGGATCCATGCCTTTACTTCATTATCATTGTTAATATTATTCAAATTTTAAATTCAAAAGTTTTTTTTTTAATATATTTGTGCTACTATCATCTGCGAGCACGCAAAACCAGTGGGCTACGCTGGCTCCATACCTTTAGTTTATCACCAGTGTTTATATTGCGGAAAGATTAATTTAAAAAAATTTTTTTTTTTACATTAATATATACTACATTTGCACTACTGTCATTGGCGAGCACGTAAGACACTTGCTACCATGGCTCTAATTTTGGAAATATAGTGATATTTTTCTTTTATTTAACATTATTCAGTTAATAAATAATATATATTTAATTTTAGGTCTCTATCTCCACGGGAAATGGGTGAACAAACAAACTCACGAACTTTATATACAGAGATAAATAATAAATTATAAGTAAATATAAGAAAATTATGACTCAATATTATAATACTATTGTTAGAGATATCATTATAAAAAATAATAATGTATTTTTTATGCATTTCTCCATCTCGATTAGTTCTGCAACTCATCCATTGCCAAGAAAAAAATAAGATTAGTTTCACTCAAAAATGGTTTATTTCAGAAATAGTTATGAGATTATATAGTAGGTTTTTATAATTATATAGCCTTAGTTCCAGTTGAAAGAAATCTGAAAGTTAATTTTTGCCAGTTGCCATTTTTAACATACATGCCATTTGTCAGTACTTTCATGGATGTATTCAAATGAAAATCTACTTTGAGTTTTGTAATCCCCTTGCAGTCATCAAAAAAGGAAAAACTAAATACTATTAAAGCCCAAGTCATGGCTTGGAAAAACTAAATATTATAAAAGCTCCCTATAGCTTATTGATAAAGATAGTAAATATTCCTGAAATGATCCATTCTTGAGTGAAACTAAATCTCATTTTGTTATGTCAATGGATGAGTTGCAGAACCAATCGAGATGAAAAAATGCATCATTCATTTTTATAATAATATCACTATCAATACTATTATTATAATGCTATTATATTTACTTATAACTTATTATTTATAATATTATAAATTGATAAATAAAAAAAATAAAATTATTACATTTATTATATAAACTGTATATTTTAATATAATAATAATAATAATATAATATTATTATAAATAATATAATTATTATATAATAATTTATATATTTTATATTTATATAATTATTTGTATAAAATTATTATTATAAATAATACCTGTAAGGACTCACAGCGATACTTTATTAAAAATGAAAGTACTTTAATATACTACAACATGAAAACCGCAAACGTGGAGTTTAAATTAATATCTCCTTTCATACATCATTAAACAGTACTGTACGATTTATAGTTTTGTTTAAATAATTATTGTAATATATGTAAATGTGTTGTCTACCGACAATTTCAGCCTTAAATAAGGAATGTGTGGTCACCACCCATTCTTTTTGTAAAAGTGTAGGAGTCATGAATACATTCAATTTGGAGATGTTGACGGATTTATGTGTTTTGTGGTCATCTGAGCGCATTTTTGAAGTTTTTTTTGGTGATGTTTCTGTAAGTGTATGTGTGTGTCTATGTGTATGTCTGGGTGTATGTGTGTACGTACATGTTTTGTTGTGTATGTGTGTGTGTGTGTGTGTGTGTGTGTGTGTGTGTGTGTGTGTGTGTATGAGTGTGTGGTGTACCTATTTGTATGTGTATTAATTATTTCGTATTTTTGAGTATAATATCAAAATGATTTATTTACCATTGTGATCGTTAGTATGTTCACAAAATTATGGATAACGCACATATCTACACACATATCTTACGGTCGTGGAAGCTTTAAAACATGGAATATGGTATTCGTTTATTAACACTATAATTTAAATTGAATTGTAGTAGGCTCTCTGTTATAAATTTTAGTGAATGCTTAAAAAGAACCAAAACAACTGCTGGAGCTCTGAGTAAAAATCGAGCACGCAGCAAAAAAAAAAAAAAAAAATTGTGGCATGATGTAAAAGAAAACTGATTTATAAGAAGGGATTCCCCCCCGATGTGCCTTCACCTTGTCGTGGTGGGGGGGCTTAACATGCCTGAATAATGGCATGAACTAAGAAAGGCACAACCGGACGAATAGTTAACCTGAATCGGCATCCATACTCGTATACTAGCTTTATGGGGTGCCCGACCATGTTATTCTTATGTGGCTAGTCCCTGTCTTTTTCAAGACTCTTGTAGGGCGCGGTGAGGAGGGTTGTGTCCCTGGGTCAGTGTCCGCGGGTGGGAGGTTCACTCGATCTTGCTCAGGCGAGGAGGCTGAACGTCTTGTGCGACTATCACCTGTCTTTTTCATTATGGGTCGAACGACGGCTTTAGCTGCTTCTTTGGGATGGTATGTTCTTGGGCAGGTACCCGCAGGTGAAATTCCGGACGGTCGTGTGCTCTTTGGAGGGTTATCCGTCCATGTCAGTCTTATGTTGCTAACCCTGGTTTTTTTCAAGAATTTCTTCTCTGTGACGTGGTAAGTCGTGTCCCTGGGTTGGTCTTCACGAGTGGAAGGTCTGCTCTATCGTGCTCTGGCCTGTGAGCTGAACGTCAGTCTTCTGCGACTTTCTCCTCCCTTTCTTACCATGGATCAAACATTGGCTATAACTGGTTGTTTAGGATGGTGTGTTCTTGGGCAGGTGGTGGTGGATGCAAAGTCCGTTCAGCCGTGTGCTTTTTGGGGGCTACTGGTCTTGGCTAGCGGCAATAATGATATTTTATTAGTAAAACTAAATTTTCATTCATGTATTGGAAATACAAATGATTAGGTTTTCAGATGTTTAAGAAAAAATTAAGCGCTGAGACATACAGCAGTAGAAAGCTGTAAACGAGTAATTTATAATTAATTTTATTCAGATTATACAGTAAGCGAAGCACATGTCATTGACTTTTTCTGAACAATTCGGATACACAAGGAGAAATGTTGAAATTGTACCGACCAGTTTGAACTTCTTATTACATTCTTTCATTTTAAGCCTGTCTTTACAATGATATGTTGAAATGAATCACGGATTTTTTTATATCTTTTAAAGCCTCTTTTAGGGAGATGAATAGAAAAGTACACATTCAATATTAGATTCTAGCTTTTTATAAATGCAATTTCTCTTTAAACTTTAAAATGTTTTCTTTATTGGAAATTATTTTTAAAAGTCCATGAGCACTATAAGAAAATTAGAAATTTCTTAATAATACTGTTTGAAGGAATAAACACGGGATAAAAAATATCTTTTATGTTTATATTAGCCAAAAATTGGAAGATTTATTATATATTATTGGAGATGAGAATCGATAAATCAATCACCCAATTTAAAAGAAATAGAACAAAACCTACCAACCCATTTCGTTTTCAGGCTACCATTAAAGCGTCAGTCTTTCCCAACACTACTATGCTACTCTAAGGAACCTTACTTCTCCTCTTAACAGCCTTTCACGAATCTGATGAAATATACCTTATGAAATGATATGAAAGAAGGTGAGTTTTGACCCGTAAGATAATATGACCATGAGACAAATGTACCCCATAGTTTGGTTGGGTTACAGTGGCAGTCCCGCAAGGGAATTCTAGCCCTTTGTGATATCATACAATGCAAATTTATTCTAGACGGGGAGCCCTAAATTTTGCCTAACTCAAGTTTATTTAGAGTAGGGATCTTTAAGGAGTACCTCACGTTGTACAAGATCGGGAACGATGGCTTAACTTACTCTCCGAGGGATGACATGATCAAATCTATTTATCTGAAATTCATAAATCGAGGACCAGAATAGGTATTGAGCCACGGGCCCACCATTCCAGAGGCAAAAATGTTGCCACTGTGCTAACCTGGCCCCCAATCTACCAAATAACAGTTTCATTTCAATGATACGGAGGAGTTCATTGAACTTCTCGCTTAGTAGAATATTATGCAAACTATAAAGAGCCTCTAGTTAAGGATGTTTAATTACGAAATCATCTATGCTAACGACATTGTGTACATTCTTTAGCTAATTCGAAGCCAGTCGAAAGGGCAGTGCATGTTCGTTACGAGTATACCTCTAGTGGCCGAAATAGGCACCATTCAACGTTCACTAGCCCTTGGTCAGCAGCTCTAATGAACCTCACTTCACTATTCTCCTTTATAACAGCTTTTGCAGTTTTTTCTTTTACTCTTGATATCAGTATCTCTAAAACAGGGACTTTGTTAATTACTTTCCTCGTTAAAATGTTGCACTTATTCATTTTTCAGCATTTTCAGAAGTAATTATCAATTAAAACATTTTCAAAGAACATAAAAAACTGACTTTAAATATAAATAATATTCCGTATTAATTAATAGATATACACATGTATTACTTTATAACATAGTTATTAAAATCTAGTAATTTTTATCAATTTTTTCTTGAAAGGGGAATAAAGGACCGAAGCCAGAAGGAAACAGATGCATATATAGGCAGTTCAAATTATATATAATCAGCTTCCCTCCACGACTTCGCCCAGATGAAAAATAATAGTTATTCTTAAATTTATTCTAAATTTTGTCTCACATTCTTCATATTTTTTTCTAAATTATAAAACATTAACTTTCCAGAAGACTCTTATATAAATAATATATTATTGAATCCGTTGTATCCTTTGAACAGAAGTTCCTAGTATTTAATAACAATCACGTTTTCTTTCCATTTGTCAAAAATCATATATACTGATTCACTCTGAGCAAGGGTTATCTTTTTGCTGCATGCTGTACACTGTTTGTAATGTAGCTGTGAATGTATATTGAGAAAGAATATATTAACAATTAGCCAGTTTTACATACTCAAATCATGGTCAAAGCCAGCTATTCAATATAATTTAAAACTTTTATAACTGGAAGTGTGAACTTGTTAAAAATAATAGATATCTATTATTAGACTAGAATAATGAAAAATTGGATATTTGTCAACAAACATAACTACTCTTCCTTTAGAAATGAGTCCATTCCTTTCACTTCAATATTACCGAAAGATACTATGATTCATAAACACAAAATTATTTACAACTGATATTAAGTTATGATCAAGAGTGCAAATATATAGATTGATTAGAGCATTTTGTGAGACAAATCCATCATACCACGGAAAACGACAGAAATTTATGTTTATTGGCGGTGATTTTTTATATGTAAAAATTGTATTCCTCTTATTTGTCATATAAGCCAAAAATTCTTTAATTTTGTCCAGTATGAACATCAATTTTATTTCAGTGGATTCACTCAAAAAAATTCTAAGTCTATGTAAACGATGTAAAAAAATATCAATAAATTCGGCAAATATAGCAGGTGATCCGTTAGTCTAGGATAAACAATCAGTTTTTATACCTTTACTGCTCTTTGGCGTGATTGAAATTTCATTAATTTTTTTCCATAAATTGCAAATGTATTGTTTCGTTTTTATGAAAAACTTCATGGTCTTTTAATGAGCGTTTAGCGTAAAAAAAAACATTTTCTAAAAACAGAAAATGTACTACAATGTCCCTTTAATTAATGTAATTTCAAAACATATGATATCAAGTTATTTCCATATAAGGTTTTACTTCTAGGTATAGTTTCTTTTTCATCTGTCAAACAGTGTGGCACAATTATATTCAGATTGAATTAGAAGTCAAAATTTTTACATTTTATGGTAATAAAATATTTTCCGTTGTTTTAAAAATCTGAGGATATTTTTATTTTATTGACTTTGCAAATAATGCCAAAATTAAAAACTCTAAAATTAATAGTCTAGGAGCAAAGAAAATGTTATCTAAAAACAGGTTTTAGGCTAAAAAAAAGTAACTTCCCCGTTATCCATAATTGCTCCCATAGGGCTCATCTACACTATGAGGCCCATTTTTTTTTGTAAAATATCAATTTGGTCTATCAAAGATTCTGGACCGTAGCCTGTCCACAAACTTTGGACACATACTCACCCACCCACCACCACCATCATAGAAAAACTTCATAAAACGGCTTCTGGGATCTCAAAACATATAATTCTGTCAAAATCTCGAGATCGAATTTTTTCACGATGACTATACTTTACTTATAGTAAAGTAATAGTGTATGATATATGAGATGGGGTAAAAAAACATTAATAGGCTTTTAGCTAGTGAAGGGACTTCTTAAAGACTTCTTTTTCCTTTGTTTTTAAGCTCACAAATACACATATCTATCTGCGTGAACAATTGAGTGTAAAGACTGTTGAATTGTTTTAAACAGTAGAAGATGGTTTCACTTGTACGGTCTCATGTGAATATTTGCTGAAGGCCTATTAACAGAACATGTGAAGCGTTTAGGGTCTCTTATGATTTAATTATATACTTGCAACAACTAACATGCACATGATGAACTTCAATTCCATTTTCCTCCTATGTCAATATCAATTTTGCAAGTAGAAAGCATCAGTAATAGAAATAAGAGAAAATTAAATCTAATGTTATGAAGTATGACAGAAATTAGAGTCTTGGGCTGTACAATATTAATACAATAACCACCCTAGGTTAGAAATAATTTATAATTCATAAATTTAGATTACATTGTATAAACAATGTTGAACTTTTCTATCTATTTTTGTCTAGGGCAATTTAGCGTCAAATTTCTTGGCATTCATTCCAGATGTTTGTAACAGCCTATGATGGCCTGTTAAACTTGAACTCCTTCAACCAATACCAGCATTATAACATTGAATCAGTATGCAGTGCATGACAACAGTAGCGTGAGGCTAAGATAGTAAAAAACAATCCCATTCAGTATGTTTTCACTTTGACTTACTCGCTTCTGCTTTTCGTGCTCCACTAGAAGTAGAACGTCTTCTTCACTCCAGGAGATACAATGAACAACTATTCAGTTTGTATGATAATTAGGACAAGTATCCTTGTTTGATTTGACTCTGAAAATTTTACTTTTAATTTCTGAAAGTTTTATGAGAAATATTTACAATATATCTTTTGCTACCACTCTATCCGAAAAAATGATAAATTATCTACTTTAATATCAAATTCAAACATTTAGTTAATAAAAGTCTTGCTTCATAAACTTTTTTACATAATATATAGTATTATATATTATAAGCTATTTTAATTATTAAAATCAAATAACCATCCCTAATGGGGGAAGACCATATCATACTCTTCGAATATTTTTCTCTTCTCCTTATATTTTAAATCTAATCAGAAGCGTATATATATATACGCGCGAAATAACAATCAATGATCAAACCACAATATGAAATGGAAAAAAAAGACTAAGGTCTTTTAACTGTAACAAGGGTCTTCGTCAAAGTCAAAAACTCAACTCTGGGTAGTTGGGTTTTTGACTTTTATGAAGACTGTTACGGTTGAAAGATCTTAGTCTTTTTTTTCATTTCATATATATATATACATATATATATATATATATATACAAAATAAAATTTATCAGGCCTCGTTCAGTTCTTCAGATTGAAAAGTCAAACATACATAAAAGGCGTGAAAAGTTACAAACGATAAAATGTCTATTGTATTTTTCTATATTTGAAATATGAAAAAGGTTTTAAACAAAAACCGAAACGTTAGCAATGAGAGTATAATTTGAACTTGAAGAACTGACCAAGTCCCGATAAACTTTTATATTGTTTGTACATCATGTTCGATACTTTTATTAATATATATATATATATATATATATATATATACTAAGTCAAAACCGCAAAGGAGTAAAGAAACACACTTACAAACTCAAATTTTTGGGTCATCCGTCTTCAGGAGAATAGAAACAATGAGACTAAGAACATTGTAGACGCAACGGTAAGTAAGCCATTTAGTTATTTACCGTGGCGTTACAACGTGAAGACGGATTGCCAGAAAATTTGAATTTGTAAGTGTGCTTTTTTACTCTGCGTTTTATTCGTCTTCGATTTTGAACTCGAAAAGTGTCCAGTTTAGATTGTATTTCCGTTTCTTAAGTGATTATATATATTTATTTATTTAAAAACGTTATGTCTAAATATATGTATTCAAGAAGGACTGCTCTTAACTTTTATGAATATACATGTATACAAAGATTTCACAATGAACATGTGAAATAAGAATCAATGTTCAAACCACAATGTTGTTATCAAATAATAGTTCTACACAATTCGTCCTCTCTTGTGCACTTTTACAAATAGAAAGTTAAAGAAATATTGTCATTTATACAGAATATTGTTCTCTCTGGAATAGTTTAGTAAGTAATTTGGAATAAAGTTGGGCTACGACATGAGATGTACATACACCCCATGCCATTCAGAGTCTAAGCATATTACCTATCAATGTGCTAAACAGGATTTTGAATATGAATAAAGTACAATTAAAAGTTTATTTGCATAAAGATTAGTTTTTATTTTCTAATTCTAAATGTATTTGTAAAAATAAATGCAACTATGATTCAGTAGTAGATTTTCATACATCATACAAAATAAACACATCTAGAAGATGATTATAGAATTTTGTTATAGTTTTATAAAAGAACCATATTTATTAAAATATTCTACAGTTAAATGTCTCAGCATTAAGAACCTATTCTTTATAAGTTAAAATTAACATTGGAACCCCTCCAAGCGGGGGGTTCAGCCTTTGCAATGTTAATTGTTTGAAAACGTCCACTTCTATGGGGAGATAATGAAATGGTTTGTGAAAATAGTTTTAAACCCTGGTACTGTTCTACTGCTATCGATGTTCTGGGTTAATAAAGACTTAACAGACGACCAAGAGTTTACTTATGGTGTGGCTATGAGATAATTAACTTTTTTAGTCCAGTTATTCTTCTATTTGCACACTTTACACAAAACAAACAGGGCAAAAGAAGAAAGCAATAAGTGATTTAAAGGAGGGAGTAAAATAAAAATACAATCTTACTATGGAAAGCTACAAAGAATTACATTAGACAGAGTAGATAGAACAGACACCGCTGATTAGTGTAGAGCACGAAACATACGATATGAAACATGCAGCAAGACAATATTCGGCCAAGAGACACAGCACAAACGAAAAGATAGCAAACAATTATTAATATGTAAGTTGCTAACTGATGCAAAAATTAGTCTACATTCAATATCGTTCAATATCAAGCTCATTAACTAGTCCCTTAAATGATTTATTTTAATGTGGCCATCAAATTAGTCCTTATTAAGTTAAATGTATCATTCTACAATATAGTTATTATAGCTGATTCAAAGTGTGAAAAATATTATCATGCAGTATTCATATTAAAATAATAATTAATATTAAATTAAGTTTATAGAGCCATCAGAAGCGCTGGTTCAATTAATACCCGTTTTAGAACAAAGTTCGATTCAGTACTTTGGCAAAAAAAAGTAAGCGCTGGGTAAATTACCCTTATTTCAATGTTATCAACAAGTAGAGATGACAGACACCTAACAGTCGGTGAGCCTTACCCAATGGTAAGAGTCGAGGCACCCTCTTGTTGCCATGCGGTCAACCTCTCGAGAAGATACTGTGCCTCACACAGTGACTCCCTAGAGGTCTACCCTTCGTGGGTGTGTAACCACAGCTACCACGAGACCAACACTAACGACAGGGCATGCGGGATAACTAAAGGAAATCCCTCATGGGCTACTCCATGAGGGAAACAACTTTCCTTATTTACAATAAAAAAATGGTTTTTTTTTCTTTTAAGGCTGTTATTAGTTCCATACTTATTCCAAAATATAAAATTCCTTTAATTAGTAATTCGCAAAAAAAAGGTAGAACCTAATTTCGCATTATATGCAACAAAGACACTTTTTCATGATTCAATATTCAACTAAAAACTGTATTTCTTATCAAAGTTATAACGATTAATTTTCAATTTCATTTCTATTCATCAAATGGTGCAACTTATAGCATGCAAACAAACGTTTATATATAAGTCCATTCGTGTACAGACTTTATTGGCTATATAATATAGACTTTATAATACAATCTATATTATGTAATACACATTTTCTCAGAATAATTATATTATATATTATACAATAGAGACTTTTTTAGAAAAAAAATTCATGAATGGAATTATGAGACCTGAGAATATGTAAATCTGTCGAAATTTTGGAATTGGACTCTTTTAAGATTGTTATACATTATATTAGAGTGAAAAAAAAAATGAAATTATTAAGGATGAAGTTAGTAGGCAATGCAATGTCTGGTATGAATGATGCATCGTAGGTTAGCTATATCGACACAAGTGAGAAGTATCTTAGCCAACTGCTGATGAAGAAAGACGAGATGCAAAAGCTGAAGGGTGCACTTTGCAAATTACTAGGAAAGACGTAGCTTTGTGGTTAATACACCTTTGTGTAACAGACAACGCTATACCATAATCAGTAGAAACATGCATCTGTGTAACAACTATTGTAGCTAACTAACTAGCTAAAGCATAAATGAACTTTTAATATCAAAACATGAAATAATATATATAAAATGAATAATGGGTAAACTTAATATTAACGGAATAATAAAATCAAGAAATAACTTACAACCAGTGATTCTCAAAGTTTTGATAGCCGCGGCTCACTAGTTATGACCGCTGTTAATGGTAATACACTTGATAAAAACATTAGGTTAGGTTAGGTTGCAGTGGCAGTCCCACAAGGGAACACACGTAGGCCTTTGTGATACCACACAATGAAGATTGATTCAACAGTGGGAGTCCTAAATTTTGCCAAACTCAAATGTATTTAGAGTAGGGATCTTTAACGAGTACCTGACATCGTAGAGGCTCGGGGCCGACGGTTTAACGTTCTTCTCCGAGGGACCACGACGTGCTTAGATTTATTCACCTCCCGCGTGAATAAATCGAAGGCCAGGTGAGGATTGAACCCCGGTCCTATCAGTTCAGAAGTGAACACGTAACCACTGAACTAGCCGTTGTTATTAGGCGTAATTCTACACATAATAGTAACGGTGATCGAATAAATACGGTTACTACATGATAACTACACATAATTGCTATAACTTTTCATAACTTACTAAGATTCCGTTTGAAAACTACAGTTTGGAACTGACTCTAAGTTAAAATATGAAACAAAACAAATGATTATCTAGCAAATGATCAATTTATGAGAAATATTGTCTGGACAAAATCAATGAGTCTTCTAATGATGGGTGTGCTGCAGAACTTGTCAGCCTTAAGTTACCTTGGAAACAGACAGAAACAGCCGGTGTGTAAGGATAGAACTTACGAGATATTTAGGATACGTCGAGATAAAGAAATGCATTCAAAGCACCATACAGAAACTGCACTCACGATATAACATTATTTATTCAATAATCCTATTACATCCAGAGAAGTTTTACCTATGAATTATGATAGTTGAATATTAAAAGAATAATGCATCTACAGATTTTATACTTAACTACTTGTATTTTAGTTATGTCATAGTACTGAACAGAGCATTATAACTATAACACTAATATGTCCACAGAAGTTTTAATTTCGAGATATGATGGTATATTTCTATAACACTAATATATCCACAGAGATTGCACTTACATGATATGATTGGTTATTTCTATAATACTAATTTATCTAAAGAGGCTGCATTTACAAGATATGATGACACATTTCTATAATACTAATACAACTAGAGAGGTTGTACTTACGAGATATGATTGTTTATTTCTATAACATTAATATATCCAAAGAAGTTGTATTATGATATTTAATTATATATATATATATATATTTGTAAAAGTTGGAAGCAGTCCTTCATTTAAACATATATTGTTAAATAACGCCCCATATTTGGCTTGTATCTGCTTCTTACACAATTTCTCCAGTTTCCGGAATTCCTTCCTCGTCTCTTCATTAAAACTATAAAGTCTATCACTGATATTACTAGTCGACATGTTTCGAATGTACCTGATGATGAATGTGGTACATTCGAAACACGTCGACTAGTAATATCGGTGATAGACTTTATAGTATTAATGAAGAGACGAGGAAGAAATTCCGGAAACTGGAGAAATTGTGTACGAAGCAGATACAAGCCAAATATGGGGCGTTATTTAACAATATATATATATATATATATATATATATATATATATATATACCAATATACCAGTGTTTACATTACGCAGATATTAAATTAAAAAAAAACAAATTTTGTTACATTTATATATAATACATTTGCATTACTGTCATAGGCGAGCACGCAAGACACTTGCTACCCTGGCTCCAATTTGAGAATATAGTGATAATTTTCTTTTATTTAACATCATTCAGGTATTAAATAATATATATTTAATTTCAGGCCTCTATCTCCACGGGAAATGGGTGAACAAACAAACGAACAAACAAACCCAGGTACTTTATATATAGAGATTTATAATATCAATACAGCCAAACAGGTTGTAATTAAGAGATATGATGTTATATTTACATAATACCAATGTGACCAATAAGTGTAAGGGAAGTGCATTTACGATACTATATCACTGTGGTAGTAATAAGTCCATTAAACATGGTTTTCCACTGTAATAATGATTAATTGAATGAGCACTATATAGATTGCTGCATGCGTTCATATCATAATAATGAAGTATCATATATCGTTAACTATGGTTATCACCAATAACCTGTGTGGTGCTAACGAACTTGTAATGTCCAATTAATATTAGTGAAAGGCCTCTAATCGAAGGGACCCTTAGACTGAACACATAAATAAGCTAGAAGGTTGCTGAGAGATGGAAGCATGTATTAAGGGCCCTTCATGTAAGATTCAGCCGAGGGCTGATTGATGTTGCACGGCCCTATTAGCCGCCAGTACCCTACAGAGCTCGTGTAAATCATGCCTGCCAATGACTCCAAACTTAATTATTGCATTCAACTTCTTTCGCTGGACTAATTTGTAAAGAGTCATCCAACCTACTTGGCAATGGTCCACAAACATCAAAAAGAAACCTTTGGCGTATATCTCTAGCAATTAAGTCGATTCATTCAACCAGGTTAAAACTAAATAGTGTTTTAAAAATGGCTTTTTAAAGGTAGACAAGACATGTGGTCGGTTTAACTCATATTTTTAAAAACTACATTATAACCTTCCTCTCCTCGCATCATAACCGTATGCAAGATTTACTTGAAATTTATTAGTTCACCTGAGATTTCACTGTCTTTCATTTAAATAGTCCATTCATTCCATACCGTTGTTTACATATACACATATATACTAGTTCAAAATCGAAGAAGACAAACACACAGTGTAAGAAAAACCACTCACAAACTCAAATTTTCGGGCAATATGTCTTCAGAACAAAAGAAAGAATAAGACAAAGCAAGCTATAGACGTAACGGTAACGGAAAGATGGATTGCCCGAAAATTTAAGTTTGTAATTGTGTTTCTTTACTCAGTGTGTTACTCCTCTTCGATTTTGAACTCATATTGTGACCAGTTTGGATCGTATTTCCGATTTTATAGTGCACATACACAGATATACATATAAACTGGCACCGTAATCATAAGTAAACAAACAAAAATCAGCTGCATTTTATTGAAACTTATAAACTAGAAAAGTTCTAATTTCTCTTTATTAAAATATGCAAAGAAAATAAATTATAAATCATATTAGTTCATAACTAATTTTTATTTAAAATCTTTGACTTGAGCTAATAATACTAATTAAATTTATTTTTATTATCAACTTTTTTCAAACTTTACAAATATTGAGAGTTAGTGGGCATTTTCTTTTAAAATCAAGAAAAAAAAAATCAAATAAAAAATCAAAAAAATCAATTTCCAAAAAAAAAGAAGAAGAAAGTACCACTATTTATTTGGTATATAAATTTGGTATATTTGAAAAAAGGCAAGGTAATATTGGAGCATAGTTTGCTGAAGTTAGCTCAGTTTAAATTGTTAAGTTAGCTTTTGGATGTTCAGAATCCAATCTCATTTGTTTAATATTCCATTTTTATTAAAGATAGCATTTTTTGAAATAAAATATTATGACAAAAATTAACTCAAACATTAATCTTGTTGAGGAAGAAAAATGATTAAGACCGCGCAAGAATATTAGTTATGTTAAAAAACCAAGGTAATTTATCCAGCGAAGTAAAGACTATTGAATTATAATTCCATTATTCTTGTTTTTTTTTAAATTTTACAATTTAAATTAAATATTATTTGTTTTAAATTGCTATTTCAAGCCATATCTTTATTAATAAAGTTGAAAAGGACTTTATTTAGTATATTTTTTTTTCGTTATTAAACGTAAAACTTGTTCAAACTTTTAAACAAACTTATAACGTTTCAATAGCAAATAAAAGAATGGATGAAATTGGAAAGTTTCCACTGGCTTTTAAAACAGAGCGTTTTTTTTTTTAAATAGAAAATTTTGCTTCAACGAAGAAACTTTATCGTTCTAATGGAGCATGAAAAGAATGGAAAAAGCTGAACTGTGACTTTTCAAGAGCAGTTAGCAACATTTCAATCATTGTTTGAAAGCCAGTCATTAATTCTCAGAGTCAAATTTGCAATAATGATTTTTTTTTTATATAATGTAAAAACACAGAATAAAAGGAAAAAATATTAGAATAACATTATTAAGATAAAAAATATTTCATAAATCTGTACCCACCAACCTAAACCCTTTAATTCAGTAATTATCATCCCACCAAATTCTTACCAACCCTATTAGAAGCCAAAAAGATGTAGGCCCCGTTAAGACTAATTTCAAGTGATCAGAACAATTTATATGGAGTACCATAAATGGGTAGTTTCTCCACTCTTTTATTTCAATTTTTATGTAGTATGTATTACTATTACTTGTTACTCCTCTAAGGAGTAAGGAGTAACAATTACTTGTTACCTCTAAGGGTAATTGTAATATAATAATGAATAAGTAAAAAAAAAGATAAGAAATAAGTGAATAATATTTTGTCAGGAAAATATTTTTTTCAAAATCTTCAATATCAGAAGGTGTTTTATTGAATAATGTTATTGTAAATTCAAACCATTTTAATTCAATTAATCGAATGACAGATCATATAAAGCAATCACAAGATAAATGTTTGCAATAATTTTTGTGGTGATAATTAATATAAAATAGTCTATTTCTCGTGGTTAATATGTGTGGTACAAACATGTGGTTGATGCAAAAATAATTCATATTTCAATTACATTACATATGTTCTAGAGGCAAACGAACAAATACTCTCTCGCTTAAATCAATTTAAATGCAATTACATCAAATGTTTAGTTTTGTGTAGAGCAAACATTTTTTACAGAACACAGTACTATAACAATAGTTCTATAACTATAACAATAAAAATATCGTTTATTGTTATAAAAATGTCTCAATGATTCATTAGTTGTGCCTTGAGTTCTGTAGAGAATTTAGTCAATTTGGGAATTCGCGTTTAGTACATAATACGCGTGTACTCAGTAGGTACTCACTCGATATAGCACGTAGTAGGTGCTTACTACGAGAACCACGCTCTAAGGTAGGGGTTCCCAACCAGAAGTGTGAGATATCATTCCAGGAGGTGCGTGAATCAGGGCTGTAACTTTAAGAAATTTTCTTCGTTTACGGAAATTCAGCACTTTTAAGGGTTTAATATTTTTGAAGAAAATTCTATGGACATTTTCAAAAGCTTAGATCGATAACATCATGAAATTCTAAGTTAATAGTATTTTGATTAAAAAAAAAATGTCTTATTTGATTACCTATAACATATTTCAAGTAAGCAATTTTTTTTAAGTATATTCAAATGTTAATGTAGTATATCCTTTCTAGTCCAGTTTGATTTTTTTACATAATACAAGATTTAATTCCACTCTAAGAGTTTCGAAGCTAGTTGTTCATTTTACTATATACACATATTTCAAAAAAAGAGATATTATTTTCGTAAAGTTTATCAAATATCAATGTGTGAAGATTCTTCTCTAAAAGTCTTATTTCTTACGTATATTAAAAGTGAAATAAGTATCTATTTTTGATAGAATTTAGTATGAATTCATATCTTTTATTCTTGAACAAAGTATAAAATGTAGGGGGTGCGAAGTCAGAGAATAATTTTATGGGGGAGCAGGAGTAAAAGAAGGTTCGGAGTCACTGCTATAAGGGGTGTCACCAGACATTGACTTTATAATGTGTTTACCTATTTGTTCACCCAGTTGTGTCCAACTTTTCTCTTTTCCCATTTACTACGTATTAAATATCTCTGTATACGAGTAGATATTCCGCTACTTACTTCAAACCATGAGTCAAAGACCGTTAATAGTTGCGTTCAAGACCGTCACTTGTAGATTATTCTTAGCATTTTGTAATGTCATAGTGTTGTTTGTACATCAATTTTATTTCACTCATTTATCCTATATATTAATACGATAGTAACTACCTCTGTGTGTCACGCTTTGTCGCAAACAATAGTATAATGTGATCATTGAGGTATAATTCGGCATATCTAATTGCCTCAGAGGTCATCTGCATTTACGTGAACATGATTACATTAAAAATGAAGTTGATGGGTAACCGAACGGGTCACTGATAGTCTTGTAAGCCTATAAAAACTGAAATTCATTAGTTATTATTGCTATTTGAAACAATAACTAATGAATTTCAGTTTTTATAGGCTTACAAGACTATCAGTGACCCGTTCGGTTACCCATCAACTTCATTTTTAATGTAATCATGTTCACGTTCATGTTCAATGTATTAGTTATTATTATAAAATTCGAACAGGATTAAAAGTAAGATAAAAAATCTGAAATGTTTTAAACTCAACTTTTCTAAACCGAATATCAAACTCGTTAACCAACATCTGATGTTTTGTTCGATCAGTCCAACAATTTGTGTGACAACCATCCAACATCATGGAATGAATATATCAGAAAATGTGTTTGATTTGGGGTCATTTTATACATTTAACAATTTTATTCTTTAATCATATCATCTGAACGCATTAGAATATTTTAGTTTAATAAATCTACAAAAAACAATATTATTTCTATATTATTATAGAATACATATTATTAATATTACACTAATACATTACTATTACTATACACTAATACAATATTATTAGAAATAATATTGTTTTTTGTAGATTTATTAAACTAAAATATTCTAATGCGTTCAGATGATATGATTAAAGAATAAAATTGTTAAATGTATAAAATGACCCCAAATCAAACACATTTTCTGATACATTCCATAATGTTGGATGGTTGTCACACAAATTGTTGGACTGATCGAACAAAACATCAGATGTTGGTTAACGAGTTTGATATTCGGTTTAGAAAAGTTGAGTTTAAAACATTTCAGATTTTTTATCTTAGTTTTAATCCTGTTCGAATTTTATATTATTTATGTATAAGAAAGGAGAGCCAGTGTTGTGTTTGCTACTTACGTTAATAATTGAATATTAAATTGAGTTTAGCAGAAGGTACACAATATTCATTGACTGTTAAGGCAGAACAAAGTTCGCCGGGTCAGCTAGTTCTGTATTATTACTTTTTACTAATTCAGTTATTAATTGTATTATTAAATTATTTCTTTAATTAATTAATTAAATTATTAACCATTATGTAATACAAGATGTCTCAGGCTTCTATAATGTTAGATTTTCAAAGACACAGATTTATGAAGCTCTTATATTATCTGTCAGCTCCACAAAGCTGAAGTATTAACACTAATCAAGAAACCCAGCTCCGACTGCAAATGAAAGGGTTCATTTTTAATAAGGAACTAAGGTAGTGAGATCAAAGCGTAATGAAAGATACATTTTTCAGGATGAATTACGTTCTATAATTTAGTTTGTGGCAATTCCTCTTCCAATGATCCGACTCAGTCATTCATATTGTGGCTATGTATACTAAAGTATGGTTCGTTGTATTAATAAATACTACATTTTGAATAGCTGATAAATTCTATCTGATTAAAATAAAAATTTTTTTACAATTTTTAATATACCAAATCTCTCATTAATAAAATCGTTTCCCTGGTCGTCTTTTCAAAGAATTATGTGAAGAACAGTTTCCTTAAATTCCCCACTATAACTAAATTCCATACGAGGTGTCATCAAAAAGTAAGGACACTTTTTGATTTCTCTCTGCACACTAATTTCAAACACTTGTTTTTATCATGTTGGTACACTCATCACAATTATATTTTCACAGTTCTGACTATAGCATGTGTTGTTTTTATGTGAGAGGCATAAAGGTTAGACTCGTGTTTGCATGCTCGGCGATTTTTTGCTCTTGAATAAATAATTACCTGTGGAATAACTTATACCACTTCTAAATAATTTTTTGCTGAAGTTGACTCACTGTACTCCACTGTCAACAGTTCAAGAATTTTTGAGCACTTATTATAATTTTTTACACCAACATTATTACAAACTCTCTACTCATTATTTTTAACAAAAAAAATCACTGAGCACACAAACACACGTTTGACATCATTAACATTGTCTAGCCTCTCACATAAAAACAACACATATTGTATAGTTAAAACTGTGAACATACGATTGTGACAAGTTACCGAGAGAACAACAAAAATTTTGAAATTAGAGTGTGCAGAGTGCGCGAAACTTAATATGTCACCATAATTTGTTATCACACCTCGTACATGAAATCAGTTTTATAGGTTCTACGGTCTGGTGCTGTTGTTTGCAAAGTAGACTATAGTGTACCGAAATATTTATAGTAGTTAGTTGTTTTCAGACGTTTGAAATCTTAGTAATTGGAGATTATCAATCTTTATAAAAAAAAGGATTAAAAATCTTTCAAATATGTTAACATTATGGTAATCTCTTCATATAAACAAACAAGAACTCTGGTTGTAAATTTTATTGAAATCAAAAGTTATGCATTGCTTTGAGATTATACTCTTTGTAATGTCAACTCCACCGATCATACTTTTTCATTGATTTTTTTTTTTGTTGAATGCGATTTGAAATTCATATTAGGGGTAGAGCTTTATATTCTTCAGAAGAAATATAATCGACAAGGGTGACGTCACCACCAGGTCGGCTGGCACCCTCTGAAAGTCATTATCTCCAATTTTGCTTTGAACAACATACTTACTGTGTTTCCTCAAAAGCGGGCACACCCAACGTCTTAGCTTCTTCAAAAGATTTTAAAACTTCTAAAGAGAACAGCAGTTCTTCAAAGATTTGATGTTAAGCATTATTCACAAAATTAAAATTAATTACCATAATGACATACTCAAGTAAAAATAATACATTATTAGAAAAGTACATCGTATTGCCTCATACGTTATTTCCATATGCTCAACCGGTTCTCAACATAGTAGTCTATCATCGGGTGCTACTTTCGAGGAGAACACATTCTAAATAATCAAATTAACAAATATAATATTTAATAATTATTAAATTATTAAATGTATATTACCATATACATTTATGATAATGATTATGATAATCATTATATAATGTTTTTTTTTGTTTAAACCGATCCCCTAGTGGGTGATAACGTCAGCCGTTTACCAGCATTTTGTTTGATCGGTGATTGTACAGATTTTAAATTTTGCCTAACTCAAGTTTAACGAGTACCTAACATCGTACAGTCTCGGGACTGACGGTTTAACATCCTCTCCGAGGGACGATGTACTCAGATTTATTCATCTCCCGTGTGAATAAATCGAGAGCCAGGTGGTTATTGAACCCCGACTACCAGCCTTAATAACATTACTTGATTTCAATAAAACTTATTTAAGTAAAATAAACATTGTAGATTTGGATGCATAGATAGCAAATAATATACAAAAAAAAATTTAATATATTCTAGTGATAAACTTCTTTAATTAATTTCAATTATGGTAATCTTTAATCAGCCATATAAAACCGTAATTTGTTTGCTATCAAAGAGAAAAAACTTTTTGGTTTTACATCAAGAGTAAAAACAGTTTCCCACTTCAAAATTGTATCTCTATCATTAGAAATATGTTCAAAGTTTCGTAAAGTTTAGATTAAAAGAGATGTTTTCACTATCTGGCCTTAAACTAGTAATTAAACTGCAGTTATGCATTATCTTGACCTTTAATTGAAGAAAATTACCTTCATTTGTTTATATCCATTTAAAAGTGTTGATATAGCGCTCTCTAATTAGAGAGAGTTTAAACACGACACTGACGTCTTGATGGGAGATATGCTTACACGACCGTGTTGCGAGCTTTACTGGAGCTATAAATACAATCGGTCTGTAGCCAATTCGACGGGATAACCTCCCAGATCTAGCCATTAAGTGCCAATTCATGCTTCAACTCATTCATAAGATAAGGTTCCAAACTCAAAATCAAACTATATGAATGTAGTTTTCTTGTTTTCTTGTCTTATGTTTTATGTAAAACATTTTCAGATTGTTAAAACACCTTTTCTTAAACTATGGCTGCATAGTCAGGCAAAATTGAATTGAAATCTATTTGATTCATATTTTTCAGAAAATAATAAAAGTTTAATTTATACTTACAAAGTATGTTTTAATATTAATTCTGAAAGAATTGTTGGTTCAATAAAATACCCAGCAAGGTAATTTTATATCATAGACAATGTTGACTTTATCAGGTCATAGCCAATGATGGCTGTGTTAGGTCATAGGCAATGTTGGCTTTATCAGGTCATAGCCAATGATGACTGTGTTAGGTCAGAGACAGTGTTGACATAGTTGTCATAGCTAATGTTGACTTTGTTACACCATAGACAATGTCGTCATTATCAGGGGATAATTTTGACTTCTAAGGTAATGTATATTAGTAATATTATGTCATGACTATTAGGGCCCTTAGCATGGATTTTATTTAATCATTTTTTCTAATTTGTAAGATACTAGATCAGTGGGCGGAGAATAGCGGTCACCCCAAATTGGGTGCTGTAGAAATATCGGGGAGTAATAAACGTGCTATGGATGTAGATGTACTAAGTGCGGGAAAGTTGGAGGAATGAATGCATCGAGGATTCTACGATCATTAAAGCTATGGATCAGAGAAATATCAGTATCAAAAATTAATTATCAATTAAACATTTTTTTAATACTTTTTTTTGTTTATTTATTATCTTTGAATTCAATAAGTATCTTAGAGTACTTAATTTGTTCATTAGAGTACTTCCAAGTGTGGGGGTAAATTAATTTTACTACAAACTTTATTGGTTAACACCCAAAAAAGTTACCCAACCCCTGTACTACAGAGTCAACCTTGTCAGACACACCTCAGATACTTGCACAACCTCAGAGTCATGCTTCCCTGACCTCACGCTGGTTTATATTTTATATAAACCTATATTTAGCTATAGGTTATAGCTGATTCGACATTGCTTTTTCGACCCATTTTATAAACATTATAAAGCCAATTGTTATTAAAACTCGTCTTTAGCATACTAATATTTTTGCTTAAATATTGTCCGAGATAAATGGTAGGAGCTGTTAATGCTACAACAATATCAATCTATATTGAAGACCTGATACTGTTGTCAGTTAATTCGATGAACAAAGTTTTGATTTGGCTCGGGAAGGCAAAATTTAACTTTGCTGATATTATCAAGTCCTGGCTGGGTGGAGGGTCAAGTAAAACAACACTTCGCTTCCTTCCAACTTTTTTTTACCTTCCGCTTCTTCTCCTTTTTCTTCCAAAAACTTTTATCTGTTTTTTTTCCTTTATGATCAAGTTGAGAACAATTTCTTTCCGATGATATAAAAGTTTGTTGTTTTTTTTTTAACTTTTTTGCTTTAAAGAAACGCTTCACCTAATTAGGTTGAAAGTATCTTAATTTTGTTAATAGCGGAGTAGAATTGAAGCGACTTTAATTGAAACCTGAAAAATCAATTTTTGTGAGATTAACGTCTTTAGAAGAAATCTACGCCCTACAACTGGCTTTACCATATCTCTAACGACAATGACTATAGGTATCACGTTTTAAACTGAAAATAAACTTCACTAAGTCACAGCTCCTAAATTTTATATTTCCTACCTTCAAGGTCAATAATCTAGGAGTCTATAATGAAGGATCCAAATGTTACTTAGTTTACAGAGCCCCAAGACAAATAATAAATATTAACAGACTTTTCTATATCAAGATTTTACAAAAAAACACGTGAAACAAAATCAACATTTAAACCAGAAGTTCTCAAAGTGATCTACATGGCGCCCAGGGGTCCACTGAGGATTACTGGGAGTCCACGAGGGAAAACAGTATTTTGAGGGTTCATTGAACGTTGTTAGGACTCCATGTGAAGTTTGCATATATGAGCATAGCACAATCAAAAATATATCACAACGTAGAAAGCAGACCGTTAGCATATTGAAACATAATAATTAAAACAAAAGTCCCAATATCCCCCTCAGCTTGTCATAATGTTCCAGTGTTTTAAAATATTCTGTTAAATTTTATTTATTTTATATTCAAAACTATTTCTTTTACAACTTACTTTAGTATTTTTTATTAAATTTTAATAAATTAATATTTTTTTATTGTTTTGAAAATATTTTTGTACTTGGAAATCACGTTGTCAATTAAGTGAAATTATTTCACAGTTACACTTTTAAGCTACCTAAAAACATATATTTATTTGATAATAAGCATATTTTTACTTTACTATAAGTAAAGTATAGTGATCGTGAAAAAATCCGATCTCGAGATTTTGACGGAATTACATGTTTTGAGGTCCCAGAAGTCGTTTTATGAAGTTTTTACGATGATGTCTGTGTGTGGGTGGGTGGGTGGGTGGGTGGGTGGGTGCGTGGGTGGGTGCGTGTGTTAGCATTGCTTGTTACCACGCTACGGTCCAGAATCTTTGATGGATCAAGTTGATATTTTACACAAAAATGGGCCCCATTTAGACGAAGATCCCTATTGTTTGGGAAGAATTATGCATGATGGGAAAGTCACTTTTTTTGCCAAAAACCGTTTTTTTTAAAACATTTATTTCTCCTAAACTACTAACCCTAGAGTTTTGAGATTTTGACATTATCTTTGAGGTTACAAATGGAACAAACGAAAAATATATTCAAAATTTTATATCAACAGGAAATAATTTTTTTTCAATAAAATGTACAAATTTTGACTTATACATCAATCTCAAACCTTGTGAGAGCGATACAAGCCATACTGTTTGACGGACAAGAATGAAACTATGCCTATAAATAGAACATTATATGGACAATGAGTTGAGATATTTTTTTTCTAAAATTACATTCGCTAAAGGGGCGTTAGAGTACGATTTGTGTTTTCAAAAAATGTTTTTTTGACGCTAAACGGCTCGTTAAAAAATTATGAAAATTTGACCAAAAATGGAACAAAAAATTAGCAATTCATAAAAAAAAAATCATGAAGTTTGAATTACGGAAAAGAGCAATAACGATATAAAAACTCTTTGTTTATCCTAGACTAAGAGATCACCTGCTATACTTGTCGAATTTTTTGTATTTTTTTACATTGTTTACATTGACTTAGAAATTTTTTGAGCAAATCCACTGAGATAAAATTGATGTTTCTAATGGAAAAATGAAAATATATTATTGACTTATAAGAGATGTAAGAGGAATAATATTGTGCAGGTAAATGATAACACTCATTAAAAAAAAATTCGTATATATGTTATTTGACAAAGGGGAAGGAAAATGATCTTATTAAATACTAAGAAGCCATAAAATTCCCAGTATAATAATTATGTTAAAAACCAAAAATGTAAAAGATAATTCAAAATTGAAATCTTTCGTTTAGAGATTAATAACTGTAATTATCGTACATCTTTAATTAACAAATCACCTTAAAACAACATTTTCTTCGCTGTTTAAGAAGTTTTTCAGAGAAAAAAAGAGTATTTTACTGTTTCAAATTTGAAAATTTTACATTAATATTCAATGTAGAAGGATGTTAAGTAAACGATGTAAGAAATCTACTGGCTATTTGAACAATAGCCATGTTCTCTTGTAGGATAATATTTCGTTTCAAGAAATGTTCACATTGGTTTTTCAAAAATGATATTACTGCTGTAGTTATACTAATGAAATTATTTGCAAATAATAAATTATTTGTGATGTACAAAAATAAGCTTATAAATTGATATGTCCTTCAATCACTATCTGTACTACCTCACGAATGCAATGCTAATAATTATATCCCATTTAGATATTTATGTTATGCTTAAATGATACGTTATGTTTTATATACTCAAGAAATTTGACATTGAGTTACTTATAGTAAAGTAGAGTGTAGGCCACTCCAGATTTTTTTTAAATAACTTATGCGTATTTAAAAAATACGGATAGGGTATTTATCCGGAGGATTGGAGAGGGTCCAGAGATGACAAAATAGCTTTTAGGAGTCAAGAAACAAACACAGTTCGAGAACTTCTGGTCTAAATTACATTAAGAAATCAAAAAAAAGACTATGAGCTTTCAACCTGTTTTGAATTTATATGTGTTCCTAAGCCTTTCGGCCATATAACCACCAAAAACCAAATCAGGCCGACTAGTTTAACGTGCTGCTCTTTAGCCACTTTGGATTACTTCAAAGTGCCCGAGGTGACCACGCGGAGGCGGGCCCGCACGATACTACGTCGCGCATCAAGACTTACTTCACGCAGCAGTATCAGGTCAGCGTACTCAAATCGAGAAAAAAAAAATTTGCCTAATACTTAACTTTTTATCATACCAGCAGGGAAAAAGGGGGGGGGGGGGCTTTCATTTTACTTGACTCCCGTGGGTCACTGCTGGGAATGCAAGCCCTCTTTTCATTCTTCCTATGTCATACACGTACTCAAGGAATGAGGCTCAGTATTTATCAAGGAAGGCCTTTTTGCACGCACTTGCTTGCAAACGTTCCCGTATCGAGCATGAACTTCCACCGTAGCAAGGAAAAACGCTCACATTCCTCGAGCACGTGCTTTACTGTCTTGGGGGCTGCTCCACACGGACACATCGGACTTTCAACTTTCATGAACCTATGGAGGTATGAATTGAAGTCTCTGTGGACCTTGAGGATCTGTGCTAGCCAGTGGTTGACATGGACAGTCCCATGGGATCGGAGACGGTCCCACACTCCAGAAGAAATTTCTGGTCCATCTTCCAGTCTCTCCTGCTGCCCGATCGCGCTTCCCAGAAACCCAGCTCCCAATTCTTCAACTCCTGATTGAAACAGCCTATTCTTACGCATAGGAAACGATCTTGAGTCAACCGTCGCTAGTGATGAATGGCCATGCTATCTTCCCTAAAAGTCAGCTTCACTGAACTGAAATTACAAGTAGATAAGTCAGACAGATTGTGAAACGGTGTTTTCCTTGTTCACTCATCTATCGTCCAACGACCACTCATCGCCCACTGGCTTCTCGCCGCCCACCTGAGTTGCCGAATTGCCCACGTTGGCGACCACTGTTCTACACAATAGTAGTCCTAAATTTTACCTAACACAAGTGTATTAATATTAGGGGATCTATAACGAGTACCCGACAACGTACAGGCTCGGGACCTGTAGACCGAGCTTAGAAGACCTGTAGAGAGAGCTTAACGTCCTCTCTAAGAGACGACTTGCTCACATTTTTGCACCTCCTATGTGAATAAATCAAGGGCCAGTATGGGTATTGAACCCTGGATCTACCAGTTCAGAGGCGGGCACGTTGCCACTGAGCTAACCATGCACCCATATGTTGATATATACATTTGTGTAAAGTTTGTAAATGCATTTCCCTCTTTAACTTATTTCAATAGTTTCATTTCTTATTATACAGCACACAACTGCGTAATTTCAATTGTTCGATAATTTGAATTTCTTTTACCTTCACATTAAAAACGTTTGACTGTACTAAACACTTTTTTTCCTGAACTTGACCTCTACCTAAATAGGAGTAGACTTTGTATGAGGTCAAGTGCAGTACGTATGAAAGATTCAAATTATCAGCAGTCATCCTATGCTCGTTTACTACTTACAGCGTACCTGCACCATTATCATGTTAAGTATTCTTAATTTTCTAATTGCTCTGCAAGAACAAAGACGTTAATATTGTTCAAAAGTTTGAATTCCTCCCGTAATGAAGTCATTTCCATCCGCTTGACTTCATTTACTACTGAAAACATTTTTACTTCTTTCTTCACTCTTAAATAAACACAGCTTCAACAATCTTATCTGACTCTGCACAATTCTTTTAATTTCCGTTCTCTCCATTTCTTTTTAGCTGCCTGGTTTATTTTTCATTTGAATACTTTCTCTCATATCTACTAACAAATTAAAAGACCCAGTTTAATCGTTACTAAAATTATTCCATTTGATAATGTAAAAAACAAGTTTATTCAATCAATGAAATCAATTGTTTTATTGATTGAATGAAATCAGCTTAAAACTTTCTTTATTATAAAACCACTTAATATACAATAATGAAGAAAGATCGCCAATATTCTACCACAATAAATATTTAATTTCAGGCTATTTACATTCTGTTCTTTTTTTCGGAACTGGTTTACAAAGCCTGGAGGGAAACAAAGCCTCTCTGGTAGAAAACGGGCTAACTCATTTCTATATTTTAGCTCAGTGGTTAACGTACTCGCCTCTAAACTGGTAGGTCCGGGGTTCAATACCCACCTAGCCCTCAATTTATTCACGCGGGAAGTAAATAAATCTGAGAAGCCTTCCCTAGGAGCGGAAGTTAAACTTTCGGTCCTAGGCATGTACGATGTCAGGTAATCGTTAAAGATCCCTGCTCTAAATACACTTGAGTTAGGCAAAAGTTAGGATTCCCAATGTAGAATCAACAAGTAATGTGGCACGCCCATTACTAAAATGGGTGCCAAATAGTAAATGAGCCATAACGTTCACCTCTAGAACAGCACTAAAAGGTAAAAACATAAAGTGTGGGCGTTGGAAAATAAAACAAACAGTTACGAGTTTTAAACTGGTCAGTGCTTCTAGTATTAAGATTTTTTGAAAAGAGGTTAAGAGAGAAGATTGAACCTTAAAAGGACTTCTGGGTGTTAGGGAAGATCGACGCTTGGATAAGCAGTTAGGTTTTTGTCTTCATTATGCTAAATCAAGTGATGTAGTAATCAATACACTCCCCTCTCAAGGCATGTTGCACAGCCACATATCTATGTATAATGGAGCACTGGAAATAAAGCAGGCAAATTTATTCTGAACAATGCAGATGCATTTTGTCCTTTGTCGCAGTATTGCACCAGACCGAACATCCATACATTGCAGGATAACGAATGACCTCTTTCAGCTTTTGCTGCTTCTTCCATCAATCTATTGTTTATCGTCCACCCTCTTACTACAAGGTTACTCTCCTCTTCCTGCAACACCTCAACAGGCTTTCGCTACCCCCAACCATTAAGAATCTCGACTTCATGGGAGAGTTATTAACCTCTATACTTCCATGGACAACTTTGAAGGTGTAGTTTCAGAAAAATACAAATATAAATTTCTGAACTTCACGATAATTTCAAATTTTATAAGTATTTTTTTCTATATTAAAATGAATAGTGCAACCCAAACGTTTTGTTGAATCATATATACAACTTAATTTTTAAAAAAAAAGGATAAGAAACATCACTATAGATTTTGATAAAGGTCTTATATCAGTGAGTTAGGATTTTATACTAAAAAAATCACTACTTGTAACTGTGAGTTGCTTGAACTTCAATAATGTACTTGTTTGTTGTTAATTCTAACTAGTGTGTTAGAAATGTATTGAATAATACTTTTTGTGTACCTCACGTAAGGTTTTAGTATAAAATGTTCTTTATTACTTTGCCCCCATTACTTAAGTTTATTTCTTTGTTAGCATGGTTGTATACAATTAATGTTTGTATGGTTTCAGAATATATTGAAAATATATTGTGAACATAAAGTTGTTTACAGTTTCAGAATGCATTGTTATTAATGTATTCAGTCAGAGACTATTTTCTTACAAGTTGTTGTTGAAGTACTAGAAGCCAAACTTGGTTAGAAGACTAATAATTCATTATTACTGCCTCTGTTTTGGCCCTAAGAAGCATTTGTTAATGAATTAATCAACCTCAATCACATCAAACTGAAATTCATGAGGTGTTTCAATGTCATCTCATAGTGAACAAAACCCGTTTATTTAGTGGGTACAGTTTTAAGTTAATTGGATTTGCTATTTCACAGGGCTATCTATTTTGTTAAAAGGGACATTTAGAGAGCGGATGGGTCGTTACTGAGGCGTAGGGTTTATTAGGGCCGGAGCACGAGTGATGGGAGGGCTTAAGTTAGCAGAGCTGTCGTTTTTGGCACTTAAAAGATCCAAGGCACCCTCCTTGCCCCTGCCATATCGGTTTAATCACCACGAGTAACTCGCTTTTAAACCAAACCAACTACTCCTTACTTCTTTCTCCAGTAGAAAAAACCCAGACTTTTCCACAGAATTTTAGTGCCACCTCAATATATAGTGACATATATTTCGAAGCTGTTTTTAATCTCTTCATTATTACTTTTACTTTATTGAGTTAAATTTATATTTATATATAAATCTGGATAAAAGTATCAACCATAAAGTAGAAACAAAATAAAATTTATCAGGACTCGGTCAGTTCTTCAGGTTCAAATTAAACTCTCAATGCCGACGTTTCGGTTTTTATTTAAAACCTTTTTCATGGGCAGAATTATAAATCTTCAAACAGACAAAGTATTAGCTTATAGATTCTTTAAAAGAAAATAATTTGATAATTTCAAGAAAAACTATCTAGTACGAAAATGTCAATTTTTTTTTGAAATCTTCAAAATCAAGTTTTTCTGTTTCAAAATTTTATACTTCTGCCTATATAACATATGCTTATATATATATCACTGTATGTTCAAAACACAATAAGAATGAGAAAAAAAACAAAAATCTTTCAACCGTAACAAGCGGTCTTCATCAGAGTTAAATCCCAACTGATTGGTTGAAAGATCTTAGTCTTTTTTCTCATTTCTTATTGTGGTTTGAACATCGATTGTTATTTTCCGTATTTATTGTGAAATCTTGTTATATTACTGTATATTGGTAGCAATATTAAATAATACATCGGCCTCACCATTTACGAATTTTTATATCCATTAGACAGCTTTTATGGTGACTCCATTCAGAAGAGAGGAAAATCGCAATAAAGATGGAGAAACTAGTAAAAAATTCGTGAATTAAATTTCTTTGTTTGCTCTATGATGACATAAAGTGAAAGACCTGAGAGTATTTATTTCCATTGTTTCCCATTTTCTTTGCGATTTCATACTTCATTGATTAAATCACGTGATTATTATATTGATAACACTAATCTAATCCCTTAGTTTATAGCGTAACATTACAGGTAACTTACATGTTCAGTAATGCCCTACCATTATTCGTTAGGACAGCATTGGTACATTTTGCATTATAATTACACTTAAAGGAAAAAAAGTCTTATCTTCGTAAATTAACTATTATTAATGATCTAAAAATAACAAACTGTGGTACAAAAACAATAATTTACATCGTTGTATTTTTCTTGTAATGAATTTTCAATTTCTATGATAATCTTATACTATTTAGAATATTTAATGGAGGGATTTTGCTTACCAACTATACTCATTAATCCTCCTAGATTGTTTATTCACAGTTATAAAATATAACAGTAAAAGAATAAAAGTCATTATTTTTATTTTAAATTTTTTAAAAAAAAAATTATAAAGCCTCATCTTTTTACTTTATTAATTTTGTTATTTATTCAATATATTATATTATTATAATATAATATATTGCTTTATAATATACTGAACTGCTGTATTATTCAGTAGCTTTATTTAGAATTGGTGTTATTAGTCTTAGATTAATTAGTACCTTTTTTATTATTTTACTTCACTATGAGGTGTCATTTTACATGTTCAAAATGTGTCAGATTCAATCATAAGTAAAATTATTTACATTTTTCCGATGTAAATTGAAAATTTCACAAGTCGGAACACCTGCATAGTGCACCAACTTAATGGATATTGACTTTAAGTTTACTGATTGTAACGCTGAATTGAGGTGACTTTAGATTTTTTTTAAATATAAAGTAGGCGCTGATCCCTTTTAGTGATGAATTCAGTTAGTTTTTTAGTGTTGATCAAACTCTGGTTAACATTACACAATGAATGAACAGCCTATATTTTGTGACACAGTCATGTTTGAAGAAAACTGCCTCCGTCTGTACTTCCCTCATTCAAAACAGAACTCCACTTTGCGGAATGGCTAGATTAATACTTGCTATGGGAGCAACTTGACTCCATGTAACCAGAAATGTTTTGGGAGTTGAATTTTCGGATGAAATAACCCTTGCAAATTTTAATAACAATGGTTCGTGTATACAAAATCTAGAGGGTGGCATAGTTCGGTTAACTCAGTGGTAACGTGCTCGCCACTGGACTGGTACGTGGTCTAGAGTTCCATACCCACTCTGGCTCAAGATTTATTCACGTTGGAGGTGAAAAAATCTGAGCAAGTCTAACATCGGAAAGGACGTTAAGCCGTCGGTCCCGAGCCTGTACGATATCATGTACTCGTTAAAGATCCCTATTCTAAATATACTTGAGTTAGGCGAAATTTAAGACTCCCAATGTAGAATCAATCTTCATTGTGTGATATCACAAAGGGCCAATGCTTGGCCTACGTGTGTTCCCTTGTGGGACTGCCACTGCAGCCTAACCTAACCTAATGTTTTTATCAAGTGTATTACCATTAGCAGCGGTCAGAACTAGTGAGCTGCGGCTATAAAAACTTTGAAAATCACTGGTTGTAAGTTATTTCTTGATTTTATTATTTCGTTAATATTAAGTTTATCCATTATTCATTTCATATATATTATTTCATGTTTTTGATATTAAAAGTTCGTTTATGCTTTAGCTAGTTAGTTAGCTACAATAGTTGTTATACAGATGCATGTTTCTGCTGATTATGGTATAAATGAGGACTCTTCCTGATGACCAGTGCATGTTCTGTCCAAACAGGAGGCACAATCTTACTCACCTGGACCTCTGAACCACTTTAACTCAACCAGTGACTTATTAACCTGAGGACCATACAATTAACATCCACTGAAATTTAATTCAATTTTCAAAAATTGATTAATTTCTATATTGATTTCTATCAAAATTAATACATCAAAAATAATTGACGCTTTATATCAAAAAGAAAAAGCGGTGATTGGATAACTTTTTGTTTAAAATATTAATTAGTGCACTATACAGATTCCGAAGCAGTGATTTCCTTATTAGAATACTCATAATAAAAGTTTATCCAAAAATATCAAAAACTACAAAAACCATCGTTAAGACAAACACAACATACAAAAATAAAAACTGTAAAACAGGAAATAAAAAACATTCAGCAGGATAATAATGGCATGTATTAATTAAAATTACAATAAACTAAACTAATGGGAACATACTACAACTACTACTTCTACTGGTGTGACTTCAAACTCCTCAACATTAAATGGACGCAGTCTTTGAGTATCTTGTTTATTTAATAAAATCTAAACTCAAAGAATTTACTTAATTCAATGTAGTCTTCAACATTTATAGTATTATTTTGATCCATTATAGATTATATTAGTTTACAGTGCAGGACATTATAAGTGGAAATACAAATATTATATAGTTATTGAATTTAATAAGTACAAAATTTAATTCATAATCAACGAATTAAAAAAAATTATATAATTAAATAAATGGAAAAATTACAATTTTGATCTTTTTTTTTAAAAAAAAAGAAAAAGTACATAATTGATTACATAAAAAAGAAATAGCCTAAATGATGAGGTCATGAACAATTCCTTATCTACCTTGCATTATTATGTACATATAAACAGGTAATAAAGTATTCTACATTTTACTAATACATTGAATACATAAGCAGTCGTTATATATTAAAAAAATATATTATTATTTAGAAGGGGTTAACAATTTCCATAAACTACACCAGCTATATGTATTTATGCAGGGACTAGCAACACGAAATGCTTATCTCTTTTATTTAAATATGATACATTTTGTATTACATTTCACCTAATATTAAAGGAAAATATATTTTGACAGTTCTCAATACTGGTTTTTAATTACCTAAAGTGAAAAAGTTAAAAATGGCTTGTATCCAGAAAAGAATTTAGCAGCTCATAAGAGTAACATATACTGGTACAATGTCGAGAGAAATATGTCTAAAGAATAAATTTAAATGGTTTCAAAACATCGCTCAATTGTTTGTTGTTGAATAAGTTGTTCTAATTCTTTTTTTAAATGAAACAATTATTATCTTAAAAATAAAATAGGTTTATTTAACCATATCATGCCTTTAATATAACACTCACAAAGTAACGTTATATTTATAAGAAATATATAGATAAATGTAATAAACTGATAATGGCATTTATAAAACAATTATCCTACTGAAAAGTCGGATAAAGTTCTCTAATTCTCATGAGCCACGCAAGCAGTTATTGTTCGGTATTTACTCATGAAAGTGAGCAAAAATATATTTAGTTTTCTCCATAAGCATTTTATTGTACGACGCGTTTCAAACACTTAGTATTCATCATCAGGTACACCAACAATATAAACACACAAATGTCTAAATATTTTTTGAAGTTATACGAAGGCAAATCCAAAAAAAATATATTTAAATTAATTATTTTATTAATAATTATTACCTAAAGTAAAATTTTTTTGAAGTTATATGGAATAAAAACCATAATTTTACCTAAAATAATTATTTTATTCATAATTATTACCTAAAATTTTTTTTAGGTAACATTTTGGTTTTTTTTTCATATACTTCAAAAATTGATTAAAAATTTTTGTGTTTATTTTGTAGGTGTACCTAATGAAGAACACTACGTGTTCGAAACGCGTCGTACAATAGAATCCTTGTGATGAAGACATATATTTTTCGTCATTATCTAATTCTGTTTCTAAAACATAATTAAGGAAATGATTTAGTTTAAGTCAAATGTTTATTGTATAATGTAATAAAACTTATTTATGAATTTAACAAAAAACAACTAGATTTAAATTTAAGTCATATTAGACAAAATCCTACAAGGAAATCAAATTCGAATGTCACTTTTTCTTTTTTTCTGAAGTAGTTTTTTATCATTGAAAAAACACTTAAGTTTCTGAAATTAATTCTCTTGTAACATGATTTCACAAAGTAGATTCTTAGTTTATTTCTAGCAAATAAATATTATTTTCACTGAGAATATTATTCATATGGAATAATATTTCTTCATTAAGAGAAATGTTAATTACCCTGATAGGAATGCACGGTATGTTGTTAATAATTATTAAAGCAAACCCTTTTTTTCAATAACGAGTATCAGATGCGCAGCTGAAATAATTAAATTGTAACATTCATTAGGTTAAAGTAGAAAATTCATCAAAAAAAAATATCAAATATCTAAAATATAATTGCATTATTAATAACTAGAAAGATCATTACATAATTGGATAGTCATTAACAAAATAATGTAATAATTAGTAATGTATATTTCATGATGGATAATATCTCGTTAATTAATACGTATGGAAAAAAGTAAACTCTAGACTTCTTTACCTTTCGATTGTATACCGAATCATAAACCAGAGAGGAAATAATTTTGCAATTATTCAACAGGATTATATTCTACTAAGTTTTGTTAATTAATTTTTTGTCAATTTTGTTAAATATATGTTAAATTTATAGTAGTTTTGTTAAACAAAATTAACAAATTCAAAAATTTAAATCAATCAAGGTTTTTATTAAGTTTTGCTTCACTGCTGAAATGAGTTTAATATGAATAATTTCTTAGTTATTTTTTCCATTATTAATTTTCCTTTTTCCCTAAAAAAAAAAAAAAATCTAAATAATTGGAGAGCACCAAAAAGGAATCTTTTACTTTGTCTGTTCGTTAAAATATGTATTACTTTCAACAGAAATATAATCATTTTTATGGTATTCATCCTTCATTGACTCTGCATATCAGGGAAAATGCTAAATTACGTACATATTGGTTTTTTTAATTGTTATAAGACGCAATTTACAACTTCATATTAAACCAATTGACAAAGCAATCTTTTTTGTTTAATGACAATCATTAATGATAAATACATCTAATGTTGTAATTATTTAATACCGTTAACATTTTAATAAGTTTACTGTCAGGTAAACTAAAAAATATAATAGTTATTCAAAGGAAGCAATATTTTTTCTTAAGTGATTAATTAGAAATTAAATAATATTTCACTAAAATAAAATATTAATATTATATATATAATATTATTTAAATACAATTTTAAATAGTAATCTTGATTTTTCATTATTAATAAGTTCTTCTATAAAAACTTGATTTTTTCTGATTTATGGATTTATGGACATTCGATCAGTTAATTCCGCACGTTAGTCAGTCAATGACGCTTTCAACTTTTACTAAAACATATTACGCTTGGAATATTTTATTTCAAGTATAATAATATACTTGGATAAGTATATTATTATTCACGAACTATTCAAGCAGTTATTATGTGGTATTTTCTCACTAATTATATTAATATTGTTAAAAAAACAACATGAGCAAATGAAATTAAGAAAACAACCGATATGGAAGAAGCATTTCTTCTTAGAGTGCAGTTGCATGTAAAGAGAAGGAATCTAGTTTCACACTTTAGAATCGGTTCATTACTTTACAATCTTTCAGAGAGGGTGTTTCTTTCTGCTATACTGTGATTTATGACTTCTATATTTGTCTTTACCGATTTATCCTTTGTTATCTCCTTTATTGGGTTGTAAATAGTTTCCTTTTCTTTCTAAATCTTTGTCCTTTTTTATTATTTCATGTCTGTCTCATTGAACAGAACTAAAGTTGGTCTAGAAGAAACTATTAAATAACAGAGAGAACAATACGAAATATTTTGATCGAGTATATAAATAAAGAGGAATAAGTCACTTATATTCGTACATTAATAAGGGAGGCAAACTGATTCATATCTGAGAGAAAAAAAAACTGGGCAAGCTTTATACCAACCACACACTAAACAACCCCGTATCCCCACAATAGCAGTCAGCAGAGATGCTTCAGGTTTTAATAAATAAGTCTATCTTGCCACGATGATCATGTGTGGCAGTGAAAGTTATTACAATTTAGGTCTACTTTCAAAAAAAATATCAAAGGAACAGTTTTTTGTTGTCTAAAGCTAACAGTCGTGGTAAGAAGGTACAGACACCAGTTGTGTTTCCTTTACTGAAGCTCTAAGAGGGCGATGAGTTGACTCTGAGCTGTGATGCGTTTGAATATTGCCTTACAAGATTCCATCTGCTGCCAAGTGACAACTTAGCACATTACAGTAACCAAAACCTATTCATTTGAAATTTCATTAAAGAAATAAACAAGCCACTATACGATATAAATCAAACAGATAGATAAACGTGACACAAGCAATGGACATTCAGTATGCTCTGGAAGATTGGTCAGGTTTTGCTCCTTATAGGCGGAGAAAAGAGAATCGACCAGCTAATATGTTTTTATATTTCCAATAGCGGATCAATAAACTCAGAGGTACTGCTCACCAACACAGTACATAAGCAAATCCATTAGATAGATATTAACTGATAGAGAGGAAAAGAAACACTAAGTCTTCCCACACTCAAAGGATTGTGGGAACACAACAAGTTTCGACTACTTGTGTCAGCTTACATCTTCCACAATAAATTTTAAGGTAAGTAAGTAAAGTATAATGTGAAATCACCTTGCTAAGGCAGACATAACCTGACGATGAAACGCGTTGTGTGATTAAATCCTTTTTGTGTGGGAAGATTTAGTGTTTCTTTTCCTCTTTAATCATGAATAAATACCACACAATAAATGCTTGCATAACTCGTAAAACCAAATATATCCGTATTCTCCGTACTTAGCAGTTATTACATGACTAACAATATTAAATTTATTAACTTGAACTTCTGAATTTATGAAAAAGGTTTCGCTAAATGACTACCCAACGTAGTATGGAACACTAAGAAGCCAAAGGTAATAACTACATAATAATTTGACTCGATTGTTTCAAAATCCCATGATTCAAAATTTACAAACAAAAAACACTAATAAAAATACTTAAAATTTTCAGCTACTTATACTGAACATATATATTTGATTAGAACAAAATAGTATAAATTGATTAATTTGAATTTCCTTAACGGTAGAACGACATATATGATCACTAGAACTATAGATCTGTTCAGTATGGCAAGACGCTAAAGGGTCTGCATAAATACCCCGATTATTTTGGCACATTTTAAATAAGAAATACTTATTAAAAAGTAAAGAGCAATGGTAAATTGAAGATGTTAGCTTCATGAAGAGAACTACATTCCCTACATGAGAATTTTAATTTATTTATAGACACCCATCGCATAAACATTCCCCTGGACAATCCATCCTACCACCAGTCAAGTTTACCTGATTACCGTCTATCTCTATGTCCATTTAGTCCATGCACAAAACAAGTTTACTTCAACCCTTAAAAATATATTTGTTCTCATTTTCTAAAACAGAATTTCCAACATTTCTTATGATATTATACACTTTCTGACAAGAGTGGTGTTTATTTAAATAGTTAAATTAAATTACATAAATATATTCTTACAAATTTTATTTCAAATTAAACTAGAAAGGTTCAATAGGAATTCTAATAAATAAATAAAAATTAATTGGTAATTAATAAATAATTTATAGTTATAATGAACACCATCGTTGTTATATAACCCTGTCACCAAGCATATTCACACAATGTGTCTAAACGTTAAACTTTGACAGTGAAACAAATAAACAAAAAGAAAAGGGCTAAATTTTAATAAAAATAAAACTTAATATGATATATGATCAGGGGCGCATGCGCAGTATTGGTTTCCAACCAACTTTCAACTAGTGGGAATATTTAGATATTGAAGTCAGATCATTCGGCATATAAATAGGGCAAATGTTTTATTGTTGTTTTATTAGACCAATGGACTATAAGTAGAGTCAAATATGGTTGTAGACCTTCAAAGTAGACTGACCAAAATATTTATAAATTTGAAAATTTCAACAAAAATGGCTCAATATTATTTATTATGGCATAAAATGTAGTCACAAATGGTAACACGATTTTGATGCAGGTACACAATATAAAGACATGAAGATTTTAAATTGTTTATATATCTTTGTGGCTTATATGTATGTGAGTGATTAAGTACGTGCATGGTTGAAAGAGAAAGAGAAACATTTACCATGTATTTCAAGACTAGATGGACAGTAGAATTAACTAATTAAAAAGTGATTAATAAATGATAATTTATTGTAATTAATAAATCATTAATAGTTATAATGAACACCATAATTGTTATACAACTCAAACACTAAGCGTATCCGCATAATGTGTTCTAAATGTCAAAACTTGGACATTTCGAGGTATCATTAAATGTTATGAGAGGCCTATATGTATTATACAATTGTGCCAATTAAGAAAAAAAAATGCTAAAACAAAAGTAGGAGTGGTGGGATTATGAGAAAATAAACAATGGAGACCTCCATAGCTATCGGATGGGGAACAATGATCTGAAGAACTCCACTTGTCATGTGCCTTTAACGGTCCATATGGGGTTTCTTATATATATATATCTCACAAGACCTCTTGTACCTCTGGTAACTGCGTTTACCGTTTGGATTACACTCAGTGTGATTCTTTTTATGTGGGTTTGGCTTCCACCAAGCTAAGCCTGCGTATGAATAATCACAGGTCATCCGTTGGCAAACGCAGTGACCGTTGCTACTCATGCCAGTTCTCACGGACTCAGTTTTAATGACTGTTTCCGTGTACAGGTCCTGAGGCAGATTGATCAGACTAATTCGAAAGTTACTCTGAGAGCTTCAAAAGAAGCACTTATTAGTCTTCTGGGCGGTAGATCGGCTCCTGGGCTTAACCTCAATCGTTGATTTTTTTTTTTTTTTAAAGTTGTTATCAGCTTTTAATTTTATTTTAGTTAAATGTTTTCATTTTTTAATTTTTATTTGGCTTTTATCTCTTTATCTTCCCTGTCTACCTTTCCTCCGAAAGTTGGCTACACTGTTTGAGTGCTTCAGTTCGAACGCCAAGTCAGTCGTTATCAGCCTTTGGAGCGATTCACTTCTTTTCCTGAAGACGAGGACATCGAAATATAGTAGTGAGTTCAGTGGTTTCCTTTCTATGTGTTCTTTCTAAATTCTAGTTTATATATATATATATATATATATATATAATATGTATATTTATACGTGATGATTTCTTATATATATATATAATTCAATATAGATAAAGAAACATAGATAATTAAAAACCCACACTCTAATATTCATTTAAATTATCATAGGAGAGATAAGAGAGGGGAACCTATCGCACTGGTGCCGAACAGGGTAGAGAACAACAATATTACCGCATGCACGCCCGGTCACAGAGAATAAGGTAGTCAAAAATCAATATAAAATCAAATATAGCATAGGGAATAAGAAAACAAATAGTAAAGATAGGAAAACAGAGGTGTGAACAGAGTAAATAAATAAATAAAGGATAGGTTTTAATAAAAATTAAAATAAAATAAAAATAAATCTTAATATATGACCAGGGGAGCATACGGCAACACTGTTGGTCTCCAACCGACTCTTCACTTGTGTACTTGGTTTCCCTCTCTCATCTCTCCTGATGACGGTTCAAACCAAATATTAGAGTCTGTAAGTGTGCCTTTTTAATTTACATATGTTTCTTTTTCTGTATTGAGTTTTAGTTGTCAATTTCGGATCGTTTTTTCATCGTTAAATTATATATATATATATATATATATAATTAAGTTACAGCTAGAGAACACAAGAAAAAGGACGAACACTCACGAATCTCGATAATTTCGGCGTCTTGCCGTCTTCAGGAGAGTAGAAAGAAAGAAAATAAAAGGAGAAAGAATGAAGCAACGGAGACGTAAATGCGTCCACTCATATATATATATAATATATGCTTTTTGGTCTAATATTTTGTCCAAATTAATAATTTGTAAAACCAGTTGAGGTAACATATACCCTATTGAGATCACCCAAGATCAATGTGATAATCTTGAAGTTGTTTTTGTTTTTCAAATGGGCCGAATAGCCAATTGATGAATATTCTGTAAGAAGTACCAATATATTTTGAGTAAATCTTTATGAAAAGATAATAAATCCATTAGAAAGTGGATATACATATAATCTCTCTTTTAAGTTTCTTAAGTTTATTTCGATTAGACTTTGACCAGTGATCTACACGGGGAGATAAATTATTTCATATAATGTTGAAGACCTTTTATATCCGTTCAATTCATCAAATCTCTTTTACTTTGGATATCACATTGCTGTTGAGACAAAAAAGTGCTCCTACTAAACATTTTATATGTAATCTATGAATTGATTACGTTTTGTACACTTTTGGTCCATGTACAATACATAATGAACATATTATTTAATATTTTTCTCTTATAACATATCTTATAAATGAAAATTCCCTTCATTTACACCATAGTAACTAATATAAACAGAGAAATAGGAAAACCAGATAGCAATTGAAATAAGTGTGTAGATCACATTGTAAAGTAGCAGCATTTTTAAATCTTCGCCATCATTATTATCAGCGACTGTTGCTACAAGAGTAAAAGAAATTGCCGTAAATAAAACTGTTGAAGATCGACGATTTTTAATTGACCAAAAAAAAAATTAAGCAACAAGTAATAACTAATTTAGAAATAATGAGAATGAAATATATAAAATAAAAAATCAATATGGATTTGGATATAGATCAGAACATGTTCTATAAGATATTTGTTTCATAAAGTATAATAATTGTTTAGTATTTGTAACATATTAATGCAAAATTAATCGACATTACAGGTAAACGGGCTCTTTATATTAACACACTCTAATAATCAAGAAATTTTTGTTTTTCAAAATGAGCAGAAGAACAAATGGAGGAATAGTTTGCAAAAAACAATTGCATATATTCAGTAAATTATGAAGAGATATGCAAAATAATAAGTTAAGTAGAAATATGTAATTTTAAATATTTAATGGATGTACATATATTACTTCTTGAATGTAAATTCGGCCTCATTGGCAGATGCGAACAATGTTTCAAGGTATCATTATTATTACAAATTCACAATTATTAGAAATTATTAAAGCAAAACTAAGAGTGATGGGTTTTTGTAAACATACTCGTATATGAGGACCTTCTAAGGTGTCAGATTGGGAACAATACAGCTAATAACCCCATATACCTAAATGGGATATTGGAAAGTTTTCATACAGGGATGAGAGAGTTCTCAATATCCTTGTACTAACAAATAGAGGATGGAGAGTACAGCTTATACTTAGACCAAAATTCTCAAAATTTTTACGCAAGAAAGATTGATATTGTTACGAGATATAATGAAGTCATAAGATTAAACACATTGAACTTTAGCAAAGGCTTATTCAAATTAGACTGTCGTAACTCTGGGGCTGGAAAGAGCCTGTAGGAGGGAGGACTATCTATTTAAAAATAATTCATTAATTAAAACCTACTAATTAGTAGCAAAATTAATGTCAACAATCTAATTGTAACAGTCTTTAGTGGTTTGTATTGGTTAGTAATTTAAAAATATTACAACTCACTACACTTCTATATTATATTCAAAGTAAATCCAAAATATATAAGGACAATTAGTTCTACTCAAATCGAATCTACTGGATGTGAGGAGAAGCGGGTGGAACAAGTTTGTTAATGCTACTGCGTACAGGGTCGGCAAACAGCAACCTCCAGCAAGGCTCCTGCCTAAAATCAACAGCCAGGTTATACTACAAAACAATGAATAACAAGTAAATATGCGTAAAATTCACTATTTTACTATTGTTTGGAACATTGTTATCAAATAATACATATAAATTCATGGAATGATACTAAGGTGTCTTCAACAAATTAAAACAATATGAGTTTAAAAAGAATAATTTGAAAATTTCCAGGAAGAATACAATATATTACAAAATTCCTTGATCAAATATTAACTGAACTTTTCTGCGTATTACAACGGCAATAAATAATAAACAGTGAATACTATGTCCATATAATAACTTGGGCTTTTAAAATATGAGTTTTTATATAAACTACTACGTGATAAGTTGTCATTTACTTTTTGAGGAGTAATAGGAACTTTAAATTGGCTTTCGTTTTAAAACAAAATTGAACACTTTTTTTCCTTTCTTATCGAGGTTTAGTCTAGCTTCAAACAAAACAATACCTTAAGCCTACATTTCTTCTATATTTGTAGCCCTGAAGATGTTTACAAATATAGATGAGACATCGGGTTAAAGGTGTTGTATTGTTTGAAGCTAGACCAAACTTCGATCAAAAAGAAAAAAAGTGTTCAATATATGTGATCAAGATAAGCAAATATTAAACTAAATTTGAACATTGCATATTTTTTTTACAGTTTGTCGAGTAGTTTGTTAACTTGGAATAATTAAGCAACAGGGATAATAATTTGTTAAAGTCTCATTTCTTCCAATTCCTCATGTAATCTTTAAGAAAGCACACGTGCTCAAATTCCTAGAGAACACATAAATAATAATAATAAATTAAAATGTTTGACCTAAAAACAACAATTGTTTCAGAACGAAGACAATATCTGTCAGCAAAACCTGATAAGTGGGTGGACTTTCTAGAGCAGTCAAACTCAGACCCTTTCGAGGGATAATTTTTCACTTGGTTGTGATATTGACGGCCATCAAAGATTTGGTGAGGGCCATAATTAAAAAATAAATGAATAAGTAAGCTCCAACTGATAACGTAGCGGTGTAGACTTGCACAGGCATGATGAAATTTCAAACCAGTGGACTCAAGCTGGTTGAGTGGTTAGTCCTGTACAAGATGGTCAGTCGGAGAGTTCATCATAACTCCCCAGGCGCAGTTATGACTTATTTATTAAAATTTGCAATTACAGAGCGTTATTGCTAGTAATTATTGAATAAATTAAAAAAACTGTTATATAAATGAAAAGTAAAAGTTGTCTCGTCTAAAGTTTAGTTAAACTTTAGTAACATTTCCTCAATTCTAACAATTATAGTAACTAGAGTTGAAAAATCTAATAGCGCCAAATAGTTACCAACAAACTATCTTTTTCATCTCTATTTTCCATTCCTGGCCACAAAGTACTCGTGATATAAACCTTTGAAAAATGTCAATCTTTTTCTTGAATTTCTTTGCAGGGTAAAACATATTTGTAATTGTAAGTAATTTTCACAGAAACTAATACAATACGCCCCGATGCTGAAACGATAGATGGACACAGTCAAATAATGAAATTTAGGGAACAGACAACGGTGGAGGGAATCATACTACCAACTCGGGGAGACTGCTACCCCGCTGCTTACACACTAATTGATTAGTAATTACCTGATTCTACCCTTGTTTCCTAGATCCTTTGAATTGAGATAGGAGTACAATGATTACTTTCACAATTTTTCGTACATTAGGAAATAGCTAATATGATAATATTATATTCCTTTTTTTTTGAAAAAAAAAACTCCAGTTGTTTAAAAATAAAGTACATTCTATTTAACTACCAAGAAGGAAAATTCAAATCGCAAAATGTTTTAACCTTCTCCATTGCTAAAAAAAACAAAATAATTGAATAATAATTGTTACCTTTTTCAAGTTTGACTACTTCGAAGTCATCATATTCAGCTTTTAGTTTTGAGGAATTCTAAAATAAAAAGTTCATACTGATTTAAGCTTGCATTTTAAAAATATTAAAATATAGAAAAAAATAATTACCTCATTGTTAGTTTCATGGCACTTGTTAAAAGCATTTGAAGTACAACTACTATCTGAAAAAAACAATTTTATTAAGTTTAAATAATCATTAACTTTAATGTGAGTTAGTATACCTAATTTAATGATTATTATAAAGAAAACTGAAAAAAAGCATAAGTAATTAAAATAAATTAATAAAATTAGCTACAATTTTGTTATAAATAATAAATTAACAGGTACTTTAGCTAACATACACAGGTCCTAACTATAGCTAACTGATTTCAGCCACCATGTCATCTTCAGGGAGCCAGGTTAGCTCAGTGGTAAACGTACTCGCCTCTGAACTGGTAGGTCCGGGGTTCAATCCCCAACTGACCCTCGATTTATTCATGCGGGAAGTGATTAAATTTGAGCACATCGTCCCTTGGAGAGGACATTAAACCGTCGGTCCAAGGTATTCGTTAAAGATCCCTACTCTAAATACACTTGAGTTTGGCAAAATTTAGGACTCCCAATGTAGAATCAACAGGTATGTGGCTTGCCCATTAATACATGGGTGCCAAATAATAAATGTGCCACAATTTCCGCCTCTAGAACAGCACGCATTGGAAAGCAAACAAACAATGTGGTTGCACCATTAGCTCGGTTCTTAAAGATGAGGTTACTTTTAGTTATACAATGTATATTGGTCTATAACTTCACTTTCATCTAAAGTACTCGTAGTATTCTTCAAGGTAGCAGTCCTTAGTTAAATAACATAATAAATAAAGATCTACAAGTAAGCTAAGGCCTCATAAAAGTTCAACATAGCGTATACAGCCGATGTACCGGAGACCACTAACTTATTCATTCTGACTCCCAGATCTCTAATACAGGAGTCGAAAAAGTTTTGCGTACCTAATACGTTGAAGATGGTATAGAACTTAGTAATATGCCTGGCTCGGGTTCACAATGTAATTAAATCCGGTTATGAGATTAGATTGTGGTTAAAGTGAATACCAAGTAACAAATGAGCCACACTTCCACTCTTCTGTTACATTCACACAAATTGACTATTGCTGTGTCCTTTTCAAAGAGCACGTTAAATAAATAAATGGAGGGCCCTGGGGACCACTCACATTGTAAATACATTCCTTCTTGGTGATAATCCCATTAATCATGTACTACTCCAGATGGAAAGGAAAAATTTAAACATACATACATAAATACAAAAATAAAGTGGATACTATTAACAGATGAAGAACATTACATTAATCATTAATTTTCAGTTGTTAAAAAGTTATATATTTTGCGGCCTCTTTGAGTCCCTTTTTGATATTTTACGGATGACATTTAAGAGGTGTGTGTGTGTTATCCAAAAGTTTGTAAACACGCTAATCGTCACACTGATAAATGAATCATTTTGATATCGCATCCAAAAATAATAATTTATTACCAATGAATTTGTGTACTGATAGTAAAATTCGGTATAGCATACTCCAGATTTTATGCATTTTTCATGTTTTATATGATTTTCAGTAAGTGGGGTCAGGGTACCAGTGGCTTGCGTGCTCGCCTCTGTACTGGTAAATCCCGGGATCGATTCTCACTCTCACCTCGATTTCTTCACGCGAAAGATGAACAAATCTGAACACTTTGTTCTTCGTAAAGAACGTTAAGACGTCGGTCCCGAGTCTGTGCAGTGAGAGATACTTGTTTAAGATCTCTCCTCTAAATATACTTCAGTTATGCAAAATTTAGGACTCTCGATGTAGAAATAACCTGTTAATGAGCCCAGTACTAAAATGAGTTATTATTTTATCACGAACCCAGTTAATGAGTCCAAAATAATAAATGAATAACACTTTCCACCCTAGAACAGAACTAAAAAGTTAAAGCCTATAAGTGCGGGTATTGGAAAAAAACAAAGCAACTTTATAAGTATAGTTGTCATAAACAAATTAAATTTCGATATTTCGACGGATTTTCAAATTTTAAGGTTCCCTTTGAAGTTTTTTTTTTCAATTTTTGTGTTGTTTGTATGTGTCTTTGGTGGTGTGTATCCCACAAACCACCACAAAAAGGTGGCGTTAAAAAGGACTGTGTTACTGGTAAATTTTCTAGTTTCACTTTTGAATTTCATATTTTGTTTACGATGATTTCACTATAAATTTACTATAATTTCTCTATGTTTGTCATTAAGTATCTGCATGTCTGCATTGGAGAGCAGTACACAACTATATGTTCTTATAGGATCAAGAAAGCTTGCGAGGAAAGTTGGCGAGAATGTTGCTAACAAATGGATTAGTGAATAGTTTTAATAAAACAGATGCCCTATTTTAATCAATGAAAAAGTATGGCTAGAAGGATTAAGCCTGAAACACATCCATCAACAAAGATGGGGATTTATTAATGGAAAATTACATTTAAATTCAGTTGGTTTTAAAGTAATTTACTTATAGGGAACAGCTTGCACAAAAGTTTATTTGAATAGAGATTGTACACACCCTTTGTACTGAAGCACTGAGTTACTTGCGAAACACTCGTGTACCTCCGTTCTCTTCTTTCCACGTCCAATATTTCCTGGATTATTTCCTCTTGAAGGTCTCTTGCTGGTTTAACTTGATTCTTTAGGTAATTATTTTCAAACATATCTATCAGATGATGGATACTGTTTTTTGCATGAGAACTGTCATTTTTAAAATTATCTACACTATTACCAGTGGATACATCAAATTCAATGCGGTTCCCTGGAAAATTCTTGAAAAATTGGTCATAGAAATCACAATTAATTTGATGGTTAAGTCCATTTAATGAAGCTACTGTACCATTAATGGGGTAGGAGTTTTGTGGAGTTAAGTGAGTAAATGCTGACAGGACTCTTGAACGGGATTCTTCCACTTGGCAAGCTTCGAATTCTTCAAGAGTTTCAACTATGTTAGGACACTCACGGAGGTAACAATTATTGTCGGAACTATCACTAGAGCTTACTAAACTAGAAACAAAGGAATTGAAAGAGCCGTCAATTGAAGGGCTTTCTTCACCTACACGATTAGGCACAATATTATTATCAGAAGTCTCACTGAGTCCTATTTCAAACCAAAAGTCATCACTTTCAAGTTCACTGTCCGATACTTGACCACTTTGAAATGAATCTTCCGTCATTTCACTTAACACTAAAATTGTCTTTTTATACACCTAAAGTCCAAGCAGGCTTTAACTTACTAACGAACACATACTTCTTCTGAGGCCACTTGATAATACCTGAAACACAAGAAAAAGTAAACATTTTATCATAACTACTGCTTGACTTAAAAACAAGTAATGACGATTAATTTTAACTAAATTATCACAAGTAAACTAAGGTATGCAAAATGAGAATTATTCTCTACCATAGAGATATAATATTGACACACTAGTTCAATATTTTGTAAATAAATATGATTCTTCAATTACAAAGGATTTTGTCTTACCTTTTGTATAAAACAAAAAAAAATTGTTTAATTTAGACCAAAAATTCACCTATTAAAAATAATATTGAATTTTCTATAAATAACACAGTAATTTCTCAAACATTTACTGTGGTATGAACTCATAATGGGAATATAAAAAAAATCCAGACGCAACACATAAAATTCCAACTCCTTTGGATCATTTAGGGATCTTTTTCATATTACATGTAAAATTTAAATTATGATGAAGCATGATATTTTTAATGAATGAAACAATCAAAGTGGTATCGAAAAGAAATAAATTGTCGGAAATTACTTGTTCCGAGGAGCTCTCGGAACACTTTTTAAGTAATACCAATTAAACTAAAAAAGTCTGTTATAAAATATCACTATGAAAATATTGAAAGAAATTTGAAAGGCTTACCTTTCATATTATGTCATATAATTTCAATGCTTAAATTTTAGCTTCAAAAATTCCAAAAAGCATGTATCACTTATTTAAGATATATAACTGTCTTGAAATGTTTTGAGGTTCATAAACAATGTAAACCAATAACAATATTATTTAAATTATTTCTAAAAATATTTCAATGCTGACAACACATTTCATATTTGCTAAATCAGTTACTACGTGATGTTTACTCATCGTGTGGAAATAAAGAATAAATTGTCCACAAATAAAAGAGATTATAAAAACTGCACGTTGATAATACAAATCATATCCCAAAGCTCTCACAGTTAAAATTGGTAATATTCACAAAATGTTGATTATTCAATTTTAAGTTACATGGTTTATTTGTAGTTGTTATTTAACCTGAGGAATACAAAGTTTTCGATTCGTTTTAAATTAGACATTTTATAAGCAGGCTTTTTCTATTATTTTCCCATGGCTCCTAAAATTAATATAAATTATTGTACGGTTATTTTTAAAATAACAATATAGTAATTACAATAAGATATACAAATATAAAACGTATAAATATTATTTGTTCTTGCACCAAATAGAAAAACAAAAAATGTTGTATATTTACAAGCACTACAATAAAAAAAAATCTGGAGTGGCGTATAAGTAACTTAATATCAAATTTCTTGAGTATATAATATATAAAGTCTCATTTAAGCATAACGTAAACATCTAAATGGGACATAATTATTAGTCTTTCATTCCTGAGGAAGTACAGATAGTGATTGAAGGACATATCAATATATAAGCTTATTTTTGTACATCACACAGCTGATGCAAATAATTTCATTAGTATAACTACAGCAGTAATAACATTTTTGAAAAACCAAAGTGAACATTTCTTGATACGAAATATTCTCCTACAAGAGAACATGGCTTTTGTTCAAATAGCCAGTGGATTTCTTACATCGTTTAGTTGACATCCTTCTACATTGAATATGAAAGTAAAATTTTCAAATTTAAAACAGAAAAATACCCTTTTTTTCTCTGAAAAAACATCATAAACATCGAAGAAAAAATGTTGTTTTAAGATGATTTATAATTAAAGATGTACGATAATTATATTTATTAATCTGATTTCAATTTTGAATTATCGTTTACATTTTTGGTCTTTTATAGAATTATTATACTGGTAATTTTATGGCTTCTTAGTATTTAATAAGATCATTTTCCTTCCCCTTTGTCAAATATCATATATACACATTTTTTCTGAGTAAGTATTATCCTTTTCCTGCCTCCTGTACTCTGTTATAAGTTTGCTATGAATGTATATTGAGAAAAAATATATTAGTAATTAGCCAGTTTACATACTCAAATCGAAGTCAAAGCCAGCTATTCAATGTAATTTAAATCTTTTATAGTTGGTAGCTTCTAATTTTTTAAAATAATAAATATGAACTATTCGACTAGAATTGTAAAAAAAAAAAACTGGATATTTCTCAACAAACATAAGTCCTCTTTCTTGAGGAAAGAGTTATTCATCACATTTAAATAGCATGGAAAGGTACTGCATTCACAATGATAATGTAATTGTAACTGATATTAAGTTTTGCTCAAGAGTGCAATATATAGATTTATTAAAGCATTTTATGAGACAAATCCATCATGCCATGGAAGACAGAGGTAATTTATTATGTTTATTGCCGATGATTTTTTTACATGTAACAATATTATTCCTCTTACATCTCATATAAGTCAATAAAATATTTAAATTGTTCCTTTATAAATATCAATTTTATCTCAGTGGATCACTCAAAAAATTTCTAAGTCAATGTAAGCAATGTAAAAAAATATAAAAAATTCGACAAGTATAGCAGGTGATCTCTTAGTCTAAGATAAACTAAGGTGATTTTGTCTGGATAAACAAACAGTTTTTATAGCGTTATTGCTATTTCCCGTAATTGAAACTTCATGATTTTTTATTTATGATTTGCTATTTTTTTGTTCCATTTTTGTTCAAATTATCATTATTTTTTAATGAGCCGTTTTGCGTCAAAAAAACATTTTCTGAAAACAGAAATCGTACTGTAACGCCCCTTTAGCGAATGTAATTTTGAAAAAAAAATTATCTCAACTCATTCTCCACATAATGTTCTATTTTTAGGCAGAGTTTCATTTTGATCCGTCAAACAGTATGGCTTGTATCGCTCTAACAAGGTTTGAGATTGAATTATAAGTCAAAATTTTTATATTTTATTGGAAAAAAAATATTTCCTGTTGTTTTAAAATTCTGAATATATTTGTCGTTTGTTGCATTGGTAGCCTAAAAGATGTCAAAATATCAAAACTCTAGGGTTATCAGTTTAGGAGAAATAAATGTTTTATAAAAAACGGTTTTTGGCAAAAAGGGACTTCCCAAACAATAGGGATCTTCTTCCCTATGGGGCCCAATTTTGTGTAAAATATCAACTTGATCCATAAAAGATTCTGGACCGTAGCGTGGTAACAAGCAATGCTAACACACTCACCCACCCACCCACACACACACACAGAAATCATCGAAAAAACTTCATAAAACGACTTCTGGGACCAAAAAACATGTAATTCCGTCGAAATCTCGAGCTCAAATTTTTTCACGATTACTATACTTTCTTATAGTAAAGTAATATATTGAGAACAATAATTTTTATATCGACAGGTAATAAACAGGTAAGATAAAGTTCACCATCAATATTCTAATAGTTTAATATATCATGGAATCAATTATAGGATGTTTATGATTTATCTTTTGCAGATATTTTAGAAAAAATATTTCTTAAGTAAAATATACTTAGTAATTTGTACAAACTATAAATGTACATGACATGCATGTTAAAAAAGCTAAAGGTAACACGACATCCACTAACAGTTCGCGGTACGAAGTTCGCAGGGTCAGCTAGTTATTATTAAATTATGGTACGGTTATTTTTAAAATAACAATATAATTACAATAAGATATACAAATATACAACCGTATAAATAATAAATGTATTATTTATACAGTTAAATACAAATAATAATTTATACTTATTATAAATTATTATCCATAATTCAATAATATTAACATAATACGAAAATGATATTATATTAATATATCAAATTTCTTATCTGGATAAGATAACAGCTTTCTTAGAAGCCCTTAATTGGAGAGTTTATCCTAATTGGAAGGCAGTGTCGCTACCTAAAATTTGACACTCCTATGCTATTAAAATAACAGAGTAACCGAATAAAAATCGGACACTAGAACTTATTTGCAATATTTCGAAATCGCCTTTCATGTTCACTATATACTGAAATGCAAATGTGATTGAAGTTGTTATTATTATAATAACAATACTGAATGGCTATTTTATAGAATATAATTGTATTTTCAAAATTTGTTTCCAAATGCTGACGTAAAGCAATTTCAAAAACTAGATCTGTTATTTTATTGAATGCAACTCTTTTGACTTGTTCTGAGTTAAATAAGCAAATTAAAATTACAAACATAAAGACGACAACCAACACCTGATGAAGTAAATGACTATGATATTATAAAACGCAATTAAAGAAGAGAAGAGCATTACCCGATAGATGAATTATTGTGGTATTTTTGCTGAATACTGTGAGGAGTGAGTTAAAAAAAAAGCTGAAACAGTAGAATAGGGAACACACGGAAGAAGCCTTTCCGCAGAACTGAACTCCAAGTCAATGAAGCCCCACTGGATTGGGCAAATCTAAAGAAATCTCATTACTCGTGGCATTCAAGCTGACATGAAGGGGATCGATATACTAACTGAGCCGTCTTAACCTGGCGATCTCACTTTGAGTGGATCATTGAACGTCTTTGATATTTACAAACAGGTCACACTACTAGGGGACCTGAGGTTGCAATGCACCGTAACACCTCCTCAAGCAAAACGTTCACGACTAAAAAAAATAAATGTTTTTTATAGTAACATTTTGTTACTATGACTAAGTGAACCGAGAGGAAAGCCACTACTAAAGAGATATGATTAGGAAAGCAAAGGACAAAGAGAGAAAGAAACAAATAGAAAAAAATATTAAATGGGATAAAATAATAAACAAAATGAAAATAATTATTAAAAAATAGGACGAAACAAAATTAAAAAGAAAGTAACAAAAAAAAATCTGACTAAATTTAAACCAGGAGCAGTTAGCACACCCCAAATCCATATAAGAGCTTCCTCAGAAACCCTTAAAGTGATGAGATTATCCTGACTCGAAAACACTCTCATAACCTAAACTTTGAAATTCTTTATACATTTATACTGAAATCCAAAGGTGAAAAAAGGAACATTAATCAAATTAAAAACTGATTAAAGGAAAATTATTTAAATTTGTTGATGTCTGCCCAGCTTAATTGGAAACTACCGCCAAACCAGAGAAAAATAGTTACCAATCAGCAGGAAAATAATCAATGCAGTAGCTTCTGCAAATTTTAATTCTATTTATACCATAAAACGAGAAAGAAGCACGAATGAAAACAAAAGTGTATATACATATTTATTTAATGATCAAAGCACAATAAGAAATGGCAAAACAAGACTAAGATCTTTCAACCGTAACAAGCGGTCTTCGTCAGAGTCAAAAAGCCAACTGAGTTTTGACTCTGACGAAGACCGCTTGTTACAGTTGAAAGATCTTAGTCTTGTTTTCCCATTTCTTATTGTGGTTTGATCATTGATTGTTATTTCACGTGTTTATGTGAAATCTTTTTATACATATTTATTTATGAAGAAGAAAGTAAAATAGGATGAAAAATAGTTTTCTGATTCTAATTAAATACTTTAAATTTATTTAAGAAAACCATTCTTAATGGTTAAATGTAAAAACTGTAATTTTCAAACAGAAAAACCGTGGGACTTCAAATATTTGCCCACAAAGATCTGTCAATAGACAAATTGTATAGTTGACACTCCAAATTAGTGAAAATATATTATCTGAAATTTGTAATGTGAAAGATATTTGTCTTGTTGATGGGAAAACTTGGTGCATTGATAAGAAAAATGTAATTTTCTTATTAACGTCAAGAAATGAGCAAACAATTAAAAGACATAATGAAATTCAGAAAAAAATCAGACAATCTATTTAGCAATTAATTAAAATAGTAATGCGATACCTATAAATACGATAAGTTTGGCAATTCCGAGATCATCATATGGTGGTCCAGCTCTGTTTGCATATCGTAGCGTATCACATTAAGATAAGACTTCTCAATGGGCTTTTGCAAAACATTTGCTAATAGATCCATTCCTGAAAAATCAAAATTAACATAGTTATCGTAAAAGATAAAATGTGGAATGATATACACTCAATATTTCTGTAACTACACCCATTATCCAAAATAATCAGAAAACAATGGATATTTTTAATCTTGATATTGCATTTCATCAATTACAAGAAGACATTGCCTTTTATAGAATAGTCTAGATAAAAAACATGTAATTTGCATGAATTTTTAGAAAGATTGTAAGGTATGTTTCCATTGAATGTAGAATTTCTAGGATTCAATAATGAAATGAGGCAAGCAACATTAACATGAATTTAAGTTCAATGAATTAGTAAATGGAATTTGTGATCATAATATCTGACAAAAGGCCATAACCAGTGTTAGATGATTAACATTTACTAAAAGTTACGAGTTAATCAAATCACTAAATGCAATGAAAGAAGTGATATCAAATATTATTAATGGGTACAGTAGATTTTAGGTAGTAAATATATAGTTAAATTGTTTTAATAATAAAAAGTGGTAAATTAAAAGCAAATATTATAAGTAATTATTCCATTTGGTCTACAATTATCTATGACGTATCCAACTTTAAATTTGTAATTAGTATCTTAAACTATGAATTTTATATATATGCATATAAATTGTAGTATTCTACGCCGATGGGATTTGTAGGTCATACGGAAGGATATCTGTGCACAAGTTAGTGATTTTACTGTTATAATACTGCAGTTTGTCTGTGGTTCTATTTTACAAAGTTCTATTTGTAAAATGTTGAATTTTTTTAATACTTTTATTTATGCTCCACTCAGTTTAGGTTATACAGGTTTTGTTTAGGTTATACAGTTAGGTTATATAAGGTTTTGTTATACAAAATGTATGAATGCATATGTTTTTATCTGTTTACCATTATATATATTTTCTCATTGCAGATTTACTGCTTCATGTAACATAAATGGTCAAGGTATGAAATATGTTTAAATGATGTCATATTACACACACAGACACATATGTATATCCTTATGTCAGGTGTACTATCTCATGTAACAAACTGCCGAGGATTAAAATTGTTTAAATTATTTCAGATTACATATTTATGTATCCTTACTTTAAGTGTACTGTCTCATGTATCATAAATAACCAAGGTATAAAACAGGTTTAATGTTGCTAACTTTGCTCTCTTATGTATTATAAATGGTGGAGGTGTTGAACGGTTAAACGGCCTCAGATGCTAAATATATATAGTTTATACAAGTGTAGAGTCGCATGTATTATTAATGGTGGTGGATGGGGTACAAAGTAGTTCGCCTCCAAGTGGTGTACCCTGGGTGATGCCAATTGAACTACATGTCTGTCAAAAATCATGCCACAGTAAAGGCAAAGACGAAACAATAGCAATGACGCCCTCATCAGGCGGAAGATACTAACGAGTATTTAATATCATAATGTGAAATGCAGGCGGAGTGAATAACACCGTTCAAGTTCAGTGAGCCGAAGCATATTTTAACTAAAAAGAATATTGTTACCTCCACAGAATTGATTCAATTCTGCCAAAATGACAACTACTCGATGTACACTATCATAAGAAGCGGACTAGTGGCCTCAGGAATGATTATTCGAATTGAGAAAGATATACTTTAAAATTTAAAATATTCCATGAAATGGACGTACACGACGAGATGGAAGCAATTCAAGCGGACTGATGGATTAGTAATAATCATTACCGTGTTATTAGGGTTATAACCCAACAAGTAACATACACATAGACATAGACATACACACATTCAAAAAAAAAAATACTTACAAATACATATAAAAATCACAGATGCAATATACCGATTCACATAACACATACATATATATCACTCTTATACGACAGACATACACACGCATTTTTACAGATTATATGTATAGTCTATACATATAGACACACATATAACTTTGTTGTCTTATGTATCATAAATGCTGGAGGTATAGAATGTTTAAATGGTCTCGAAAGTTAAATACATATAGTTTTAACAGTAAAGTGTACTGTCGCTTATATTACACTTATATGTATTTCTACATCGCATTTACTTATAGACATGTACGCATACATAGTACATATGCTTACACATAAAAATACAAACTTCTACACAAACTTATTGTGCATAACACATTTAAAAATATACACAAGCTAATAACATATTCAGATATACACACACCTAAAAATAAGCATACATTTACAATCATATACCTATTATATATATTAGTGTATATTGGCAGCAGATTCTCTTGTAAACATATTTTATTAAAGTAGACGGCAGCTTCCACATTCACGACCTTTTTGCTGGTGTTTTCTAGTTTTCTAACTAGTTTTCTTTGGTAGGGAGTGATTTCGTGAAGGGGTTGTCCCAGAGACATCGAAAAAATAATTTCGTAGCTTACTCAATAATATATTTTTCTACCTACAAGCTTTCGATTTGACTGAAATCATCGTCAGGTATATGGTATAAACAGATTAAATTAACATAATAACAATTTTGAAAAGGTTAAACAGACATTAAAATGATTAACCTTTTCAAAATTGTTATTATGTTAATTTAATCTGTTTATACCATATACCTTACGATGATGTGTATATTACTGCATCACTATTGTGAAATAATCGAATTATTTGTATCTACTACTGTTTAAAAGTTTAACAATTTTCTAATATATAGTTCAATTACGTAATGTTTGTATAAATAAATCGATTAAAATAATAATAATAATAATAATTACTAATAATAATAATAACTTCTAGGATTTAATTAAAGTTATTTATATTTATTTTTTTTTTACTTATTTATGTTAAACTTTTAAACAAGTAATAACAAAATTGATATTCTTGCACACAGAAGTTAGTTTAGATTTATCTTGTATTCATATTTGATCGTTCATATCGGTTGTAGTCACCCAATTAGATACGCTATAATTCATTTCTATGTCATCTCATTATACTTCAATTAATTAAGTTCACATAATTTCTTTTCATTACTTGTGCAATTTGTTATAGTGTGGTATTTCAAATATTTCAGTAATTTCTTTATTATTAACGGGAAGTTTTTTTTATCTTTAGATTTGTTTTATTTTTAATTATTTAAAAATTTTTCTTTTTTGTTAGATTTATATTTTAAGAAATAAACGAATATAAAATAATGATCGAACGACTTCGTCAAGGTTATTTGAGGTAACATGGTTTTTATCGATCTTTTAATATGATTTAAACAATAATCGTTTATTTCTTGTCGGTGAGTACTCCAGTATTCAAAGCTATAAACTATACCATAGATTATAGTTAGAAATGTAAAAAATATAAACAAATCCGACAAGTTCAACAATTAATCCATTATTCCAAGCTGAATTTTCTGTAAGTGGTTCAGCATTAAAAAACATTTTTTGAAAATATAGAATGTATCGTAACGCTTCTTTCTGTTAAAGTAATTTAAAAAATATCTCATCTCATCCACAAAATAATGGTATATTTTTAGGTGTAATTTCATTCTGATCCGTCAAATGTTATTACTTCTATCCTCCTTATAACCTTTCAGATGCATCATAGCTAGGAATTTTTACATTTTATGGAATAGAAAGTATTTCCAGTTGTTTTAAAAGTCTTGGGATTTTTTCAGTTATTTTCATCTACACAAAAAATATTTTACATTTTTGTGTAAAATATTAATTTTGATCCATCAAAGATTTTGGACTATAACATCTCCACAAACTTTTGTATATACACCCACCCACACAAACACACATAAGCATCATCAAAAAACATCATAAAACTACTTTGGAGACTCCAAAACATGTAAATATATCGAAATTTCGAGATCCAATTTTTTTATGACCACTATAGTTTACTTATAGTAAAGTAAAAATTTGAAATGTTCGAATGATTAAATATGATATGTAGGTAGAATAAAATTCTCATATGTACATAATTAACGTTGTGTAAATAAGGTTGATTATGTACATTTACACAGAAAAATGCTAATGTATATTCTAAACTATTTCATATATAGAAAATTAAATTACTTTTTCAACAGCATCATCTTTTTACTTTACTATAAGTAAAGTATAGTTTTCGTGAAAAAATTCGATCTCGAGATTTTGACGGAATTACATGTTTTGAGGTCCCAGAAGTCGTTTTATGAAGTTTTTACGATGATGTCTGTGTGTGTGTGGGTGGGTGGGTGCGTGGGTGGGTGCGTGTGTTAGCATTGCTTGTTACCACGCTACGGTCCAGAATCTTTGATGGATCAAGTTGATATTTTACACAAAAATGGGCCCCATTTAGACGAAGATCCCTATTGTTTGGGAAGAATTATGCATGATGGGAAAGTCACTTTTTTTGCCAAAAACCGTTTTTTTTAAAACATTTATTTCTCCTAAACTACTAACCCTAGAGTTTTGAGATTTTGACATTATCTTTGAGGTTACAAATGGAACAAGCGAAAAATATATTCAAAATTTTATATGAACAGGAAATATTTTTTTTTCAATAAAATGTAAAAATTTTGACTTATAAATCAATCTCAAACCTTGTGAGAGCGATACAAGCCATACTGTTTGACGGACAAGAATGAAACTATGCCTATAAATAGAACATTATATGGACAATGAGTTGAGATATTTTTTTCTAAAATTACATTCGCTAAAGGGGCGTTAGAGTACGATTTGTGTTTTCAGAAAATGTTTTTTTTGACGCTAAACGGCTCGTTAAAAAATTATGAAAATTTGACCAAAAATGGAACAAAAAATTAGCAATTCATAAAAAAAAAATCATGAAGTTTCAATTACGGAAAAAGAGCAATAACGATATAAAAACTCTTTGTTTATCCTAGACTAAGAGATCACCTGCTATACTTGTCGAATTTGTTGTATTTTTTTACATTGTTTACATTGACTTAGAAATTTTTTGAGCGAATCCACTGAGATAAAATTGATGTTTCTAATGGAAAAATGAAAATATATTATTGACTTATAAGAGATGTAAGAGGAATAATATTGTGCAGGTAAATGATAACACTCATTAAAAAAAAAATCGTATATATGTTATTTGACAAAGGGGAAGGAAAATGATCTTATTAAATACTAAGAAGCCATAAAATTCCCAGTATAATAATTCTGTTAAAAACCAAAAATGTAAAAGATAATTCAAAATATAAATCTTTCGTTTAGAGATTAATAACTGTAATTATCGTACATCTTTAATTAACAAATCACCTTAAAACAACATTTTCTTCGCTGTTTAAGATGTTTTTCAGAGAAAAAAAGGGTATTTTACTGTTTTAAATTTGAAAATTTTACATTAATATTCAATGTAGAAGGATGTTAAGTAAACGATGTAAGAAATCTACTGGCTATTTGAACAATAGCCATGTTCTCTTGTAGGATAATATTTCGTTTCAAGAAATGTTCACTTTGGTTTTTCAAAAATGTTATTACTGCTGTAGTTATACTAATGAAATTATTTGCAAATAATAAATTATTTGTGATGTACAAAAATAAGCTTATAAATTGATATGTCCTTCAATCACTATCTGTACTACCTCACGAATGCAATGCTAATAATTATATCCCATTTAGATATTTATGTTATGCTTAAATGATACGTTATGTTTTATATACTCAAGAAATTTGACATTGAGTTACTTATAGTAAAGTAGAGTGTAGGCCACTCCAGATTTTTTTAATAGATTTACTTGTGTTATAATTAACTTACTATGTGGTTCATTAACTTACTCACATTTTGAATATACGCCTCGCAGTGTAAGTGTGCAAAACACTTTCAAAAAATAACCTAAATAGATATTGCAAGTAGAGTCACCATGTTTGTTGGAAGAGGTGAAGTTGGTCGTGGGAGGGTAGGAGGACTGTCCTCTGTCCACTTGATTAAGCACCAACTCGACACTGTCCCCTGCCGCTTCCACCAGAGCCAATACTTCCTTGTAGGGCAGGTTCAGCACTGACTGTCCATTCACTCCTTGTATCTGGTCACCTAAACAAAAATTATATCTTTAAATCAATGGTTCTTATCTGGGTTTCAGATCCAAACATCGAGTTATCCGATAAAGAAATAACACTTTCGAACACTTAATGTTCATCATCAGACACATCTACAATATAAAGACAAAAATATATATAAATAAATAAAAAATATATATATAAATAAAATTAAATATAATTAAAAATAAAAAAAAAAGACAAAATTGTATACAATATAAATGTATACAATTTTTTTGAAGTTATATAAAGGAACCAAATTTTTTTTGTGCATGATGATGAACACTAAGTGTTCGAAAGGCGTCATAAAATAAATTCCTTGTGGTGAAGACGTAATATAATTTCCTCACTATAATGAGTAAATACCACACAATAACTCATTTGCATAGTTCGTGAGAGTTGATTATTTGAAATAGGGTTGAAAGTGTACACTGAATGCGTTACTACTTTCATTTTAAAGTAGTTGGAACTCTGCTTGTTTTGTGTCAAAAATAAAGCAGAATTATAGTATGTTTTTTACAATTAAAAAATAATAATTTTTAATTGGATATAACTAAATATGTTATCTTTCTTTCGATGAGAAAAACTTTTGTTAGATTGCCATTTTCGGGAGTTTAATCGACAGTGAAGGGGAATTCAAAATACCTAAGATTATCAGTTTTGCACATGACAAATAGGTTCAACACTGACTGTCCATTCACTGCTTGTATCTGGTTACCTAATCAACAATTATTTCTATAAATCAATGCTTCTTATCAGTTTCTGAGTTTCAGATCCAATTAGAAAAAAATTGTTTCAGCTCCAATCATGCAGTTATCTCTGTTAATAAAAAAATACAACATCATCAGAAATAAATAAATCATCAGATAAAATGTTAAATAGGACTTATTGATCACACAAGTGGAAGGGAACTAATGAAAAGAAAACTAGCAAATTCGAGGGTGTTGAACTCAAACATGTTATCCATCGATTAAATTTATATAATTAGGAATTCTGTACATTGGTTATGCTGGAACCCGAATCAATTTCAGAACAATTTGATCAAACCAACTTTTTCATAAGTGAGGTGAGTTTTAATACTCGTTATGTGTTTTTATCCTTACTAATGAATTATAATATAATATACAGTGCAACTTCGTAGTACGTGTTACTTATTGTACGAGCAATTCGCTTTACTAGCAGCTATTTGTAAGAATTTTTGTGTCGTACGACGAGTAAAAATTCATATTACGAGCAACCATCACGTCAGTTGGTCTCCGTTTTAAGTTTAGTTGTATGCATTTTTAATATTCGTATTACATGTACTTTTTGTTTATTTTTTCTAATTGCACCTTTACAGTTTAAAAAATAAACTTAAAAACAGGCATTTTGGGGATGGAACAGATTATTTATTTTCACATCAAATTCAATGTGAAAAATTGCTTCGTAATACGAGGAAATCGCAATAAGAGCTCAGTCTGGGAACGAATTAAACTCGTACTATGAGGTTCTACTGTATTTGTAACTGTTTATATTATAATTTATTAAAGAAGTAGAAATAAGGAACTAAATAATTTACCAGTGGAAATGAGTTGCGAGTTGAAAGCAGGTCCTCCGTACAGCATTGAAATGATGTAGACTCCTCCATCTTTACCCTCAGTCACCTGGAGTCCCAAACTACCTGTTCTGTTTCTTTTTAAACTAAACATAAACAACTTAACTTATAGCCTTTGTAACATTCAAATGAAAAAATTCACAAGGGTAATAAATTTAATTGAAGGAAATATAAAACAGGAGAACACTGGTGAAAAGCAGTGTCTGGAACCCAGAAATCCGAGTAGAAAGGTTTCGTAGATGTCACCATGTACAAGAGGAGGAGGGAAATAAAAATATATACAACTAATTGATGACAAATAAGTAATTTTTAAAACAGATTAATTTTATTTCTTCTTGCCTTATTTTTAGCAATCATTTATATTTTTCTTTTTATAATTTTACTTATTAATAGTATATTAAAATTTAATTACATTAATATTATTAAAAATATATGTTTTATTTTTCTTTTTCACTTTTTTGTAACATTATGTTTTCTTCTCTCTCTCTCTCTCTGCACCCCCCCCCCCCCTCAATATTTCGTATGGTGACAACAATGCAGCCGTTATCTAATACTATAATTTCTGCAGCGGCCTCAGCTAAGCAGATCAATTCTTTTTAAAATAAAGACAAATATCAAAATATATAAGTGAGTTTTAGTCTTTGTATATCTATTTTTTTTGATTTTTTATATATTTGTAAATAAAATTTGGATCGTCAATTCACAATAACAAAAAAAAAAAACCATGCACCTATCAACTTTCTTGTTCAAATGTACTTGCAATTATCATATCAATGTAAATGAAAATAAAAACCTGTGAATAATTGCAGAATTTTTAGTAAATTAAAAGAAAATAGAAAAAGTTTCAATAGAATAAGTATTTGTTTTTTATAATTAAAAAAACACATTAATAGTTAAATATAAGGAAATAAGAGCCCTTTTTTTTAATTATTTGAGAGTTACTTAGCCACTGCTATAATTATCCAGTTCTCAAGTAAAATCCTATAACTTTTCAACCTTCTCAGGTAAGGTAACTCAAGCAGCGCACATTCGTTAACCTTCTACTGCTTTGAACATTCGATTTTCTCCTCTTTTAACTTGCTCGTCCGACGACAGTTGATAAGCATAAGAGAATGAGGCAAACTCACCAGACAGTGGTAAGGACTCTTTCGTTGGCAGTCATCTTCTCCATCTTTTCCACCAGAGAATCACTCACGGACTCGTGGACGTTGAAGTCAAACTTGTCATCCACTGACTTTATACTGGAGTCTACAACAGAAAAAAAAATACTGAACTATCTCATATTTCAACAACTCTTTATGTAATTTTCAAAAAGGCATTAATATAGTACAATATTAGGAAGGAAGTAAATAAACAATTGTTATATCCGTCTGGGGGCAGGTATAACTTGTAGATTGAGAGTTCCAACTCAGCAAATGGCTCTACCGGTTCATTTCATCCACAGTTCATATGAAAAGAGATCTTATACTAGTTACATTTGCCAGAAGGCGTAAATACTGACCCATTGAGAGCAAAAGTTTTACTCTTTAAGTTGACAATAAAAAGTCGCTCAAGTGATATAGTGATACTGAAACAAAACCACTGCTATCAATAAAAGTATGCTGTGCTCCACTTACTGAGAACATAAGGCTGGAGCGAGGAAACTGGAGTGCTTTCCAAGGAGGGCAGTATGTTGTGGAGAGAACCGTTGTGGGACGACAACGAAGGAATGGCTCTGGTGCCCATCAGCACCCTTCTTCTGCCACGACTGAGACTCCAGCTCTCTGAAACATGACCACTAAGTTAGCATAAAGTGGCTACCCAGAAAGAGCAAAGAGGCGTAATAAATTCTATTCCGGTGATTATGGACATTGGTTGCTAGTAGACGTCATGAAACTTGCCTTGTGGACTGACTAAAATCTGGAACACAGTCGGGTTGGGTTTTGAACGTAGCTAAAAAAATCAATAGGTGTCCACAAAAGTTTAAAAACTTACCCTCAATTTGACATTTTACCAGTAATATAATTTCCATGCTTTTATCACAAATATGACTTTTATCAAATTTATTATATGAAAGAGTTAACTTGGAGAGGTGGGAACAGTATAAAAGCAATTGTAATAAAACCAGAAAGTTCTCTTCACTTATAAATGTAAGTGAACATTGAAAATTTTACTTATAAATATTTCATTGCCATGAAAGTCCTTCAAGAAAAGAAACAGAACACAATTAATACATTCTTTCATCAAGTGACCAACAGCCTTTAAAGACTATAAGGCGTATATTTATAGCTCTTGTTGATGTAGGTCGTGGATGCCCGCCTCTGCGAGGTTCATTTTAGCCACTTCACTAAGATTGTCTCGATTACCTCATTTGTGGAGATGTAGTTGGTTTGATGTGATGTGGCGAAAAGAATTCATGTAAAATTCATAAACCTAGTGTATTTTAATCATTGTAAGGCCGGAAAGGTGAGGTATATAACTAAATCAAAACAAATATAATTATAAACTATAAAAACAATAAATCTATTGTCATATCTTAAATATTCTGAATAAAATTTCAATTCTGTTGTCTGTAAGTACTTTGGATAATTTATAAAGAATATAAATAATAACGCGAGCGATAATTATCTCCTCTCTCGGTATTCAGTTGACAAAAAAGAAAAAAATTCAACTGTTATATGGGAGCCCGTCAGAAAGCGAACATGAAGCAATTGTCTCGGGAGGGCGGAGGGGTCTGAACTAGTCCCTACATTCATAGAGTTATTGTTTAAATACACCACGAATATATTGGAATAGTAATCTCTTACCTGAGTAAGGAAACTTTGAGGTGTTCTCCAAACTCTTGAGTTCTATTCCGACGTCATTTCTCTCTGGGTGACTTCTGCCTTCTCTACAACTTTCACTTCTTCTGTTCCTGAAACAAATCATCCATATTATTAAAAGATTCAACATTAAGGGATAAAAGCAAACACAAATCACCCCTATACTGCATGCTTTTTTTCCAGCTTATGATGGACGGTTGTCTGACAAAAGTGTTGGAAGTAATCTACAGGTTGTACTCGAGTAGGGCTCAATGTGATCATGTTCCTAGACTCAGGGCGAGTAGTTTTCAAAGCACTATTTGAACTGCTCATGAGTTATGGAGCAGGACCTCGATACCTATCAGTAGGTAGACCTAACAACTTCTTGGTGGGTACCTTGGAACACAAAAAGATTTCGGTTCATGAGTTAGTACCTTGTGAAAATTTAGCTGTAAAGTTGGGTATCCCTTTGCATTTTGATTAACATGTCTGCTCTTATCTGTTTTTTTTGCAAACAAAATTTTTCTTTCATATTTTTATCCACAAGGAAATATCCCGGCACCCAATGAATATGAAGACTTTAAGTTATATTTATCCTGTATTTTTATTTATATGTCTTAGGTCTTTAGCCTAAAATTTAGGGATTCCAGACACAAATTCTGTTCATTTTTATGTGAATTTTGTGGACAATACAAAAGTTGTACAGGATATTTTAGAATTCGGTCTGATTGCAGCTTCTGGTAATGGGCGATAATCAAGCCAAAGTTGACTTAATATTGTGCTACCTACCTCAACAAGATTATCTCCACAGTGTGAGTACAATGAAAGTGACTTAAGGGGTGGCAGGCTAAGCGACAGTCTGGTAAAATCAATCTAGTGCTATGGGTAAGAGATCAAGGTATGCAAAGATTAAAAGAAAAGATAGTTCACAAGTCGATGATATTATAGACCGGTTGTATTGTTATACGTGCGGATTTTGGTTAAAGTTAGTAAATAATATTAAAGATGAGCATGAAGGAGATTGTAGAGGGACTAAGTAAATCGAATGTAGCAGTAACTTACATGCAGTGAGTGGCAGTTTTTCCTCTGAAGACAGCCTTGTCAGGACTGAGAAAGGTGGCTGCCCTGCGCAAGACACCAGGTTCTCTCTGCTGACTAACCATCAGTACTGAAGGAGACTTCTCTGTTTCAGACTGGCTCACTCCAAACTCTGCAACAGTCCCTACTTTAAATACAAACATTCAAACTGCTACAAAACGGTAAAAGTCATCCAAAAAACAAAGGGTTACATTAATTAAATGTGTGAAAAAAAAGAAACAAAATTGCCTATTATAACAAATTACAATAAAAATTTTAGTAGCTGACTAGTACGAACTTAACACAATGACAATTACTTATTGAAAGAAGTAAAAAAGTAGATTACCAAATGTATGCAATCTTAAACAAATAATAACAAACAAGCATATCCTTTCTTAATCTACTCCCATTCTTATACTTCGCAAAGCGCGAGAGATACTCTACCATTTAGTGAGTGAGATAAATAAATATCTATGCTGCGGGAAAGAAGGCCTTACTTTTCCATAATATCTTCTCATTGTCATGTTATCATCCAACTTCCATCAAATTAATAAAATAATTACCAATAAATAAGCTAAAGAATTCCTTTACCAAAGAACTTAACTTATGAAGTATGAAACAGAGTTAATTGCTAGTGATTATCTTTAAAATATTAAATTATTAAAGTTAAAATAAGATGAAAAATGTATTTTGGAATAAGTTTATTGCACAATGATGTTTTGTGAAATTATTATTTCAGTTAATTATTATAATAAATAATCGAGGTCATTAATTGTAACCACTAAATAGATGTAATAAAATAAGATTATTACATGATTTTAATAATTTATTAAGTTTACATGTTTAAACTTTGATATGATTAGTTCTAAAACACCCGCTAGATAGTAGTCCAATGCATCTCTCTTACAATGCAACTGAAAGAAACTATATTATTATTAGTAGTAGTAAATGCATATTATTACATTAATAAGTACATTAATATTATATTATAAGTAATGCGATCTATTTGTAATCAATATGTTATTCAAGCTGTATAAAATTTTACAGAACATTCACTATTTCATTAACTGAAAATAAACGTTAAATATTATTTTAAATATACCAGTATAATTAATATAAGTTTAATACCTTCGGAAAGGAGCTGTAAGGAGGTAAATTCATTTGAGATCTTCATGAAGAATTTATGATGCAGCCATGCCAATCGAAAAAGATAAAAACTTCTGAAAAAAGTAACAGAAAAGTCTTTGGTAACAGTCAAGTAAAATATTTAATACGAAAATCTCAGTCTGTAAACATAATTAATTAAATTGCATATGATATCTGTAATAAAACACAATCTATGTGTTAAAAATAAAGACCACAAAGGAAGTATTTAAAACAATGTTGATAAGTATGCATAAAATTAGAAATATAATATTATTCCTATATAATAATAAAAACCATGGTTTTAAATACCAACTTACAAGTGTTGCCAATATATGCTTAAATTTCATATAATAAATATTCGTTTGAATATGTACTACTTTTTAAAGATGCATTACATGCAAAACCAAATGACTACTACATTATCCAATTATGAGGTAACACAGATTTGTATAATGGGATTTTTACTAACTTCTGTGGTACTACAATATGCATGTATTAATTACAAACATTAAACTGCTGCAAAGTGGTATGAGTCATCCAAAAAAGGGGTTACATTAATTAAATATGTGCAAAATAGAAACAAAATCGTCTATTATAACAAATTAGAACAAACATTTTAGTAGCTGACTAATGCTACTTTAAGTTGTTTTTGAAACCAAATAAGAAATTCAATTATAAATGTTTATTTAAAAGTTTTTAAAATTAACATTTATTTTCTTTTTAGAACCGCTTTTAATTTATCTTTTTTTTTTTAATCAAAAGGTTTACACAATAAGGTATTATTCCTGCAACTACTGGAGAATATATGAGGCTACATTGTGACAAGAGGTCAATAGACCTCTTTACATTTCTAAAATTTACGTTTTTAACATTTCTAAAACGACTTCCAGACTAAAAGAGAATACATAAACACTAACTGAAATTAGAGCTATGATGAATAATAGATCAGCTAAATGAAATCTTTCAATGAAAATGGTGAAAATATGAATGAATTGGCTATAATTTGGGATGAAACAGAAATGACCCAGGTCTCAAGGTGATGATGCAGTTAATCAAACAGAGTGTGTGGAACAATGACAAACCAAAAATGCTTGGGGGTGAGGGGTGAAAACGTAACTAGCTTAACATCAGTTATTCTTGACGACCAAATGCACCCAAAGACCAAAATAGAAGAAAACTGCCGACAGCCTACGATAAATCTCTGGAAAATTAGACTATTGGGAGGAGGTGGATGAGTATTAAGTGATTGTGAATGAAGTCACATGAGTCAAGTCGTATGGTTTGGCTTCACCATAGCCTTGATAGCAAACCAGGTTTAATAATATCCCTTTTTCATGTTTTCATACTTAATTTAATTCAGTTTAATACAAATTAGACTGTATATTTCAACTTTTGAAATGGAAACAACTACTGTAATTGGAACTTTATATCGTTTGGAAACTCCGTACGTACAGAAGCGTGATAAGTGATCTTCGTTTTACCATCGTACATGATTCTCACAATCATTGATAGTATTAATGATTTCGTCAAATATTCCAGCGTAATAAACATATAACAATAGCTTGAATGAGGTTCACCACAAGCTTAGATATCCTGCCTGGGCAAAACACCAAGCACTGATACACCAACTGACTTGTTCTTGTCCAAAAGAATCTTGTGCTTGGATTCAGCTGTGGTGATCTCAAAGCAGGTCTTGGTGTGGGACAGCTTCTTGATATCTGACCAAGGGAAGTTGTGGTGAGGCGTTGGGGCATTGGTGCTGTGCGACAACACCATTCCTTTGGAGTTGACACCTACCTGGACTCGACGAGGCTCGCACGAACTCTGCAGTAAAACAGTTTAATTAACGAACTGAGAACATGGCTACATTATACATATACATAGGATTGAAAAAAAAAACAATAACACAGCAGAACCCCGGTTACAAACTTAATGCGAATAGATTAATATAATTAATTAATTAAATCAATTAAAAAATTAATTTATTAAATTATTTAATCTTATATATTAATTTAAAATAATCTTAATATGTATGTAGTTTTAATGTTTAAACTTTGATACAATTAGTTCCAGAACGGCCGATAGAAAGCAGGCCTATTCACTTCTTCATTCTCAAAACAATTTAAAAGAAAGAAATATGTAATTTATTTATAAAAAATATATTATTTTAGTTGTATAAAATAATATACTGATCTGATATACTGTTTCTGATCACAAAAAGGAACAATCCATGCAACTTTAATGAAGTAAAGCACAATTCATCTGATTCAGTTTAAGAAATAAAACCATTTTTTTTTTCAATTAGATTTTTTTTTTTTAATTTATAGATGTTGAGGTTTAAAGGTTTATTAGAGCAAATAGTATAAAATTAATTGAACATTTATTTCGGTTTGCTTTTTCATAACTGATACAGGTGAATGATGAAGGGTAGGAGGTAAAGGTTAAAACATTGATGAGGCAGCGTCTTCAGAAGTCTCTAAGCAACGTTTATAGAAATCCGAAATTTATTAAGTAGAAATAAATTATGCACAATGAGTTTCTTCAGAAATATTTACATATGGTACCGACTTTAGATGAAGTAATCATTGGAACGTACATGCTGGCAATGGAGTCATAGTGACAACGAAGACTTATTTAACGAACGAAGAAGATTGGAACGTACGAAGACAAAAAAAATAGTTTGATCTAAAGATTTTTAAAATAAGTATGTATCACCAAAATGCGGACTCATATTTATACCAATAGATATATCTGTCATTTTAAACTTGTATGATATAAATGTAGTTCATTTATTACTCATATAAAAAGATAGAGGGAGAGAGGGAAATAGATATATGGAGAGAGGGAGTGAGATAGATATGGAGGGAGAGAGAAAAAGATGAAGGGAAAGTGATAGATGAAGAGAGGGAGGGAGGAGAAAATTGGAGGGGGAGAGAGAGAAAGAGAAGAGAGAGAAGAGAGAAAAGAGAAAAGAGAGAGAGAGAGAGAGAGAGAGAGAGAGAGAGAGAGGGCGGGAGGGGGGATGGATGGAGGGAGGGAGGGATACATTTACGAGCCATATACCAGTTTCCTTCTGGGACCTGAATGCCATTTTTTTATGCCAAGAATTAAACCGACTGAATTCCTGAATTCATGCAATTTTAACTTGTTCTTAGTGAAAAGAAAATTGTTTGCAGCTGAACTTGGAATCTATTTAGGAAGCTGAAATAGAAATAATAATTTGACTGATTTAATGTTTAGGGAACAATCTATTAGTTAACAAACTCGATTGGTTTCAATTATCGACAAATCGCCTCTGATGTTCGCTGTTTGAACTTCAATTAATCAACTTGAATTGCGCTTGTCTATGGATGTTAGAGAACAATTAGTTAGGGGGTAAGGTACCTCAGCATGTTGTTATTTTTCCGTTGACTAGTACTTGATTAGATGGTGTGGTTAAATAAATGGAAAACTGAATCCAAAGTACAATCTTTATGTTGCGCAACCTTTTGTAAGGATGTAGGGACGTCTACCACTACGTTCCTTGCGCGAATTATACTGTCACAAAATGACTTAAAAGTAATTGTAATTATAATTATATAATCTATTTTAATTACAAAAGGAGCCAGGTTAGCTCACTGGTTAACGTACTCGTCTCTGAACCAGTATATACGAGGTTCGATACCTATCTGGCCCTCGATTTATTCACGCGGGAGTTGAATAAATCTGAGTATGTCGTCCCTCTGGGAGGACGTTAAATTGTCAGTGCCGAGCCTGTACGATGTCAGGAACTCGTTAAAGATCCCTACAGAAAATGTACTTGAGTTATGAACAATTTAGGACTCCCAATGTAGAATGAACAGGCAATGTGACTCGCCCATTACTAAAAATGGGTGTAAAATAATAAATGAGTCACAATTTCCGCACCCTAGAATAGCACTAAAAAGTGATGCCTTATAAGTGTGGGGTTTGGAAAACAAACAACTTTTAATTATAAAATTGACATTGCCAGTTAGAATAACCCGTATTCAGGGAATTAAGTTAATTTACCAAAAGGTTTATATACAATGTATTTAATTAATTTATATTAAAGTAGTATACGAGGTGTGATTAAAAATGAAGATTACTTTTTGAATTTTGCGCAGTCTATAACAATATCTTTTTTTTTTGTGGTGGTGCACTCGTTACAATCATATGATCACAGTTAGTTTACAATCCATGTTTTCTCTGTTTTTTCCTAGCCAGACAATGCTGGTTGTGGCAGACTTATGCTTGCTTAGCCGTTCGCGATGTGGTAAGCCTTTCGATGCTTCTCTTCCTCCCTCTATACTTTTCCTTGTAACTCTTACTCTTCTGCTTACTTACTGATTTATGACTTTTAATAAGTCATACGAGGTATGATGCCTCGTATAATAAGCCAGGACCTACATACTTACTATAGGCTGGACAAAAAGGACATCGAATGAACATAAGCGAAGAAATTGAAAGTTACAAGCTTAACATAAAGGACACTATAATCAAACGAATAGACAAGACATCAAACAGACATTTTAACCCGACCTGTAATAACATTTAAAAGACGAAGCGAAGGACTTGAAATAGATGATGAGATGATAAATAAAAGAATACATTTTATAAGTAAATAATATTAAATAACAGAGTTAACTATATGGATACCATAGGTTTTAATGATCTAGATGACAGGGTAGGTTACATAAAGAAGAAATTCACAATCAGTTTCTCTTGAAGATGGGAACTACAAGGGCTAGAAACCGGTCGAGCTCTCCAGATATTAACTGTCATACCTCCATATACAAGGTATGATGGTTAATATTTATACTAATTATAATATTTCGAAATGGTTGTAATGTTATTAAATTGACTTATACGAATTCATATATTACCTTGGCTTTATAGCAATAAGTAGAATGTTTTATAAACTAAGAAGTCAAAATGGAGGGTTTGATTTTAACCTGAAAAAATGATTAATTCCTGATAAATTAGGACTTCTAAAAAATTTATAATTGATATAAACTAGACAATACAATTTTAAAAAAAAACTAAAAGTCGCAAATAACGGATAAACACACACTATCTGATTTTCGTTTTTACTGTTACACAATAACAGAAAGATAAAAGTCCTGCCATAGTGACGGTTCTTAAAAGATGTTTTTTTTTACGCTGATGTCGTTTTACCGAAAATTAGAACTGTAAGTGTGTTTCTCTGCTGATTTTGCATATTTTAGTTTATTTTTGAAACTATATAAATCTGATAGTGAGGATAATATATCACGTCTTCACCACAAGAAATTTATTTTACGACGCGTTTCGAACACTTAGTGTTTATCATCAGACACATTTCCTTGTGGTGATGACGTAATATATTTCCTTCACTATGATGAGTAAATACCACACAATAACTGATTGCATAGCTCGTGAGTATATAAATCTATCTATATACACATAGAAATAGGTATTTCTGATAGCTGTACAGTTTGAGCAGCGAAGTAGTGAGTTCCGTAAGCTGGAGTGTACATGACATGCGAGATGAACATCTCTTCGGCCTTTCCCGGATCCATGCCTTTGCGTTGGCGATGCAGAGTCACCAGCTCGCTTCTTGAACCTTTCTCGCCGGCAGGCAGGTAGTCTTCCAGCATGAAGTAGTCTCCATTTCCATGCTCCTAGACATCAAAATGATTAAATAAAAAAATGAACCTTACTGATGACGAATGAACTCGACAGCATGTGGAAGTCCATTGTCAAAACACAATCTCTTAGCAATTGAGATTAATTTGTAATTATAAGAACAATTAAGTTTACTTTAGATTAGGATGAAGTGGCCCTCCCACGAGAGAACACACATAGGCCTTTTGAGATACCACACAGTTAACATTCTACAACGAGAATACTAAATTTTACACAATTCAAGTGAATTTAGATTATCCCCCCCCTCCCCGATGTTACTTCACCTAGCCATTCGGAGGGGGTTAACATACCTGGGTATGATTAAGTGAGTTCTGAAACTCACTTCGTCATTTCAGAAGAGGATATATATTTCTAACTTTTGGTAGCAGTTCTTCATTAACACATATATTATTGGAAATGCCTTCAAACTTAGCCTATAACTGTTTCATAACAAACTCCTCAATATTTACAAATAATACTCTCGTACTTCGTATACATAGAGAAGTATATTTCCTACAGTCGAAATGTTTCGAAACATACTTTACTGTGAAGACGAAGTAACGAGAGTGTTAAGTTTTAGCAATATTTCCTTAACACATACGGTATTGAAAATGACACCAAACATAGCTGATACCTGTTTTTTAACAAGCTTTTTTTTTAAATAACGCTCTCGTTACTTCGTCTACCCAGTAACGAAAGTGTTATTCAGGAAAATTAGAAAACTTGTTAGGAAAAAGGTATAAACTAAGTTTAGTATAATTTTCAACAATTTATATTTACTAGAACCTCTTAGTAGGAGTGGCAGATTGTACGAGCAATTCACTTTACGAGCAGCCATTCATAAGAATTTTTGTCTTCCTAGGACAAGTAAGAATTCGTAGTACGAGCAACCATCTCGCTGACGCCTAGATGGTCTCCGTGATAAGTTTAGTAGATTAATAATTAATAATACATGATTATTTTTTGCATTTATACTATTCATATTACATGGATGGAACGGATTATTTATTTTTATATAATATTAACGCAAAAAATTGCTTACTTCATAATACAATACGAGCTCGGTCTGAGGACCTGTATGTATGGTCTGAGATATACCAGTATATTCTCGCAGACGCACATGTGTGTGTTTATCACGATTTCCAGCTCACAATAGCTGAGTCAAAGGTGAAGTCCAAGTTACAACAGTTATCCGGGTTTATCGACCAAAGCAACCCTGGATTTCTCTCGTTAAATCCTGAATCATTAAGGTCCATCCAATTCCGAAGATTCATCTCTGCTTGCTCAAACCTCTTAGTTAATAGACGCCCTTCACTTCATTTATTATAAAATTCAACCTACCTTAATATTAACCAAAAATATCTGACACTTTTAAAAGCTAATATAATAGTACGTCAAACTTTATTTTTAACTAAAATCCCATATATACACAATTTATACTTCACAATCTCAACTGACAGTCACGTACTTAACTCGCGCTAAAGACACTGAGCAGTACGTAAATCATTCGACCAAATATTACCAGCATCATAACAACAACTAATACATTTATTCAATTTGTTATTAGTTTATATCCGTTAAAAATAATATTTCGTGTGAACAGAAAATACTAAGAAATAATTAATACTTCAGTGACATAATATCAAAAACCAGGGTGTAAGATTTATTAAAATTTGCTAAACTGAAAGGAATGCATTGGTCTGTATGACTTACAAATGGTTCGACAAGCTATGTCAGGGGAGGAGGAGGAGGGGAGAGGGGGGAAAGGGTTGGAGGGGGAAGGGTGGAGGGGAGAGGGAGGGGGAGGGAGAGAGAGAGAGAATAGAAAGCAATATAAATATAAATTACACTAAAGTAAGCCTTTCCTTTTGAAGTAATGGCTGAAAGAGTGCGACATTATAAACAGATTCTTCAATTAAACAGGTCAGTTTTGTCATATTTCTCCAATAACTCGGGAGGTTTGTTTAAACCGAAAGAAATACACCGCAGTTTGGGCACAAGGTAGATGTTTTCACAACTAACCACTGGCTACTATACTCATTGTCTGTATATCGCTTTGAAGTAGATCTGTAGTGACCTTGTCACTGCACTACCCAAGACACTCTTAAGTAGTTGCTAGGAAGGCGGTTTTAGCTAGACGTCGTTGGAAATGTGGTTTAAATCTTCCATCAGCCCGCCTTGTCTAATCATACTTGGCACTACAACAAGAGTGAATAAGAAATTGCACTACGAAAGAGAACATTGCTAGAGAACTCTATCGTCATGGGGTTATTTATGGTTGAAGTACCATTTCTTTTTTATTTTTAAGCCGAGGTGTCTTCAGGTCAGTACAGTGAGAGGTCCCTACAGGCCAACCTCAAAGCGATATACAAACAATGAGCATATCACTAATAACTCTATGAGTATAGTAGCATGTAGGAAGTTGTGAATCACATCTGCCCTGTCGCTGAACTTTGACAGACTTCTGTTTAACTAAACCTCCCAAGTCATGGGAGAAATATGACAACATTGGCTTGTAATATGTTACCCCACCTGGTAAATAACACAAGCTGCTGACCATCACACAGAAATGCTATATTTTGGTTGACAGCAGGCCTACCTTAAATATCAATCTCTTATAAGTGTACGTAAGGAGGAGTGGGGGGCACTAATGTCCACCTACTGTTAAATAAAAATTATAATAGTAATTCAAAGCTACTCCGAGAAGAATTTAATAAACTAATTGTAGTCATCTGGTCGAATTGTTGTTAACAACCAAGCAGTGTTCATGCATGGACTAATGGTCTGGATGAGGCCATATCTAGAGTAAGTGAACCATGAAGCAATGAACAGATCAAACGATAAACCCTACACAACGCTGAGGGAATTTTCCACTAGTAATATCAACGGTTCATGGAATTACTATCACTAGAGTAAACACGTATTGCTAGGTATCAATAGCTTTGTTGTGTATGCCCTATCCAGCGACCACACTTATAGGCTTACATCTTTTAGAACCTAAGGGTTCCATTTTTATATAAAATATAAAAGTATGTTTCAACTATTTTATTTCATTAAAATATTTAAAATGTTAATTCTTTTCGGGACCCACTTTTTGCGAAAAGAAGAGGCCAGAGTATATAGTGGCTTAATCTTTAAACTGACTAGCTTTTCTGGATGATGCAGAGAAGTACATCGATTCCCTTACCCTTCGTTTATTTATCAAGTCTAGATTTCACAATTCTAACATTACCAACTTTCAAACGATTGTACTGTTTAATGTGAGAGTGTTAATAAGATACTAATTGGATATATTTAAAGGTATGTTGAACTTTATGTAGCTTGTCTGTAATGTTTTGTACCCTGAAAGGATTACAGAGATAGCTAAAATATATAGATTTCAGTAAATGCAGAAATCGTATTTTATTTTCATTCATGTAACATTAGATAGCATTAATAATAGTTATTAGATAACCATAATAGTTGATTCACCTTTTAGAAGGAAAAACTTGAAATCTGAGAGGGTTCATCCGTGTTCTTCATTTTTTTGGTGGCGTTTAGATAATATCCAGATACGCTATATTATCACACCACAAAACCCTTTGAGATATCACACATCAGGTAGATTCCGTACTACAATGGACACCTCTAACAAGTACCTGACACCCTAAAGTTCAATACTGAAAGCATTAAGTCTTTTCTTGGAGATGACTTAAACAAGGTTTTCCATCTTCTACATAAAATATCTCGTTTTCGATCACAAGCAAGCACTCTGCTAGAAGACTACATCTGACCTCTCTATACTTTAGTGTTGCCATAAAAATTTAATACTAGTTGCACATGTTATTAGCTAGACAACGCATTATATTTTATTTTTTAGGTGTAATAATGTCATTCATGGTTTTCAAATTTCATGAATTGAGCAGGAAAAGCATGTCATAAACTTAGACGAGCAAAGCTTCCGCCCTCTTGGGGAACGCTCATTATACGGCGATAATATATAACACCATTCAAACAGAATTAGCAGAAATACCAGTCTACCTTAATGACACTATTATCCAGGGATGTTGTAGAAAACACAATTGTTTAAATTAATGTGTTTTGAAACAACCGTTGTAACACTGACAAATATTCCTATTGTGTTTGAACATTTGCTGCTGGGCAATGAGTTTTATGAGCGAAGTCTGAAGGTTTCACGTCTTTCATAGATGTTGCTAAAGTTATTCTTTGCTTGGTAACCAGACTTTCTTTAAATGACTGATGATCAGTCTCAGAACAGACTGGAAGAATGGAGAATATAAACCATCTGATGGAGACATTGTGTAGTGTACAGATTGTCTTACGTCTAACACATAAGTAACTCCAAGTCTCTGTGACTTTAATACAAGGGTTTCAAAATGGCTGTTACTGACTCCTGGGTTTTCAATAATAGTTTTCTAAGTGGTGAATTAATACATGAGAGTCGAATGAGGTGCATTAATGCTAAGGAAGATCAGTTGAACTGATGACAATGGAGATATCACAATAAACATTTAAAATAGGGGTATGATTTATATTACATATGATCCGAGGTATAAATTGAATTTAAACTTATCCTGTGACACTGTATGAATGCGTTGATCAGAATATTTGATATATATTATCTATAACAAATTTTCGCAACAAACACGTAAAATAGATCAAACCACAGTCAATAATTCGGAAATGGGACTCAAACCTTTCAACCAAAACTCTGGATAGAGTCACATTCAAATTAATTCCATTTCTGAATTTCTTACTGTGATTCAAACTTTAATATTTATGTATGTCATAGATACATGAAAAACTGCATCTGGAAAGTGCACTAGTATTTAATATAAAATTTTCTATTTCTCAACATTAATAGTGAGAAAATTGATTTCAATCATTAAATATACCAGAAGAATCAATGAGAGGTACATTTTTTTTATGAATACATCAACTGTTTAAGTAAATCGGAAGCAACTTCTTTGAACTAAGAATAAGGAAATATGCAAGAATAGCCATTATGACCGTGTTTGTAAATGGGTTATTGTTGTAAATATGCCATACATTCGCTGCTTGGACCAAGAAGCTTATTGAGCTTCTATAAGGCTGGAATGTTGGAACAGGACCGATCTTCAGTAACTCATGAGTAGTTAATGAAGACGAATGAAGTGTCTTGTTCACCTTAAGCAGTGCATTACACACCATATCGCTACTTAGTGCAGTAGCTCTGCGAGATGTCACACCTTCATTCATAACATCAGATGCCTGATTTTCAGTAAGATTGCTCTTTTCCTCAATCTCAATCCACAATCACTCGCAAGTAACTGATAGTCTGCTGTCAGATCCACTTCTCCTAACACTTTAACATACTGTAGTCCATTTATCATAAGACTTTAATACTCTGTTCTGAGTTTGTTTTAATGGAAACTATTCAATCTATTTAAATAACAACGTCAGTTTACTGTAGGTTATGTTAGGTGGCAGTGGCAGTCCCACAGGGGTACACACCTACGGCGAACATAGGCCCTTTATGATACCACACAAAGGGGATTGATTCTACATTGGTAGTCCTAAATTTTACCTAACCCAAATGTATTTATAGTAGGAATCTTTAACCTGTACTTAAAATATACTTTACTTTACTGGTTCTTTACTTTAACGGTTCGGGACCGACAGCTTAACGTCCTCTCCAAGAGATGGCTTGCTCAGATTTATCTGAGCAACTCCCACGTGAATAAATCGAGGGCTAGAGGGGGTATTGAACCCCAAACCCAGCAGTTCTTAGACGAGCACGTTGTAACTGAGCTAACCTGGCCCCTCTGTTTACTGTAACTTCATAGTTAAATACTATCTTTTGCTTGTTTAGATATTACAGGACTGTTTGATTTACGTCAACTTCTATGGAAGTACCAACCAATATATTATTTTTTCACGTACTGGCAAGTCATTCCGGCTTTGCACCGCTGAACACAAAATAACAACTAATTTTACAGATTTTTTATTAGGGATGCTTATGCACGTGTATCGTCACTTCTATATATTGTAGAATATTTTCATTTTTTTCGTTTCATTTTCTTTTGCAATAATTAAAATTTGAAATAGAAACACATTAATTAATTCATACCGATAGATGAAAAGTTCATAGCAATCACCAGTAATTGAATGCCCGTTTTCAATTTTAACAGTGAATTGAAAGGCAAATAGAGTAAAACATCATCAGATCATAATATAAGAAAAAATAATATGAGATTAGCATTAAGAATTCCTGCATTATTCATCGATAAACGTCAAATTTTCACGCTTTTAAGTTGATTTAGCATTTCGTGTCACAGAAAAAAAATTTTAAAATAAAAATTGTAAATAAAAAAAATAATTTAATAATCTAGATTTTTAGGTAAACTATAAAGATAGGTTTTGAATATTTCAGTATTTATATTTGATTGTAAATATCTTAAACTTTTATTGTTTATGACGTTTGCGAATGCAGATGGCCAGGCAATCTGAAAGGTCACCGTGTAGAGATCGTTAGTAAGGACAGGGGCCAAGGTAGCCCAGTGGCAACGGGCTTCAATGAGCAGGTCGTCCCCCGAGAGGATGTTAAGCCGTCAGTCCCGAGCTTGTACGATGTCAGGAACTCGTTAAAGATCCCCACTCTAAATACACTGAGTAAGGAAAATGTAGGACTCCCAATGTAGAATGTTCATTCTTATCAGAAAGGGGCAGTGTTCGGTTTGTGTGTGTTCTCTTGTGAGACTGCCCTAGCCACCCAACATAAGTAACGACACATATTTCATCTCACAGTATCTGACACACATAAGTAGGGCCTCTTCGTCGAGACTCTTTGTATAAATCATATACTAAGCCACTATGCAATGCACACGTATAACATATAAATTAAACGTGTATTTCAAAGAATCCTGGTTCAAGTAGATTCAGAGTATTTATGATTATGGGGGAAAGTATTCTGTTGTTTACCAGATAGTAATAACCAGCATTCAGTATGATCGGAAATAATAAAGAAAAACAGTTCTTTGGCCCATTAATATATTCATCTAGATCACAGGTTTCAAACATACGGCCCGCGGGCCGAATCCGGCCCACCTGGGGGTTCAATCCGGTCCGCGGGATAAATCTGCATTATTATAAAAAAAAGTAGTTTACTCTAATTTGCTTTAAAACCTGCAGTTCTTATATTATCCACCAGTGTTTTAGTATGCGCTGTATTATCCAATTTTCCTTTGATCTCGCACCTTAACCAGCGAGATATCAGTGTCAAAATGGATAATAATGGATACAGAGTGTCGGATTTTAGTAAAGATTTTTATAGTTGACTTATTCTTCTTTGTACTATTTATTAGTATTAGTAACTGGTACAAAGAAAAAGGTAGACTTATTGCTAGCTATTGCAAAAATGTAATTTTGTAATTAACTTGCTGGCACGGCCCGCTTGAGATCAAACTAAGCTGTATTCGGCCACCAAACCGAAATGAGTTTGATACCCCTGATCTAGATAATGGACTTATGAATCAGAATAGAATAATAATGGTGACTGTCTAAATGTTTATGAATAGCAACAACTTTAAAATCATAATTTCCGTTTTAATTGTGTACATATTCAGCAGAACCTCGTAGTACTAGTGCCTCATTTTATGTGCAATTTGTCTTAACGAGCAGCCACTCATAACAATTTATATCTCGTTGTCATACTCATAACAATTTTGTACTCGTATGACGAGTACAAATTCACAGTTGAGCGACCGTCTTCCTCACGCCTAGATTACAGTTTCCACCAATATTTAAGGTCTCCATTTTAAGCTTAGTAGATTAATAAAACATGATTATTTCTTGTATGTATTTTTATTATTCAAATTACATTTTTAAGCAACCTACCTCTAAATACATTTGAGTTAGGCAAGATTTAGGACTGCCAATGTAGAATCAATCTTCATTGTGTGGTATCACAAAGGGCCAATGTTCTGCCTGTATGTTCCCTTTGTTTGTAACTTTGCATTAGAATGTTAGATTGATTGATTGATTGTTTATTCTTTATAATTGGACCGTTTCTATTTAATTTCAATGACAGAAATTGCTTCCTAAATCGCAACACGAGCTCGGTCTCTGAACGAATTCTGTACATGCGTTTGTTTTCTCAATATTAATAAAAAAATTTTTATGCCTCTTTAATGACTTTAAGGTTGTTCATTAATTTCTTTAGTTTGTTATATCATAATAAACAATATGGTTTAAAAAATTTAATGAAGAAAACCGATAAATAATGTCACGGGAAAATTACATGTGAAACATAATTAAGTGTAACAAACTTACCACGGTGTCGTAGTCACCGAATTCTGCCTGAAGAGCAAGTCCACTCAGCACCATCATTTCGTTTTTACTGCACAGAACAAGGTTGTCCAGGAAGTTTCTACGAAGTTGCAGGTACAGAAGATGTTTCCATTCCCAATTACTGGAAAACCATAATAATTTTTTTAATGATAAATCTAAATATGGAAAAATTGTTGACGAATAATTAAGCTAAGATATCGATTTACGTAATGTAATGTACAGTTTTACGAATATGACCATTTTCTTATTATCAAAAATTTTGTTGTATACCATTTTATGTGCTTTAAAACAACATGCCAAGATTACAGGATTCCTTTTGTTGTCTTCCCTTAGAGGGTCCAAGGTTAGACTAGGGGCAACGTTCTCGCCTCTGAACTGGTAGATCCGGGGTTCAATAACCACTCCGGTCCTCGATTTATTCATGCAGGAGCTGAATAAATCTGAGCATTCGTCCTTCGGAGAGGGCATTAAGCCGTCGCTTCCGAGCCTGTAGGATGTCAGGTACTCGTTAAGGATCCCTACTCTAAATACATTTGAATTAGGTAAAATTTGGGACTAACAATGTAGAATCAATCTTCATTTTGTAGACTCACAAAGGGCCAATATTCTGCCTATGTGTTCTCTTTGTTTGTAACTTTGCTTTAGGATGTCTATTTGATTGATTGCAGACTCCCCGCCCATCCAAATACACTTGTTAATACTCTACTCAATAACAACACCTTCTAATCATCAGAAGCATTTAAAATACTTATATAACAAGATATATAACAATAAAAAAAGATAATATATATATATAACCATGAGAGTTTCTCTCAAAGTAAATTAATAAATGGAGAAAAAAATCCATTGTACCGGGTGAACATGGTTACTATTCAGAGACATCAGTGCATTTAGACGCACGCATATGTTACCGTGGTGAACCTAACAGCTGTTATTAACGGACCAGTCTACCAAAGAACACCTATCTACTATTCAGTGAACACCATTACAACTCACATATATGACCATTCAGAGACATACAGAGCAATTTGACTCGCAAAACCATGCACAGATCACTCAGTGAGCTAGAGTGTAACTTGGCACATATTAATATATATATATATATATATATATATATATATTAGTGAGAGTCCTTCTTTATATCAGGTATTAAAAATCTTCCTCTGATTGTGTACGTAATTTCGAAAGAATAAAGACCTAAGGGACTTGGTGATAAATCAAACGAACTTCTAATTCAGACTCCAGAAAGAGAGAGAGAGAGAGAGAGAGAGAGAGAGAAAAGATGGTGGAAATGAGGGAAAAAAGGAAGGGAGAGAGAAAAAGAAAGAAAACGAGAGAAGGAAAGGAAGAAAGTGAAACATAAAAAGAAAGAGTATTGTTCTTCACGGTAGACGGAGGCGCGTCTATAAGAAACAGTGGTAAATAAGGAAAGACATGCGAGATACATTTAAAACACATAACGTTGATAGCATTCAAGCCTTCACAGTCGTGTGAACTCAAACATTCCTTGGGTAAGCACTCAGCAGATATTTATACTCTTATTCGCACTGTCACAGTAAACACATTGGCGTAAGGAGGTATGATTAAAGGTCTCTTGAAGGAAGCTTCCTGTTTGTCTTAGCATTTGCTCGAATAGGGCTAAAAGCAAAACCAACATTTACCTAGCCTTCACGCAAGGTAATCGCCGCGCAATAATATGTATCGGCGACTATTAAACTTGGCTTAGACTGAACAAAACATTACATTGAAAACTACTGTACGTCATTAATTAAAAATTAATATTGTACTAAAAATAACCAAAGAACGAATTTCAATGCATTAAATATCATTCTAAGTTATGCGTTAATCGTTGGTTTTTATATATTAGTAAATGCTGGGATCAATTAAAGTAATCCATTTGTAACTATATCTTAAAAAACTTTCCCCACATCTCATGAATCCATTCTTATAATTTTTCTTAATTTTTTAAATAACTTGATAATGAACTAATTTAATAGAGTATTGAATTAGTTTAATAGAATAATTAATTAATCTTATTTTACTATTTAATTTTTTATTATAAAATTTTTTTTAATTTTTAATTATTTTATTTTTAATTTTTATTAGAGCTCATCCTTTTTTTTTACTCTGTTCAGCCTTCTCATTTACTCTGTTTCGTTTATTTATTATTTGTCTTCTTATTCCCTATACTATATTTAATGTTAAATTGATTCTTGTTTACCTTATTCTTTTGGAAAGCGAGCGCGTACGGCAAAATTGTTGTTCCCAGGTCGTTTCTACACCAGTGCGCTTGGTTTCTCTTATATCTCCTGACGATGCAAATCGAAAATTAGATGCTGTAACTGTGTGCTTTTAATTCCTATATGTTTCTTTATATAAATTGAACTTCATATATATATATATATATATACATATAATATATATACAATATATGAACAGATTCAATAATATATCGACCGTTTGATAGAATAGTGTGTTCTTTAATCGGGGTTCGGTCAATTTCCAGGATAAAAATCAACTCTCGTTGCAACGTTATAAAATATTCAATAACGTTATTTAAATTGCCAACGTTATTTAAAAAGGTTTTAAATAAAACCGAAACGTTGGCAACGAGAGTTTGATTTTTTTATCCTGGAAAATTGACCGAACCCCGATTAAAGAACACACATATATATATATACACCAAACAATGATCAAACCACAATATGGAAAGGGAAAAAAGACTAAGATCTTTCAACCGTAACAAGCGGTCTTCGTCAGAGTCAAAAACCCAACTGAGTTTTTGATCCCAATCTCAGTTGGGTTTTGACTATGACGAAGACCACTTGTTACGGTTGAAAGATCTTAGTCTTTTTTCCCTTTTAATATTGTGGTTTGATCATTGATTGTTCACGTGTTTATGTGAAACCGTGTTATTTTATATACTTATAGACAGGATAGTAACAGAAAACATAATAAAGGAATACCTGTTAACAAATAAATAATAACGAATTTAGCTGTATCTGAAGTAATAATTGAACTTTGATATCGATTAACTTTCCAAGTGAACAAGATAATTACAAACCCCCAACATTAATTTTAGCACTGAACTTTAAACAAAGCTTGCTGGAATATATTAACTTAAAGGAATCAACATTCCAGAATACATAATATAACTGAAATAATGCGATAATATCTAACACCAAGTTATTAATACAATAGTTAATTAATACAATCCTAAATTAATTAAACGCATGTATAGTTCATAAATACTGAAGTGAGGAGAAAGCCTTTGATTAAATTTCTTTGACTTCAGTGCTGTGCTGAGACTAGAAGAAAGAGTGGCTCTTTGCCGTCGCTCATCTTATTTGTGTGTTTACTGCAATGCCAGGTTATCCGACAAGGGAAATCTTATTTTCTCTATTAGGATTGTTCACTGAGCGACGCTACCAAAATCACTAAGCGATAGTCAAGGGGAAGGAAACAAATAAGAAACATGGCGTCATGTGTAAACACAACATAGTAAGTCTTTGCAGAAGTAATTCATGATTTTGTCAAGTTTATTAGAATAGGAATTTTTTTTTACAAGTACCTGACATGTACAGGCTTGAAATCGAATGTTTTATGTCTCTTCAAAGGGAGGTTGTGCACAAATTATACACATCTCATCCATATATGACTTAAAAAATCTAGGTTAATGCCAAGGTAAGAACCATATGCAAATAGACCATGTGTTATATTATGACAAATCTCTATTTACTAAATAAATCTATTCCATCTGTCGATCCTGGAGTGAAACAATCCTATTCACGTAACCCGCCTATAGCTACAACGTCTTCCAAACAACAAATGAGCTAAAATCTCTACTTCTGATAGAAGAGTACTGAATGTGGAAGCCTCTAAATATAGACTTGAAAAGAACACCAGCATGCTGCCCAATAGTTACTGACTTAATCGAAAGTCAGCCCTGGGAGGATTCTATGAATTCACCGTTATTAAGTAATACTTTATTAATTGTTGGCATTGTTTGGCAAGATTCCACTTTTTTTATCTTCTTCTCCTCTTTTACTCTGAGTTTCTTAGTGTCTACCGTCCATTCTTCATAAGGTCAAGTCGATTTACTGAAATAATATATATATATATATATATATATATATATATATATATACAACTAAAAAATGATTGATCGGGATGCGGTCAGTTTCTTCCACTTTTTAATTCAAACTCTCATTGCCGACGTTTCGATTTTATTCAAAAATTCACAGATGGAATAGATTTATTTAGTAAATAGAGATTTGTCATAATATAACACATGGTCTATTTGCATATGGTTCTTACCTTGGCATTAACCTAGATTTTTTAAGTCATATATGGATGAGATGTGTATAATTTGTGCACAACCTCCCTTTGAAGAGACATAAAACATTCGATTTCAAGCCTGTACATGTCAGGTACTTGTAAAAAAAAATCGAAACGTCGGCAATGAGAGTTTGAATTAAAAAGTGGAAGAAACTGACCGCATCCCGATCAATCATTTTTTAGTTGTATATCTGTCACACGGTCGAGAAGTTATTAGTGTTTATATATATATATATATATTTATATATATATGCATGAGAGATTAAATTTTCTGCCTACTTTTGTCTTGATCAGTTTTTTGGATTTCTTTTCCAAATTTCGTATTAGTCCTTTAAATTCTCCAGGAACTAGGTATGTTAACTCACCATATGATTTTCTGTCCAATTTTAATCGTACTTATCATTACAGACGTTTCGGTCTTCATTGACCATCTACAGTGTTATTTTTGAATACATATCCATAGTATCTTAAAAACTATTTAACAATTTTATCTAAAACTTAATTTTAACACTCAAATAACACGCTAGAAATATAAAGTAAACATTAAAACTTGCATGTTGCAATCTCACATGTATAAATGAATGACTGTTCCCCAAATATACGAATATATATATATATTGTAAACAGGAAAACGATCCAAAAGGACAACAAACGTTTTACGGTAAATCACAAACACAGAAGAAAGGAACAAACACACTTACCGTCTCTAATTTTCGGTTGAACCGTCATCAGGAGGGTTGAGATAGGGACACCAAGCGCACTTGTGAAGCGACGGTTGGAGACCCAACCCAGAGTCTCCAACCGTCGCTTCACAAGTGCGCTTGGTGTCCCTATCTCAACCCTCCTGATGACGGTTCAACCGAAAATTAGAGACGGTAAGTGTGTTTGTTCCTTTCTTCTGTGTTTGTGATTTACCGTAAAACGTATATATATATATATATATATATATATATATATATGTTCAAAATCGAGGATAGGTAGCACACAAAGTAAACAAACACACTTACAAACTCAAATATTTGGGATTCCGTCTTTAGGGAAGAGAGAAAGGGAGACCAAGCACGTTGTAGACACAACGGCTAGTAGCCCCTTTTATTATATATATTATAGGTGTGTGTTATATAATCGGGATTCGGCCAATTTTCTAGGTTCAAAGATCAAACTCTCCATTAGATAGTACAATTATTCTATCAAACGGTGGATATATTATTCAATCTGTTGTACCTATACATATATATATACATTTTTCAACAGAATTGATTGAAAAACATATTCGACCTCCTGAATGATTCAGTTTTATGGAGGGTTTCAGATTAAATATATAACTCTTTCCAAGACTTCTAAGGAATATCATGTATTTAAAAAATGTTGAATGTTTAACTTGTAAATCCATTCCCGTCTTTAATAAAAAACGAGTTTCTTTCTTTTTAAAAGAATTGAATTTAAAAGCTTCCCTCATCGAACTGTGATTCTTAAGGATAAACATAACTTAACAGTCTTATTGAGTTAATACTTGTGGATTTTCAGGTGTGGAAATACTTTTACCTCTGCCTTATGCTTTCTTTGTAAAAAGAAGACAAAATTAAAAACATCGTTTTATCTGTTGTAATTTATTTATTTCTTTATGATTAGGAGTTTTCACTACTTACTGACTAAACCCAAACATCTCGATTTTCTAAATATTTTTTTGAACTTTATTTTACACAGTCACACCAACGTAAATGTAACATACCAGTCACTATGATAAAAGAAATATATACACGTCAAGAAAAATAAATGAAGGCAGGATTGACGAAATAATCCTGCGACTGTACTTCCTGGTGTGAGAAATAAGTTATACAAATTAGATTAATTTTATAAGTCACTACAATAATTTACACCAATAAATCACTAGGCCACTTTCACTTCAGACGTCTTTGGGGATTTCCTGGAATATTTGTTGAGGAAATGTTTAGGACTAAGAGATTTTTTAAATATGAATAATGCTTTTTAAGGACACCATTTACTTCCGTATGTGGTTTCAATAGGATACTTTATCCTCACTAAATAATAAATCAGAAACTATCAATTCATTTAATACAATACTATAACTATTCTTCTTGGATTGACACCCGTCTTTCTAGCGGTAAGTAGAAAGTATGGTACATACCATTCATTGATGCCGTCAGATTATTACTGCTGACTCGAGTTAGATATAGTCCTCAGAATATATATATATATATATATATATCCACTTAAAATTCGAAAAAACGATCCAAACTGGACGCAAATCAGTTCACAAACGAAGAAAAGCAACACACAGAGAAAGAGACACTTCTCTTGTGTCCCAGGGAAAACCCTGGGTTTTCCTGCCGTTGTGTTTCCGGCGTGCTTGGTCGCCCATTCTCTCTTTTCTCCTGAAGACGGATCATCCGAAAATTGGAGTTTGTAAGTGTGTCTCTTTCTCTGTGTGTTGCTTTTCTTCGTTTGTGAACTGATATATATATATATATATATATATATATATATATATATATTTTTTCGTTGGAAATACGATCCAAAACGGACAAATATAGTTCAATATAAACAAAGAAACATAGAGAAATCAGAAGAACACACTTACAGTCTCACTGAGACTGTAAGTGTGTTCTTCTGATTTCTCTATGTTTCTTTGTTATACTATTGAACTATATATATTATATATATATATATAATATATTATTATATATATTCACACTTCACTCCATCTTCCCATAACCAGTCCTTCCCTGTTGCTAAGGACTGCTCATAGTACATCCAAAAATTGTGTTTACAAATTGGACTGTACTCGTTGTGATGCGTTCTACGTAGGACTGTCCTCTAACAAGCTCAGCCTCCGTATGAACGGTCATAGAGCATCCGTTAACAACAACTCCAATTCACCTGTCGCCATACACGCCAAATCCCACGGTCTGTCTTTTAACGACTACTTCAGTGTGCAGATTCTGCGTCAGATTCCCCCCGGTGATAATACCGTGACCCTTAGAGCCTCTGAGGAGGCTCACATCTGGTTGCTCGGGGCGCGCAGTGCACCTGGACTTAACCTTAAAAGATAATTTTTTTGTACTTTTTTTCCAGTATTCTTTATTCTCTAGTACTTATTTCTTTTTTCCTCTTTCGTATATTTTGTGTATATCTATTTTGTCTTCTTCACTTACTACTAGTTTGTTTTATCCTATTTTATTTTTCTAAATTCTTATTCTTAACTAGTTTCCCATACTTACCCTTTTATTCAGTCTCTATCTTTTATTTACTAAAACAACCAATGCAAGTTTTTTGTATTGTATTTATTTTTATTTATTTATTTTTTCTTCTTTTCTCTATCATTATTTTTGTTTCTTATAGTTTGTTTTTATCTTATATTGTTTATAATTTTTCACCTACTTATAGTTTTACCCAACCAGAACTGCTTATCTGAGCTTCTGTTTATATCTTCTCCTAATTTTATACTTTAAGACCGGGTACGGTTGACAGCACTGGCGGTTGCCGGGTTGGTTACTTGCCGTTGCGCCTACAACGTGCTTGGTCTCCCATTCTCTTTTCTCCTGAAGACGGATTACCCGAAAATTTGAGTCTGTAAGTGTGTTTCCCTACTTTGTGTGTTGTTCTTTGTTAATCTCGAACTTGTATATATATATATACATATATACATATATATATATATATTTCGTTTTCGTTGTGGCCAAACTGCACATATTCTGTGAAGTTGGCTTTCGTCTTCTCGCCGTGCAACTTCCTTTCTTGAGAGCAACCGTTAAATTAGTTGAAATATTGAAATAACAATATAATATAATATGTCGAAATATTGAATCTGAGTCCTAGTATCTGTTTTTCATTCGTGTTTCTTCAAAATTTCAGTATATATATAAGCAAGTAAGTTGTTACTTGCCGTTGCGTCTACAACGTGCTTGGTCTCCCTTTCTCTTTTCTCCTGAAGACGGATCACCCGAAAATTTGAGTCTGTAAGTGTGTTTCCTTACGCTGTGTGTTACTCTTCTTGAATTTTGAACTCGTGTATATATATATATATATATATATGAAGTTTAAACCACAATGGGAAAAGGGAAACAATAGAAATAAATGATCTGAGGCCTTTCAATTTATGTCATCAGAGAGCAAACAAAGTAAAAACTGAGAAGTCAACAGAAAAGAAATTATATATATATCGTTAAATTTCACAGTAGCTTCTGTGTTCACGACCTTAATGCTGGTCTGCTCTAATCTTCGGACTACCTTCCTAAGGGGCTGGAGTATGTTTCCAAGTCATGTGACCGAGAGTCATGACACACTAACTGACTTTATCTGCCCGTGAAAAAGGTTTTAAAATAAAACCAAGACATCGGTAACGAGATTTCGATTTTTAACCTAGAATTATGTAATACACCTATATATATATATATATATATATATATATAACTTAAAATAACAGTGACACATAGAAAGAAACATAACAATTAGGAGCCAACTTTCAATATTTTGACAGTCCTGGCGGTCGTTCTGAATTGACGTAGGGACGACAATCAGCTGAAGAACTCTCTGGTTAAAGGGCTAAAGTAGTCCTGCAGCGAAGGAAAAAAATAAAAAAAACACAAAGAACCAAGGAGTTATAGCCATGTGAAAGGTCTATGTCAATAACCACGCTTACTCTTATAGTAATAAGGAAAAAAATATGCTGGCAGGAAAAGGGAGAAGGGCTAAAGTTGACGCCAGGGTTGCGCGTCTGACACGAATTAGTAAGCTTGTTTTGTTTTCAACAAGACAGCCCAGGATAAATCCATGAATTACTACAATTTTAACTTTCCACATATATTGAAAAACTTTCAGGCGACAATAAATTTGTCTTTAAATAGGAGAAAAAAAAGCCCCTTCTGGAAACAAAGGAGAAAAAGGTTTGTTTCGGTGCCAGAATTAAAGCTGACAATACACTTTGCTTTAAGTAGAACATTCTAATATAATTATTGAGTAAGAACAATGCGAGTGTATTGGGAGTTTGTGTAAATAAAACAATTTAAAAGGAATGGCCTTGGGGAGGGGGTTGATTGATGGACGAAGGGAGAAAGAAACAATCTCTTACCCTCAGAGAACAATACTGACCTTTGAAATAAGATATTTTACCCTTAACTAACCGTGGTATCTTCATTATAACTTTAGTTTAATTTAGGAAAAACTCAATTATCACATCATATTGAAACATTCATAAAAATTATTATACAACTTTATTGGTAGATTATAGACAAAAAAAAAATATGGTATATCAAAGTACACAACATTACAAAAACAATATAGACTAGGTTAGAATAGGTTACAGGGGCGGTCCCACAAGGGAACACACAGATGTCAAACATTGGCTGTTTGTGATATCACGTAATGAACAGAGATTCAACATTGGAAGTCCTAAATTTAGGCTAACTGAAGTGTATTTAGGATAGGGATCTTTAACGAGTACTTGACATCGAACAGGCTCGGTACGGACGGCTTATCGTCTTCTCTGAGGGACGACGTGCTCAGATTTATTCACTTCCCAGAGAATAAATCGAGATCCAGAGTGGCTAATGAATCCCGGTCAACCAGTCCATAGGAGAGCATGTTGCATTCAGAAGCCAGATAATCTCCGTCCTTCTGCATAACTTTTGTGCTACAATCTTAGTTTTTATTTTGTTTGCTCTCTGATGACATACATTGAAAGGCATTTATTTCTATTGTGTTCATTTTTCCTTGTGGTTTAAACTTCATGTATTGCTGAAGGAACACTTCATTCATGTGTTTACTTATTGTAATTCTTCGGGGAAGTTGGGTTTTGACTCTGACAAAGACCGCCTGTTGCAGTTGAAAGATCTTAGTTTTTTTTCCCATTTCATATTGTGTATTGATCATTTATACTTATTACTGACTTATCTGTTTATCAGTTTTCTGACTTATTACTATTGTTTTGACGTTATATATATATATAGAGTTAGCTTCAGCTACTCAAAGGGACTACTTCTACCCAATGACGACAACTGTCGAAATATCGTTGTGAGTCTTTTGTGTGTGTCTTTATTTGTTTTTCTCTTTCCTGTGTGAACTAGTAGTCCTGTTGGACCATTTCAAGTTATATATATATATATATATATATATATATGTCGTCCCTCCGTCAATTCACTTCTTCTCCTGAGGACGACCGCCATTACGGTCGAAATATTGAAAAGTGAGTCTTTGTTGTGTTTCTGTTTATGTGTCACTGCTTATTTTAATTGTTATAATATATATATATATGTAAAAGTTGGGAGCAGTCCTTTTCAATACATGCTTTTAAATGGATGTCTGTTTCCACTTGATTTAATTTTGTCTTATATTTTCCAAAATACGATTAAGAAAATGAGTTTTTTCTGAGTAAAAAAAATTTGTATTTTGAAATATAAGACAAAATTAAATCAAGTGGAAACAGATCCAGTTTTAAAAGCATATATATATATATTACTATATATAAACACGATATGCTAAAACTATTTCGCAAATATTCCATGTTTTTTCAAGCAGGTTTTAGCAAGAGCAACAGTATGTCTTTGTAAGTTGTTACAAGCGGTATATTGAAAGTTGACTATTTACAAGAAATGTCCGATGAAATGAAAACAAGTAGCTCAAACAAAGGGCTCGACTGAAACTGGTTCTTAATTACACTTGGGCTTGTCAATACTCGCCAGTCGATTGCCTGGCCTCCATCAGCTACGAGTACCTTGCCATCGTCATCTCAAACCATCCATCTCCAGATAACGCAATTGTATCCAGCTCCATTTTCCTTTGTTATATTATCTCTTCACTTTAAGGTGAATTAATAACCTATTTTTAATTAAATAATTTTTTGTGTTCTTCTTTTGAAAATATGGTATTATCAATTACTGTAAGAAATATGAAGAATATGGTAAGAAATTACTGTAATACAAAAAAAGAAATGAAAATATTAATAAAAGGTAGGGGAATTTTCATTATAATCTTTTACTGAATACTTTAGTTTTCTTCTTTTCTGCTTTATAATTTTTTGTTGGTCACCTTTTAGTTAGTTACTCCGGCGTAAGGCACCAAGCAGAGGGCCGGCCAGCCTTTTGTCGCATTCGGCGGTTCACTCAGTCAGCCGCGACTGTTGGCAGAAGTACTTCTACCTCATGACGACGGCAGTCGAAATATAGTAATGAGTCTTTATGCCTTTATTTATGTTTTTCATTTTGTTCAAAATTTTTTTCATTTTCACAGCTCAAGAATTCAACTTTTTAATATTTCGACCGTTATGGCCGTCGAAATATTGAAAACTGAGTCTTTGTTATGATTCACTCTATGAGTCGCAGTTTATTTTAAGTGCAATCTGTCCTGCTCGATAGCATTTTGTTTATGTAATATATATATATACAAAACTAAAATTTATCAGGACTCGGTATGAACTGACAGAGTCCTGATGTCATCATGACCGAGTGCTGATAAATTTGAGTTTTGTTTCTATTCTACAATAAATGCTTTTATCAACATTTAAATATATATATATATCAATAATCAAACCACAATGAGGACATGAGAAAACAAGACTAAGATCTTTCAACCGTAGCAAGCGGTCTTCATCAGAGTCAAAAACCCAACTCTCAGTTGTGGTTTCTTATTGTGGTTTGATCATTGATTGTTATTTCAATATATGGTATTATATATGCATACCGAAAAACTCGTTCATTCCCATACCTCGACTTCAAGAACTTGAAGTATAGACAACATAATGATGAATCGAGATGTATCAAATATCATCGCTTCTTACAATATCAAAGTGGAAAGACGTCTCTTTGAGTTTTAAGTCAATTAAATTCCTTCAATCTAGTTAGCACTAAAGAAAGACACGCTTGAAAATGGAATGCTTTGATAGTCATGTATGAGGCAGGTGCACATTGCCTGTAAAACATTTAAGCACAACTCTAATGCAAGCAAGTTTTCAATGGCAGTGAACATAGATATTCACTAAATTATTATTTCCAATAAAAAGAGCTGTCGTTGGAACTTTTGTTTCAATTACTTTCGTTTTTCTTAAGGCTGAATGTTCTGTGTCTAAGAATAAAGTCTGATAGCAAGTCCTTCTGGTATACATGGTCGCATTGACAATCACCACACAGCTTTGAACATTTCATCCTCACTTGACGGACCTCGGAGCACTAATCTGTCCATGCTGGTTACTATCGAATTGTTTGGTTATAACTAATTGTTCGTAAGCAAATTATACCAACCAAATTAGTTTATTACAAGTACAGTGCATACAAACTGAACAAGAAGAAGGCATGTTGGAAAAATAATTATTATTCTTGTATTATTCTTCTACCGAAAGTAGCTTCCCTCTTTCTGTTGTAGTAAAAATATATAACTATACGATTATATAAAATTTTGTTTACATGAAAAGGTCTAGTTATAGCAATAAAAACCCTTTAATAAGAATAAAGGGCCACTAGTTATATATGGTATAGGGATAAACAGGAAAGATTTGGTGGCACATTTTTCAGTGTTCGCTGCAGTGTGAATTTTCTACTTGTATCCTTCCGGTTACGGCCGGATTTTCAAATCGAAACCCAATATAAAACGAATTTTTTTTACGTATTTTTCTAGCCCATTGTATTACTGTTGTACTGGAAATGTTGGTATGTCCTTCATTGAATCCTAGTGACTGGTCTAATCGGCATGGCATTTGTAAACAACATTCTATCAAGACTAGTTAGATTACTGGAGTAATCACTACACTTAATTGAAAAGTGAAAAGTTTTTTCATTAAGTTTTCTATTTTCCTAGTTGGACAAGTTGACATAAAACTTGTCAACTCCTGTTACAGACAAAGTTATCCCTTTGAACATTTCATCTATTTGGCAAAGATCATTAAAGAAGACTAAAGCCATTGATAAGAGTCCAATCCATTGATGAATACAACCAAAGCGATACTCTCGAAACCTAGGTGGCACTTCGATTCATATCCTACTGAACATACATGGCATCAGAGTTATTCTAAAGTTGGTAGCTTAGGTTAGGTTGTAGTGGGCGTCTCACGAGAGAACACGCATAGGCTGAACATTGGCCCTTTGTGGTACCACATAATGAACATTCTACATTGGGAGTCCTAAACTTTGCTTAATTAAAGCGTATTTAGAATAGGGATCTTTGACGTCTACCTGACGTCGTATAGGATTAGGACGGCTTAACGTCCTTGTTGTACGATCAACAAGATTTTTTTCCACCTATCGCGTGAATAAATCAACTGCCAAAGTTGGTATTTAACCGCGGATCTACCAATCCAGAGACGAGTCGTAAGCCACTGGGCTTTATGGTTGTGTGGTGAGAGCATTATGATTACCTGACTCCACGGAGGGAGGGTAGGTAGAGTCTAAAGCGCAGGTAGAGCGTGTAGGTGATAGTCTGAAGGCAGTCCTTCCTCGTCCACAGAGGAGGCGCTAGTTTGGACAACTTGGTGTCCAAGGGCGGAATGACCAGGTCTCCGGTCACCATGGTGGCAAGTCCCAGAGTGGCACTGTAGTCTATTCTCTCCATATCCACGATCAGCTGTAACACACACTCTGAGTCATCAAAGCTCTTACTAAACCTCACCATCAATAATGTAGAGCAGGGGTTCTCAACGATATTCCAAGGGGTGAAAGAAGGGTCCAGGTAAACAATAAAATACTGTTATTAATATTCAAATATTTTCCATATATTTCAAGGAACTTATTACTTTTAAAAAGTATTCTTTCTTCGTTAGATACCACATTTTTTTTGTTATATTTATCATTCAGCATAATATTATTTCAGGGGGGGGAGGTTCGAGTGAATTTCTTTAAGGATACGCAGCTCAAAAATGGTTGAAACCCTTAAATAGATTAATAACAGGTTAAGCAATTAGATAGTATAGTGTTCTATTAAACTGATCTAATTAGCAATATAAACTGTCTCGCCATTAGTAGGATGTAAACCACTGCTCTAATCAAACAGTCTTCAAATTAGCCAAATTTAGTTAGAGGATTTACTTAGTTTCAACAGGGGCCTTAAAAGCACGTTATATATGCAATCAACTTATAACTTTTAATTAAATCTTCTTTTTTCTGAAACAAATTTAGTTCCTAAATAACTATAACTTTTACACTATTTACCTAGTATTATTATTATCATTAAAGATATTTTAAATGTTTAAATTTAGAGGCAAAATTGGCAGGCGAGAACTTGAACTGGAATTACGTATTCACAGAAAGGAGCTTTATGTGAAACCAACAACGCATTTCGAACACTTAGTGTTCTTCTTCAGGTTTACTTAAAAATAACATACAGATCTATGAGCTTTAAGAACATAGATATGCATCTTACTTAGATGTAAACCAGAAGGAGAACCCTGAGTGTTCTAAACACACTGTTAGTTTTAACATAAAGCTCTTTTGTGTGAATATTTTTGAAACTCCCCATTATGAGTGAATACCACACTATAGCAGATTGCATAAGTAATGAATTACTATATTTGACTCTTCATGAAGTAAGACTGAAGGAAGCAGCAGAAGTAATTGAAAGGAGTATTAGGAGTCGGTTTACCTTGAAGACTTGACCGAATGTTGTTGTGGCAGGACTGCAGGAGACGTCGAGTCGCTTGCCGTTGAGGAGAATCACCAGGACGTTCTTCATGTGCGCCTTGGACAGACATGCAGTCATTGTAGTATAGTAGATTTGATAAAATAAACAACTTTTTACTGGTGTACTTATACACAAAAACATTATAAAATGGAACTCTATAATGATGATACATTTAAATAACAAAAGATAACCTTTTCAGAATTACACTACATAGACCTGCATGCAGGTAAAAATCTAAAAGGTTTATTCGTTATTAATTGTATTCAATTAATATAACCCCATATCCCTACATCTACTTACAGCCTTTACTTAATGAACACTTACATTCTTTACCCACACTGCACTTACAGCATTTCTCCCATCGTTACATGGACTCTATGCTCCATTGGCACTTACAACCTTTATCAATTAGGATCTCACAGCCTTTGGAATATATACACTACCATCCTTGGATTGGGGCTGGGATAAGAGGACAAGATTTGAGAAGTTGGTTCGGTGGTTAAGCCCAGCCCCTGGTCATGTTCTCCTCCTCTTTCAGTTGTTCCTGCATATAGCAAGATAACCTCGAGAAGGCCGAAAGAATGTGCCGAAAGAAAGAAAGAGTGCCTGAGGCTATTAGAGGCATAAATCACTCCATTACTACCCCTTACTAACATAATAATCACTCTTACTAACTTACAACCTTTGTTCCATAGGATCTCACAGCCTTTAGCACATATACACTACCAGCCTTGAAACTTACTACTTGTAGCCTTCGTCCCATGTAGAACATCTGCAATGTTCTTGTTGAAAGATAAGAGTAATGGACTCTAAATCTCAGGCTTAAGTACAGTCTCACTAAATAAAAGAATACATTCTATCAAACAAAATTCTAATTTAGCTTGGTTCTTTTTGAAACAATTCCCAAGAACTATTTTTTTTTTCTATAATACATTCTAAGTATTAATGTATAAGCGAAATTACTTAAAATATATTATCTATTTACATAATTTCTGGATTATAGAAGATACACTCTATCTTGGTATATTGTTTAAATGTTCGGCATTTTGAACAAATCAATTTTAATTTGAATTATTTTGATTAGCTTCTTTTCGGCACTTTGTGTATTAGTACTTAATTAGGTATTAGCAATCTAGATACAGCAGATCATGGTTAGTCATGATATCATTTGAAGTAAGTTCAAATATTGTTAGGCGCTATCGATAGGGTGTGATTAAGATGTGTTGATGGCAGACAGCAGCCATGTACCTTTAGGGTATTTCTGTTTTTAAGGACAAACTACCTTGTGGGACAACAACTGGACCTGGGTTGGCGGGTGTTGCGCTCTTACGACAAACTCCGGCCCGATGACTGTGTCCGGACCGCAATACTTTCCTGCTGCAGGTTGCTGGTACATTTTCCTTCTTCCAATTCGCTGTTCAGTATGTCCCAAGGACCTGAAACCAATAATACTGAACTGTACCTGTGAAGCAAATGCAGACACAATGTGTCCATTGTTACATTCAAGACAGCTTAATGCTACACCTTGCCTGCCACCCCAACACCTAACTATCACATTATCATACATCGTTAATAGTTTTAGAAGCACCCAACCAGTTTTCTAAGCAGTGCATCTTCAAGCAGGGCTTATCAGAGTCAAAGAATCATGCTTAACAATTTAAATGAAAGAAACTATGCTAATCATTCAAATAAACATGGACATAAACCAAACTGTATCTAACATTTATAAAATTTAATTATAAAATTAAATAAAATAAAATGTAAATGTACTTAATAAAAAAAGTGGCAAAAGCAAAAAGTTAACATATAAAAAAGAACTTGATATATATAAACATAAAAACACAGATAATTTAATAGATGAACAAATTAATCACCAAACAGATATACTATTTAAACCTATCACAAAATTGAAGAGTCGATTTCATAAACTTGAAAATATATAATAAGTATTATAATATATAATAAATAATAATTGATAATAGTTAAAATTGTAGGAAAATGTAAGCATATATTGGAAATGCTTGTTTTATAAGTATTTATACCTAGGATTCTTTTACCATGATTACAACATGCGAAAGGGGTTGGTTGAAACGTCGATTCACGAGGCATGACCGATTTTTATAGTAATATGATGTTTACTAACTTCTGTGGTGTTAAGAATATATATGTACTAGTTAATTTCAAAAGTTTTGTAGGCTCAAAATACCGTTTTACGTGTTTTATCATTTCTGAACTGTAAAATATTATGAATAAATGCTAAAATTAAAGTTCAAACAAAAACCCATATAATTCACATTAATCTACACTTATTGAAAACTATTTTTGAATTTACGGTTTCATGCATGTATTTAGAAAATGTAATTTGTTCACATGATAGTTCAATAATGACTTATCTAATTACTCATCAGGCTCTTAATAATGAGCGACCTCGGAACGACAGGTCGAGTAGAGATGAAGATATACGAGGCATGAAGGCTATTTATTCTATCACAAAACAAACTTACCTCTATAGAACCAACAATATTATAGTGCTTCAAATTGCTAATGATGAATTACTTTCGCTTACCCTGTTCCGCAAATTAATCTGCAGGTGTGTATGTATGTATGCATTTGTGTGAGTGTAATGTGAGTATTACATGTGCGCGTGAGTGAGTAAACACCTGCCTGTTAGGATCTGAAAATCAATAGAACTAGTGGGAAATGATCAATAAGATCAAAAGTACTGCAAGATTATTGCAGCATTAGAAAGTTGGAGCCCAGGTTAGCCAAATGGCTTATGTGTTCACCTCTGGACTGGTAGAACCCGGGTTCGATACTCACTTCGGCCCTCGATTTATTCACTCGAAGGGTGAAAAAAACTTTTGAGTATCTGGTTCTTCGGAGAGTACGTTAAGACGTCGGTCCCGATCTTGTATGATGACAGGTACTCGTTAAAGATCCCTAAACTAAATATGCTAGAGTAAATATGCAATATCCTAAAGTAAAATTTAGGATTCCCAATAGAGAATACTCATTGTGTGGTATCAAAAGGGACACTGTATACAGTATGCGTGCGCTCTTGTGGGACGGTCATTGGAGTCTAACCTAATCTATGGTAGGTATATGTCTGCAAATATCATACACCCTATTTAAACAGAATAATAAGTATGAAAAAGGAGAAGAATTATCACGTAACGTATCTGTTAGGTAAACTTCATAAATAATATTTAGATCCCTTAAGCTAGTACTATCTAGCTTGTGGGGATAGCGATCCAGTTATAAGGGCATCGCAATAGTCGTTACGATCTTCTGCTTCCGTTTGATATTGGATAAAATGGCAGAATTACCGACCAAAAACAAACTATTATTTCATAAAACTGCATTAATGCTTTTTCAGACTTAAGAAATTGAATTATAAAATGTAATATACCGTTTCTCTTCTTAGAATGAAATCATGTCAATAATTTTTTTTTTCAAAAAAGACACTCACTTCTAGGAAACAAAGTCAAACTAGAGGTTTTGAGTTTGACTTTGGTACACAATGAATCACATCAGTCAAAGAGTATGCTACAACAGTTGTAATATGACGTTACAATGATTTCTTAATAACAGCTCTCGTTGCTACTTTTGACCTTAGATAAATCTCAAGAGTCATCCAATACGCAATTATTAGTTACAAAGCCTTCTTATCAACAAAGTGTGACTTATCACAGGGTTCGAATTTAGTTGATCTTCATAGTCGCCTAATAAGCGATATTTCGTTCGAAGCCTTCTTTCTAACTTATAGCTCCAGTCACTTCACTTGACCTCAGATGTATCCTATTGGTCATGCAATATGTAATATCAAGTTGATAATCCGAAGTCACTAAGTTTGAATATAGATGAATCTAATTAGTTCACTAATATGTATTATATCGATACAAAGCCTTCTGATAATTATCAGAACAAATTTTATAAGATAACTATGGAATCATCGAATTCAATTAATAAAGATGATCAATAAAAATTAATTAACAAGACAGAAACACTAAAAGTAATACTTCATTTAAAAATTCATATGTTGGAGCACCTGTTAGAGTGTAATATATCACTCTAGATCAGCCCTATGAATAGACAGCCGAAAAAAAACAGCTAAAATAATGAAAGATAAAAACCAATCTACCATATGGATAGAATATTTGATTGGAATAGATAAACATAAAAGATATTTATGTTAATAAAACACTAAACTAATGTTATTCGATACAGAAACCCTTTCACTCAATGCCTTTAAACACACAAATCTAAACTAAATTACAGAATTTTTTGGAACATAAGTAAATAAGTTTTTGAATATGACTGAAGAAAACGATGGTAATGAACTAGAATTTTAATTATAAGGATTAAGAGTGTCAGTAGTATTGAAATACAAAACAGTTATAGTACCATTATAAATGGGCAAACTTACCACCTAAGTGATGACTTATTTACAAGTGACTTACTTGATAGCTAGAAAGTAAGTAAGTTCAGTCATTTGGTGATTCGCTGACCAGTCTAATCGTGCCTCTCTAAAGAGCTGATCTTCACTTTTGATGAAATTGTCTAGCATTGGGCAAACTTTGATGTATTTTGCGTCCATTGTGTTGAACCCGCCAACTGTCATATTGTGGTTGGTAGAACTATGATGCCGTATAAATGATATGTTAAATAATCGAGCCCTGTATTCATGTGGAATATTGCGACTCTAACAGCTTGAGGTAGGTTTTCGTCAATAGGGCCTTAGGTGACTAAGCTTTAAAATTTCTTGCCAGACGATTGCTGGAGGAAATGTTGTTTTTCATGTTCATCAAATTTGGAACTAATGAGTGGATTAGATGACGTGAGGGAAGAGCTTCTATGTTGTGGCTTCTTTAAATAGTTTGTATTATTTAATAAGTTATAAGCTATAACTTATTTCAACCAGTGACGGCTCATGGCCATTGGGAAGAAAACGATGAGACACTCTCAAAGTGAAAGGAAGATAACATACAGTAAAAAATTCAAAATGAATTAAATATACTTTATAAATAATAAAAAATAAAATAAATGGAATATATGATGAGGCAATAGTTAATTGTATAGGCTACCGAATGAGAATAATCAATCAGGAGATATAAATATCGAATGCCACTATAAAAACTTTCAGCGTCACTCTGGGAAATAGAATTGAAGTCCTGAAAGCAGAAAAAATTACGAGGTATAATGAAACATTCTTCTTTAATTGTTAATATGGACGTCATCAATAATAAATGAGCCACATTTTCAGAATCCAGACTATGAGAGACATAAAGTCAATACGAGTGGGAGAAGAAAAAAAAGGAATTTCGGTTTTCCAATCTACTCTTTCTTGTATAAACCCTTAGGAATGAGTTAACATTGGTTTAACCAACTTATAAGTATAGTATACATCCTTCTAATTATTTAATACAAAGTTCTTGTCGTATGTTATATTGTATAAAATACAAAATAATTATATAGCGTATAATTTTATAATTTTTGATACTTATATATCGGAAAAATGGACTTTTATATGATAAAGTGTTATGAAGGTTACATTCGGGTAGTATTGGTTCATACCTGTTTTGGTATTACAATACATACCTGGACCTTTCGGCTAGACCACTACCTCATCATTCATACCTATTTTGGTATTACGATGTATACCACGATCTTTCGACCATACTGCTACCTCATCGTTCATACCTGTTTTGGTATTACAATATATACCTCGACCTTTCAGCCATACCGCTACCTCATCATTCATACCTATTTTGGTATTACGATGTATACCAGGATCTTTCGACCATACTAATTTATGCTACCTCATCGTTCATACCTGTTTTGGTATTACAATATATACCTCGACCTTTCAGCCATACCGCTACCTCATCATTCATATAATTTTGGTATTACGATGTATACCAGGATCTTTCGACCAAACTGCTACCTCATCGTTCATACCTGTTTTGGTATTACAATATATACCTCGACCTTTCAGCCATACCGCTACCTCATCATTCATACCTATTTCGGTATTACGATGTATACCAGGATCTTTCGACCAGACTGCTACCTCATCGTTCATACCTGTTTTGGTATTACAATACATACCTCGACCTTTCAGCCATACCGCTACTTCATCATTCATACCTATTTTGGTATTACGATGTATACCAGGATCTTTCGACCAGACTGCTACCTCATCGTTCATACCTGTTTTGGTATTACGATACATACCTCGACCTTTCGACCATACCGCTACTTCATCCTTTATACCACCATAATTTAATATAATAAATGATACATCGCCTGTCGGTTTGTTCGACCCCAAACTCATCATTCATAGTTATAATGACAGATCTCTATAACCATATACGTTCTCAAACTACAGAACCAGCCTGCTTGGAAATGTATATTTTATTTAAATATTTGTCGTGAAATGACGCACGATTTTGGATAATAATCTTCAATATTGTCATTCATGTTAGTATAATAAGAGTTTAGTAATAACTCAACGTCAATTAGCTACAAATAAACAATATGGATATCGTTAATTATGCATCGATTCTATAAGAAGAATTTTTCAAATCGTGCATACGTCGAAATCTTTACAACGTATAACAAATGCAGGTATATTTCTCATGTATATGCACAATTCTACACATATACTATTTAATTTCTAATTAATGCAGTCCTGCAGGTTAATTTGTTCAGAAAATAGGAAACGTGAATATTAAATTTATATTTTGAAATAGACCCATATTATCTTATATAAGATTCCACCTAAAGTTACATAGACTTCTCCAATACCTATATATGTATACCTATTCTCAATACCTATTTATGAAACAAAACAAACCAGAAATAAAATACAGTAAACTGTATCGTTTTATTTAATCTAAATAAAATAAGCTCCCAGCATAGAGTTGCAAATATATTTTTTTCTTTTTACAGTAAAATGTCAAATATTGATCTATCGGATTCAGTGTTGTTTTGTTTGGATGAAAACTTTTGATACCTCTCTTAAGAACAGTTTCAGCGAAAGAAATGATAAAATACAAATGACAGTTTATCAAGTAAGCATTTGTTGAGTACATTTCGAATAGAATCCCAATATACTGAAAGAAAAACTAGAGTTGCTCGGCAGAATATTCTTCTGCAGAAGCTATCGACAGAATTCTGAACAATAGAGCACTTACAAAAAAAATCATACCTTTCCTTAGGCGTTTCTATTTGATTATTCATTTTTTTACAACAAAAGAAAATTATATGTTATTCCTCGATCATATAAATCACTACTGCTTTAGACGAATTTTGTATAATTTTTAACAAGGTTTTCGTTTTCAGTAGAATTATTTCATTAAAAACAAGGATTAATAATGACTACTCCATCTTTATTATTTATTTATCTAACTCCTTTTTTTTTTTTAGAAAATTACAAAAAGACAATTTTCTTCTACCTTCTCCGCTACCCAAAGAAAATATTTGATTAGTTGGGCTTTGACTTTTGAAGAAGACCCGTTGTTACGGTTGAAAGGTCTTAGTCTTTTTTGACATTTCTTATTGTGTTTTGAACATTGATTGATGTTTGACCTCTTTATTGTAAAATCTTGTTATCTGAATACATATATATATATATATATATATATATATATATCAATAAAGATGAAGAAACATAGATAAATTAAAAATACATCTTATAGTCACTAATTTTCGTTTGAAACATCTTCAGGAGAGATAAGAAAGAGAAACGAAACACACTGGTACAGAGATCAACAATGTTTCCGCATAGGCACCCAGTCATAGAGAATAAGGCAAACAAGAATCAATTTGTAAATAAATTAGGAAATATGAAGAAAATAATAAATAAATAAAAGAAAACCTGAGTGATGAATAGAGGAAATGATACAAAATAAAAGTTATGGACTAAGCTTTAATAAAAATTAGAATAAAATAAAACTTAAAATAACTTTTGTTTTTAGTTTTATGTTATTTTTTATTATCTAATACACTTTCTGTCTTTTGTTATTTTATATTTTATTACTTAATTATTTCGTTTATTTAGTATTATTACTTTATTCCCAATATTATTTTAAGTTGTATTTTATTATTTTTTTAATTTTGCTAAGTCCGTAACTTTTATATCTTCTTTTAATTTGTATCATTTCCTCTTCATCCCTTAGTTTTTCATTTATTTCTTTATTATATTTTAATTTTTTGATGTAATTACAAAGTTATTCTTGTCTGCATCAACCTTATTCTCTGTATGCGTCAACATTGTTGGTCTCCAACCATTTCAGCATACCTTTTGATAGGAGCTCTAAAACTTGAATTGGAGGAAGTAAAAGAGTTTGACTCATAGCAATTCTAGCAGCTCGCACTAGCACTGCTTCAACAAATGTTCACTGTTCTCTAGTGACTAGCCTCCTTGTAGACCTCCTTTCACTAATGACAAGCTTACGCCCTTAGCTAGCGCTTTCTTCTATTAGTTATTACCTTACACCCTGATCCGTGGTATTATACCAATGTAGGTAAAAGTAGGGAGAAAGTAAAAGAGTTTGACTCATAGCAACTCTATCAGCTCGCACTAGCACTGCTTCAACAAATGTTCACTGTTCTCTAGTGACTAGCCTCCTTGTAGACCTCCTTTCACTAATGACAAGCTTACGCCCTTAGCTAGCGCTTTCTTCTATTAGTTATTACCTTACACCCTGATCCGTGGTATTATACCAATGTAGGTAAAAGTAGGGAGAAAGTAAAAGAGTTTGACTCATAGCAACTCTATCAGCTCGCACTAGCACTGCTTCAACAAATGTTCACTGTTCTCTAGTGACTAGCCTCCTTGTAGACCTCCTTTCACTAATGACAAGCTTACGCCCTTAGCTAGCGCTTTCTTCTATTAGTTATTACCTTACACCCTGATCCGTGGTATTATACCAATGTAGGTAAAAGTAGGGAGAAAGTAAAAGAGTTTGACTCATAGCAACTCTATCAGCTCGCACTAGCACTGCTTCAACAAATGTTCACTGTTCTCTAGTGACTAGCCTCCTTGTAGACCTCCTTTCACTAATGACAAGCTTACGCCCTTAGCTAGCGCTTTCTTCTATTAGTTATTACCTTACACCCTGATCCGTGGTATTATACCAATGTAGGTAAAAGTAGGGAGAAAGTAAAAGAGTTTGACTCATAGCAACTCTATCAGCTCGCACTAGCACTGCTTCAACAAATGTTCACTGTTCTCCAGTAACTACCCTCCTTGTAGACCTCCTTTCACTAATGACAAGCTTACGCCCTTAGCTAGCGCTTTCTTCTATTAGTTATTACCTTACACCCTGATCCGTGGTATATACCAATGTAGGTATATATAAAAATCCCATTACTATATATTATTATACATTACCAATATCTGGGGTTTACTCCTGTTTGCACATATTTACTCGTTTTGCTCTTTTGCCAACATGAATAATTCTTTTTTAACCTCTATCCACTTTTTAATTCATTCTTTCACTCCGCTCTCTTATCCTAATCAACACCTACAAATGTTTTAATTCATTTTATTTGAATTCTCTCACAATGACCGTTACTGGTCAAAAGATCTTAGATTCACTCTAATATTTCAAACTACTAGTTATTCATTCATATATATCGCTTATGTATATTATTATTCATCGATTTTTGATGAATAGCAAAACAAGTTATTCAAAAACACAGTTGGGTATTTGACTCTGACGAAGACCGCTAGTTACGGTTGAAAGATCTTAGTCTTGTTTTCCCATTTCGTATTGTGGTTTGATCATACAATACTATATATAATTTGTTTTGAACCTTTCCATTTCATAAATTATATAGGAAGTATTATCCTCATTAAATTAAACTAAATTTCATCATCAAATGTAGATTGATTTGATATCAAGATTAATTGGAGTGATTGATATGAAGGAGATATCACATAGTGACCCAAATAGACGACTTAAGAGATCAATATGCCTCTAATACATTAACAATATATCCAAAACATGTCTTATAATTTCAAGTTTGTATTAATAACACAAATAAAACACATTTTGCCGAATTTGTTATCGATAGAGGTGCATTCTAATATATATCCTCCGTTTATTTTTTAATACTTTAGAAGTTTTATTGGGATTACTAAATGAGTTTGCAAACACAACAATCCTCTTGGGGTTTATTTAGGACTGACTGAGAAATTTATGTGGCGAAAGTTAGAGAATGTGGCCCACTTGGAAAGTTTGTCCACCCTACCAGCTAAGTTAGCGACAACATTTCTTCCCTTTGCATAGTTGTAATAGACACACTTGTTTATAGAGACCCTGAATGTTTTACTTGAAATCAATTTAGAATCAAGAAATATTTAAACAGTAATCCTGAAAAACTGATTTAGTCAGTAATATTCATAAAGTCACAACAGAAAATACTTAGATGTATTAATAAATCGCAATAATTAATTAAATTAAGATATCAATTAATAACACATAATTATTGATGTTAATTATATTACTAGACCTCAAAAGTATTAACTCTTAAGTAAGGTGAATAAATATATAAAACTAAAATTAGAAAGCTTAAAGCATACTTATTTCAAAAAAAAAAATTGTTTAACTGTTACAATCAAGAGTTCTTCAAATCAACCATTGCAGCCAACTAAAAAGAAGTTTTTTGAAAAAAAAAAAAAATGAAAACAACACATGCTTTTATTTTTTTCTTTTGTAAATGGCTGAGGGACTGACAAAGTCAACCTCCCGATGCTGAATATTGCTGAATATCCTCGAGGGAATATTGCAACTCTCAAAGGTTCATTCTAGATAGGTACTTCTAAATTTTTCCTAACTCAAGTGAATTTCGAGTAGCTAACTTAGAGAACAACTCAAGTTATTTAGATTTTTAACGAGTACTTGACATCGTAGAGGCTCGGGTCCGACGGTTTAACATCCTCCCTGCTATTTATCCACCTCCCACTTGAATAGATCGGGGGCCAGAGATGGGAATCGTACCCCGGACCTAATCGTACCAGGACCTTCAGAGGCGGGTACGTTAACCACTGAGCACGCCAGACCAATGTTGGATCTCTTCAATGTTAAACCTTTAAAATATTGAAGATGGACAACGTGTAAAACTGGTAGATTACGCAATACTATACACGAGAAAAGACTAATTTAGGTATGTATAAAGAGAAAGAAGTTATATATATTTATTATATTGAGACAGTGAAACCACCAAAAGTGAATAAGATAAGTCAACAGAAATACTTGTAAGACCATGTTATTCGTCAAAGGAATTACTAGAAAATAATACCTACAAATATTGGGTATTCATTGCTTAAAGAGGTCTCACGCAGATTGTAATGTAATAAATTTTATTGTCCACTAGAGATGACAATAGGCCCATGAAGCAAGGACAGGGTTCGACCATGTGTCAGATTTGTTTATTTTCATACCCGTTGTTTCCCGGGCTGGGTTAGACAGAACCCCTTCCACGTCGTGTCATATATCGGCCTCACTGCAAATCCAGCCGCCAGCAGTGCATCTTTCGCTAAGCGTCATATGGAGCTCTTCTCACCTGCCACTGAAAAGGGGATTAATCTAAATCCAGGGTGCGAATGAGAAATGTATCGCTATTTGAATACATCCCCGGCTTACTCTGTCCCGAGCCCTTCTATTTCAATTCCCTACAATTCGATCAGTTATCCTTTCTTATGGGAAATAATATTTATCTCAAATCCAACTCCGCGATACAGTTATACAAACAGATATCCTTTCTATATATTTTCGATATAAAAATAAATTAGTCGGTTCAATGTAAATAAGTATTCTCAAGAGTAAATCCGTTGATATATTCTTTTAACTGTATCACTTCGTATATCGAATATAATACATGGAAACTATTTCATACGGTTTTTAATCTTATATAGATTTCTTGCGTTCTAGAAAAAATATTCTTTCATCCTTCTGAAATATTCTTTCAGCTTCATCCACTGAATCTCTGGCATTAAATGACGCACTGAATGTATTCTGCCTAGAAAGCAGAGCATCACATGAATCATCAGCCAGGTCTAGATATTTTGATGGGGTCAAACGGTTCAGAGAAAGATCGCAGATCAAACGACCAAAAAAACACGAATATCTCTGCGCACTGACGAGCAGGTAGTAATGAGCAACTATAATTCATAGGATGACTACTACTGATTTATTTGCTCTGCTTTAAGGGCCAGACGGTAAGCAAATGTCAGTTGTACTTAGATTCGTTTTGTCAGTCTACCTTCTTTAGTAGTGGTTTGGTCTCATTTCACACTGATTAGTGCCAAAATAGACAATCTAGGGTAAATTTACTTCCATATTAACGCAAAAAATTCTAAAGACAATGTAGTCTGAAAATTATCTAGGATAGGCTATTAGTGTTTTCTTTGGTCACCAGAAAGGTGGTGACCTAGATTGATTCCACGCTGAGATTCAATGTCCACATTTCTGGCATACCAAGAAGCTCCAGCCGTAAGATATGAGTACAATTTAAATTATTTGAATGGTGGTTATCACAATTAAATTATAAAATAACTGTCGACGGAGTAATAATTGAGTGATTATGTGCTTCTAATAGCCTCTAGCATTCAACTCCGACTTTTGGCCTTCGCGTGGTTACCCTACCCTGTTAACCTGCTATATGCAGGGATAGACAAAAGAGGAGGAGAAGGTGACCAGGAGCGGGGTCTGACCACCTTCGTTTCCCTTCCTTCCAACTTCCCAAATTCTCTCCTCTTTTCCCAGCCTTAATTAAAGGCGTTATGCGATCCGTGCCGAAGGATGGATGATACAGGGATTACTGTATTACGAACGGGCCTCAAGGGTATCAGGCGACCCCCTTGAGTAAATAGTCTTACTCCGGTATGCGGTACTCTGCCATAGCGGACAAAATACAACCGACAGAGCTTCAAGGATTTTTCACTGTATGATACTAAGGATAAAGAAGGCCGGAGACCATCCGCCAGAAGTGCAGAGAGTCGAAAAGCGCTAACTAGTCGGAGCCAACCGCCCTCCAGTGCACCTAAGGACCCGAAAAAAACTGCGAAGACTGTCCCGAAAAGTTCAACATGTATCAAATTGAAATGTAGATTAATTCGTGCCTTGTAAATTAATTCGTGGTAATTTATTCTCTCTTCGTGGTGTTTATCAAATTATCCCTGTGGTTCTCTTCAAGAGCAACTGATTGTGGGTTTCTTGTTTCTGAAATCAGTTGCTCTTTAAGGTGGGAATCGGACCCGAAACCGGTCGAGCTCTCCAGATATTATAAAAGGTATGACGGATAATATTACTACTTATTCTAAATAAAATGAGGCATCTAGTGCCTTTGTAATAGGTAGCTATTTAAATTTGGATGCTTTAAAGAATGACATTACTGGTTAACGATTTTTTTTTTAAAAAAAACCTAAAACTCAATACAGCAAATAAATGAAGTGGTTGTGAACAAAAGAAGCAATGGCTTTCAATGGCTGTTTTACTTTACTGCCCACAGAGTCATAAATCGCATGCGGCCCCACTGCGAACTTGTTGCCACTCCCACCCAACTGCTTTCCAGTTTTTATCCAATCATTTTTATTTCCACTTACTCCTTCATAAATAAAGTTCTTTAATATTCCTCTATCGACTATAACTTAACAACTTAATAAATAAAATCAATTTCTTACTTATTTTTTTTAAATTTCTTAGAAAACACGAGAATATTTTCTGTTTATACTCAAACAAAGACATGCACACACACATATATATATATATATATATATATATATATATATATATATATACACTTATAATAAACTGTGACACACAGAAAGAAACAACAAAGACTTATTTATCAATATTTCGACCGTTATGGTGGTCATCCTCAGGAGAAGAAGTGAATTGACGGAGAGACGACAGTCAGTTATTTAAAAGTGATCTTTGTTATGTATCTTTCTATGTGTCACAGTTTATTTTAAGTGTAATCTGTTCTTCCGGACCGTATTTCGTTTATCAGTATATAAATATTATATTTATAGTAATATTATTTTACTCACACAGTACATGTATAAATTAGTATATAACACATTCAAAACGCATTCAATAGTTTACATTTATTTGATGAATATCCACCGTGATGGACCACTCTGTAGAGGTTCAATGTTAGGCCATTTAGGTATCACAATACTTCATAAATAATTAAAGTTTAATATTAAAAAATACTAAAAACTTCAAAAAATATTTATTGTTACATTATTTTTTGTTAGCTTGCGAGATGCGAGAGAATTTCTCATCATTATAATTCGATAAAAATCTAAAAACCCTTTTCTTATGATGTTCATGTTTTAAAAATATAGAATCTTTGAAAATACATCATAGTCGAATTTTGAATTCAACTGCATTTACCCAATGAATTGGGTTAAATTTTAAATTTCACCAGAAAGCTATTACTATGTAATGGTTGTATGAATCGCTGCGAACACTTTTTGCTAAGTAAGAAAACCATTCAACTTTTGAAAGAAATAGATGAAGTGCGGACCATTTCAGTGAGATTCATAAAATAAAAATTCAGGAGCTACAAATACAGTTCATTTAATACATAAAATGAAGGCAGTTGAACAAAAAATCATATTGAATTTATTTTGAATAATTAAATTTTTTTTGCTTTCGTATATGCTAGCTAATAAAAAGTTAATTATATTTCCAATTCTGAATAAAGTTTATGTGTAAGTGATTATAAGTACTGATAAAATATTTGAATGTTAATTTAGCCCAATTGGATAGAAGGTTGGGCATGCCTCATATACGCCTTTTTTACATGTTTTATGATATTTTTTATTAAAAATGTTGTCTGAATAAATAGTCAATTCATTGGTAATATTTCAATAGAAAGTAATTTTAAAGCAAAGATATTGAAATATCAGAGAAAACTCCAGCGGTTAAAGTAATATTTGACTGGGGACGAATTTATGTCGTCTAATTAAGAAAGGGTTGAGGAGTGGAAAAACAATAATAATTTACTGGCCTGGGTTTTCGACTAATCTCGGTGATGTTTTGAAACGGGCAAATTGCCTTATAAATCAGGTAGAAGAGATTTCATAACGCGGGGTTGGCCCCGAATATGGACCTCGCATTACTTCAGCCCTTACGAGCAGTCCAATATGGCAGACCGTTTCAGGGGGCCGTATGCATATGTCGTTACCACTTAATAAATGTCTCTTTATTTTATTCTTATGTCGTAAAATCTAAAAATCCAAAGTTACCTTGAACCAACATTAAAAGGGATAAACATATTATAAAAACTTACGAACATGAATAATTTCAATGTCATTAGAAGATTATAATGAAAGCCAATACTTCACCGTCGTTGATTTGAACCTTTCAGTGGCTCCTAAGTGAATTAGACGATGACGTAGTTGATTCGGTGATAATGTCATGGATTTCATCCCTTCAACCCTTGGGTAGGGCTCCTAGAACGGCCAGTTAGCTCAGTGGTTAATGTACTCACCTCTGGGCTGGTAGTCCGGGTTTCGATCCCCACCTGGCCCTCGATTTATTCACATGGGAGGTGAATACACAGAACACAGCAGTAGAATTACCACACATCGGACTACCCAGACATACATAATCGATAAAGCGTCAAACATGATTCATCAAGATATGCAAATCGAAATATCATCAAAATTCATGGAATTTTTGATCCAATATTTGATGATCGTTATACATATGTTGAACCTAAAATTCCTGCAAAATTAATTGTTATAATTTTTGCTGAGGAATGCAAAGTTTGAGAATTTTTTTCGCAATAAACATAGAAATGAATATTAGGGATAGAAAAATGAATACTTGATTACTCACCCCTAGGAGGAGTGATCAAAAAGTGTTATCACCTTTGGAATTTCGCGCGCTCTGTACACTTAATTTATAAATTATTTTTCTTGTTGTGCTGGTACAGTCTTCACGATTATATGCTCACAGTTTTGACTGTATAGCATGTGTTGTTTTCATGTGAGAGGCATAAAGTTTATACTCGTGTTTGGGTGCTCGGAGATTTTTTACTGTTCAAAATAATGGAGCAGGGAGTTTATATTAATTTTTATGTAAAAAATAGTATTAAGTGCTCAAAAACTCTTGAAATGCCGACAGTAGCGTACGGGGAGTCAATGTAAGTATTACATTATCAGTGACACTGATAAAATAGATGCAGGAGGGAACACACGAGAGAAGAAACAATCCAGTGACTATACTTCCTGGCGTGGGTCTAAGTAGAAAGAAAGAAAAAAATAACTAAATCACTTAGAACGGTTTATAGTAATAAATCTCTTGGCCACACCCTGTTCAGACGTCTTCTGGGATTTCCTGGAATGCTTGTGGAGGATATTGCTAGGATTAAGGGATTACTATTTTTTGGAAGTTTTTTGTGAAACGCTTTATAGTGGGATATTGCTACCTCCTGAACTGTTGGGAACTTCAGGTCGGAATAAATTGTTTGGTTAGGTATATAGTAGGGACAATGAAGAATTTTACGAAGAATTTTGGTTTGAAGGGTTTGTATCCTCTGAGAATTAGTTTTCTTTGTTGTTCCCCTGTATCTCAATTGTGAGCCAATTTGAGAAAAAAAAAATTGTTTATAAGTGGTATAAGTTATTGCACAGGTAATTATTTATTCCACGTCAAAAAATTGCCAATTACGCAACACGAGTCTACCATTTAAGCCTTTCACATAAAAACAGCACATGCTATAAAGGCAAAACTGTGAAGATATGACCTTGACGAGTGCACCAACACAACAACAAAAATTTCGACATTAGACTGTACAGAGCGCGCGAAATTCAGAAATTGTTTTTACTTTTTGATTACGCACCGTTTATCAGGTAGCTGGAATGACACGTTCGTAAATTAACTGGCAACCCACAATTCCATCTTTTAAACTCTATTTCAAAACATTTTTAATAATTTCGTGAATAATTAAAACGAAGTGAACAATTATAAATAAAAAAATAGAGTTACACCATTATCTTGAAACAATTATAAGATAGAAGACAATAACCTTAAACATGGAAACTTGAATTGAAATCTTTGGATAAATAATGATTTATACCCGAATTCGGAGGGCAATAAATCTTGACCCTATCTCTTTCGCCTAGGCCTTCCAAAGCGTATCTCTCCACATTGTTCCTTCAAATATTCTTTAATAAATAAAAATGTGTCATTTATTCTAATGATTATCAAATATTATTAAAATGTTTATAAGTGCCTATTCACAAATCTATTTGTTTGATTTAAATTCAATGTTTTCATAAAGCTATCTTTTTGAATTAAGAAAGCTAATATATAATATACCATAATATGTATAAGAGAACCTTAAATTGCTAACATACGGAAGAACAAATATTACTGCAATAAGTATGAAGAATAAATAATAATTACTAACATATGGATGAATAAATAATACTGCAATAAATATGAGGAATAAATAATTATTGCTACTGTAAGAAAAAATGAATAATAATGGATAAGAGTAGATCCAAAACAAGTAAGTTACATTTCAGACTAAAGAAAACAGGTTGCCAAAATTACATTGAGTTTAATCAACAGACATGAAGATAGTTTAGTGAACTTAGCCAGAGAAGAGAGCAGTCATTCTGTACATAAGATTCGGTTGAAGGAGTGCTATTCTACCGAGAGAATATCCAGACAAAGCACGATTTGGACTATTGTTATAAGAGATTTACAAACTAATATCAAACATGTACATATAAGTCAAATAGTAAATAGAAGTTACTACCTTATTAGTAAATATAAACTAATGTAACCCAGAAAAAAACAAAATAATAAGAAATTAAGAATCAATCTATATCGAACTCGTGAAAGTATTTTACTTCAGATGTAGACAAATCTAACCATGGATAAAGCACCATGACGAATGCTGTAATAAGAGTGTAACAGTCAAACCAATATGGAACAACAGATCTGTCATGTTGATTATTACGGATCGTCGAGTGTTGCGATGAGAGAGTAAACAATAAATTTGACATGTTGACGAATGTAACCAAGGATAAAACACCATGACGAGTGTTGCAGTACGAGAGTGAAAGATAGATGTATATCAAATATAGTACAGATATTTGACATCTTGACGACTGTAACCAACGACAAAACACCAAGATCAGTGTTGTACTATGAGAGTGAAAAATAGATGTATATTAAATAAGGTACTCAAATTATTTGGCATGTTGACGAATGAAACACCATGATGAGTGTTGTAATAAGAGTGAAAAATAGATGTACATCAAATATAGTACTCAAATTTGACATGTTGATGAATGTAACCAACGACAAAACACCAAGATCAGTGTTGTAATACGAGAGTGAAAAATAGATGTATATCAAATATGGTACTCAAATTTGGCACGTTGACCAATGTAACCAAGGATAAAATACCGTGATGAGTGCTGTAATAAGAGGGTACGAATCAAACCAATGTCAAATATACTGGTTTTGACTCTTACTCTTAATGTTGAAATGTCTTACTGACATGTCAGTTTTCACATGTTGACCAATGTAACCATGTCGAGTGTTGTTATAAGAGGTAAACCTTTTTTTTTCGTTTTGGAGCATGTTCTACAGATTTGACTTGTTGACTAATGTAATATAATAACCGTCATTCGGAGGGTTGTTACAAGATATTAACAGCCAATATAAATATGTTTTCATTGAAATAAAATGTAAACCAGAATAAAGGCAGAGTAGGTGATTCATAAAAGCGTAGTTGTAAGAGATATAAACTAAAATAAGAATTCAACATCACAAAAGAAGAATGGCATGTCTTCCTTTTTTTTTTTAAAAAACAAAAACTACCTGAACATATCAGGCGAAGTGAACGCGGGGTCTGGTAGTGAAAGACACTCTGGAGTTCCATCGGACCTTCGCATCTGAAACAAAGTCAAATGCATTAACATTGCTATTAGAACCCGCATGGACTTGTACAGAGAAGTGCATACTAACTAACACATCAAGGAAGTTATAAATAAATATATGATATATGGTAAACAAAGGAACATATGTAACTAATTACATTAACTAGCGCAGACCAGTCGCATTAACAATACAGCATACTAAGCAAATAATCGAACATGTAATTAGATAATTCAGTAAATAATTAATGGAGGACACGATGCAATAACTGTATGGGCTGGTAGAATTGTCCCAGGGGTACAGCACAATTACTAGAGCAATGCACTTTCCATCTCTACGGCTCTTTTCATAGTCGATATGCAAAAGTGGTTTACTTAACGAGACCGCAAACCTATTTCTAAACAGACAAGACACTGATTCCCTTACGAATATTTATTCATAACCAATATTATGATTAATAGACACAAATTAATTTGATTTATCCTGTTATTCCCTAATAATAATTTATGTTTCCATTAGTTTAACATATGACTAATGTTAACTATTAGTTTATAGAACTCATTATTCAATGATTATATTACCAAAAGAAAATGATATATCCTTATAATTATTCTGCCGATTAATATATTCGATTTTCGATCACATATCGATGAATATTATCGTATTTTCGATGAAAATACGATCCGAAACGTACAAATAATGTTCAATGTAGACAAAAAAAAATATAGAAGAAATAAAAACATACACTTACAGGTTCTAATTTTCGGTTTGAACCGTCTTTAGGAGAGATAAGAGAGGGAAACCAAGCGCATTGGTACAGAGACAGTTGGAGACCAACAATGTTGAGGACACACGCCCGGTCACCGGTGCGCTTTACACAAATTGCAAGAACATACTTGACCCCACTAACATTAGGACACTAAACCCATAACAAAATCTTTTGATAATAGGAGGCAAAAACGTTAGTCATAAGACGAAACCTCTACCAAGTTAGTTGAGTAACTTTTTTTCACCACGTAATGCAGAATACTAAAATAAAACATACACATTGTTATTTATATTGACAGACCCATATATATTACGGCACCAGAGACTTTCTTGCAGACGCGTCACAGTCGTCAGGTCGTACAGTCAGGTCCTACAGACCATTCATCTTGCTTTCCACTAAAAGTGTTCAAACTGTTTCGTTGGAAAACAGTGGGGTTTGTCATATATTATAGGCTGAGACCCCTTAGCCGCTCGGCCCAGAATGAGCTCGACACCCGAAATTAAATCCTCAAACTCTTTGGGTCCTTCATTCACCATTACCCACCCCGAACAGCCTCTGCCTTCCTATAAATTACAACCACCTTAAAATTAATCGTTCCATTTAAAGGGGCCCCCACCAATGCTGCCTCCAGACACTTGCCTTTCCAATTTAAATATATTGCTCCCTTTTAATTAACTATTTTAATTTTAAAACTTCTACCAGCCAACAATGCATCAATCAGCAACTTGATTTTAGTATTAATAAAAAAAGGGTCTAATTTTAATGTAATTACTGCAATGAATTGCAGAATTAACAACTTTATTTCCTTTTGCTCATTTGCGGCCATTCATCATTTACACAATTAACTTTATTTAAAACCATGAAAAATATGGCCTCATTTTTTTTGAGATAAATCAGTATTGTTCAAAGGTCATCATCATGGGTATAGCATATACCTTCACAATCCTACAGGGGGTCCACACAAAATTAGTGTATTTCAGGGCTTTAGGATATAATACAAGTCATCCACCATTACATAAGTAGATAGACATGCAATGCCAACTAAAAGTCACTCATTAGCATGATATATTCTTATTTAAATATAAATTTGAAATGTAAAATACAAGACAGCAGTAATATCCAAACACCATCTGCAAGAATTTCAGGAGTGAAACCTAGCATGTTTGATCAAAAAGTAAGGGAACTGCTAACCACGGCCTACAGCCATGAGGTCACAATGTTGAACATGAGGTCATAATGTTTAACATGAGGTCATATATATAGAAACAATGTACAAAAATATTTTAAAATTGTATAAAAATTGTACAATAAATTATGCAATTGTATAAAATAGCAATGTTAAAAACTAAAAAATAAAAACTGCTAACTGATACTTTCATTAATTTACAAAAAACAATACAAAAAAAATTATGCACAGTATTAGTGTAGGGTCTCAGATATCCATTTTATCAAGAATTCTGATATTTAATAAAAATTGTCAAACAGAGAGAAAAAATACTGGTAAATACATCCTTTTTGACACTCTACATGTAATATACCTTATTGGACGTGTGCAACATAACACAAAAGTGTCCATGTCTCAGGGATGAGGCACACTATATTGAAAAGAAATAGCGATAAAATTGAATAAGACAAGCAGGCGGTACTGACCAGGATAAACATTCTGACTTAATGGAATATTTAAGGGTTGTGTCAGTCACGGAGCCCTTCCTGCAAACTTACCTTGCACGACTATATTAAACATGCTTGTCTCCCTGCTTCACAAAAACTATACCAGGCACCAAATATCCTATGTGTATAAGGTATTCTCTAATCAAGAAAGCATTTTCAATAGATAATTGAATATTATCAATTATTCAACTAATAGTTGATGTATTAATGTGCGTAGAGTACATTCCAATAAGTTCAATTATACCTTATTTCCTTTGGAAACCTATAAACATCATAAAAATTTGAGATTATGCTACTCATTTCTCCATATTAGTTTTTTTTTGGTATCCAAGAAATAAAAACATAATTTCTATACTCAAATACAATTATGTACAGTTTAATTTATATCATTGATACAGTAACTATCATTATCTCACTTGGACTCTCTTTTTATATATTTTTGATCACTCTAATAATTGTAATGAATCTCTTCATTATATTACATTCCCTCTTTGTTAGGGAATATCTGTAGATAGATTTTGACAAATGTGCTTGAAAGCATAGCCAAATTTGATTCAATAAAGTCATATTGTAACAAACCACCATTTACCTGGATAATGCACTTCATTTGTGCCTATCTTATTAAATGATGTAATAAAAGCGTAACGTATGGAAAAAAAACAGGCTTCCTTTGAGGCAAATACATCGTTAAAGCTAACTCTAAAGTCACACATGCCTCAACCCTAAGTCTCCCAACTAATCAGACCACAGTCTGAATTCTACATCAACTGGTCGACTCCTGTTCATTATGACTGAACAAATATAACGTAATCGACTGCCTAGACAGCTAATAGGCGCGCTTTGCAAACACATCAGCAATCACATATACATATACGCAATATTACGTAAGGACCTTGTTGATTTGACTGCAATCCCTACTGAAGCCCCCCCATTGCAATCAAACACAAAGTACGAGTATACTATATTTATGTATGAAGGATTGGTAATGAGAGTTGAGAGTTGGAAAGGTAAATTGATTTAGAAAGAAAATAAAACTATACAAATAAAACTATACAATGAAAAATAAAAGTACTGAAAGAAACTGAGAATTAATAGAGGGTATAGTTAGAACTAGAGAAGTTAAGGATTAAAGATAAGGATATATATATATATATATATATATATATATATATATATTACTGAAACATAACACATAAAGAACGAGAACACTTAGAGGATCAATATTTCATCAGAGGATCAATATATGTTCATCAACAGGAAGAGAGTACGTACCTCTTCTTTCCTTCTACTCTCTTCCTAATGACGAACTTCGGTTCGAAATAATTATCCAGTAATTGTTTATATGTTGTTTTGTTTTCAGTTATTTATCTGTCCGGTCTGGAGTGTTTAGTATTCTCATGTATATATATATATAACAAATTCAATAATATATCACCGTTGGATAGAATAGGTGTATAATGTAATCGGGATTCGGTCAATTTTCCAGGATCAAAATCAAACTCTCAATGCCGACGTTTCGGTTTCAAAAACCGAAACGTCGGCATTGAGAGTTTGATTTTGATCCTGGAAAATTGACCGAATCCCGATTACATTATACACCTATATATATATATATATATATATTATATATGTTTTGTTGAACGACCTTTGTACTGTGGCATGAATCAAGTTCATAGTCGATCTTTCAAGTTTTCTATGAAATTGATTCATGCCACAGTACAAAACATGCATAAAAGAAGGATTGCACCCTAAATTTACAAATATATATGTATATAAATAGGGAGAGAGAGAGAGAGAGAGAGAGAGAGAGAGAGAGAGAGAGAGAGAGAGAGAGAGAGAGTTCAATGAAGCAAAAGAAACATAGAGAAATCAAAAGCACACACTTACAGTCTCTAATTTGCTGTTTGAACCGTCTTCAGGAGAGATAAGAGAGGGAAATCTCTGCACTGGTACAGAGACGGTTGGAGACCAACAGTGTTGCCGCATGCGTGCTCGGTCACAGAGATTAAGGTAGACAGGAATCAATTTATAATTAAATTAAATTAGTGGAATATGAAAACAATAAATAAATAAAAAAGAAAAAAATGAGGGAAAACAGAGAAATTGTTGTAGAAAAAAAAGTACGGACTAAGCTATGATAAAATAAAATAAAACTGAGAATACAAATTTTATTTGAATACAAATCTTGATATTTACAATTTTATTTTATCTTTTTTATCATAGTTTAGTATATACTTATTTATGTATCGATTTCTCTGTTCATACCTCAATTTTTTCTTTTTTTATTTATTTATTGTTTTCATATTTCACTAATTTAATTTAAGTATCAATTGATTCCTGTCTACCTTATTCTCTGTGACCGGGCGAGCATAGTGCAACATTTTTGGTCTCCAACCGTCTCTGAACCAGAGCGCTTGGTTTATCTCTCCTGAAGACGGTTCAAACCAAAAATTAGAGACTGTAAGTGTGTGCTTTTGATTTCTCTATGTTTTTTTTGCCACATTGAATTATATTTGTCCATTTCGGATAGTATTTCCAACGAAAAAGTATATATATATGATCAACCCACATTGAACTATATTTGTCCATTTCGGATAGTATTGCAAAGGAAAAAGTATTTTTATATATGATCAACCCACAATATATATGAAAGGGAAAAAATAATAAGATCTTGAAACCGTAACAACTGTCTTCATCAGAGTCAAAAACCCAACATATCTCTGACGAAGACCGCTTGTTACGGTTGAAATATCTTAGTCTTTTTTCCCTTTTAATATTGTCGTTTGATCAGTGAGTGTTATTTCAAGTGTTTATTAAATTTGATAATATATATATATTTATATATATATATATATATAATATATATATATATATATATATATATATAATTGTAGATACAGGTGGTAAACGTAAACGTTGAATTCAACTAGTTACTAATGCCTACTAATGTTTATATAGACTTATGTCATGTTTATAGCCTGTGCAGATAAGGAAGTGTATATAGTTTTTAGAAGGTTATTGTCTTTAGTGGTATTCGTATAGCTGTAACGTTTTTTTTTTGAATATTTTAGTTAGTTTATGAAATTCCTCTATCTCTTCAATACGCATGTATAATTAAGTAGGAGTAGTTTTTCTCTGACAGCCCAAAATAAAATTTTGGAGCGCATCAGCGAGTTTTTTTGTTGTTCTTGGAATAAAGGGATTCCTCTGTATTTACATGTGCGATAGAAACATCTGCACAGTTAAGCATTTGAAGTTTTTAAAAATGAAGAAAACTTGCACAGATCATCAGCATTCCATTAGTGTTCAGCTGTTGGTTCATTATACCATTCATACAGAGAAATGGTCATAACTTCCGCCTAGATTTAATAAAGTGATTCATTAGGGGAGAGTGGAAGGGTTAATGTTCTAATGATGAGCGCAAACATTGTATAAAAAGCAAAATATTTCTCATTTTCAAGGGAGCGACATTCTGTAGTTGCCAAGGAATCTTTGAGTTACTCGACAGACGAGAACATTTTTCTCATTTCTTACTGTAGTTTGGACTTTGATTGTTGTTTCACCTGTTTATTGTGTAATCTTGTTATCGATATATATAAACCATGTCAAAGAGTCTGTCAGAGTCACACTCACGAAGACAAGATTTTATAATTGAAAGATCTGAGTCATATTTCTGAATTTCCTACGTGCTTTAGAAGTTAAGATGTACAATCTGAAATCTTATATATTCATATTTATATACATTTATCTACATATATATTTTCTCTTTTGCTATTACTACTTGAACATTTCTATATATATACTTAAAATAAACTGTGACACATAGACACAAACATAACAAAGACTCACTTTTCAATATTTCGACCGTTATGGCGGTCATCCTCAGGAGAAAAAGTGAATTGACGGAGGGACGACAGTCAACTTGACTGTCACTTCTTCTCCTGAGTACGACCACCTCATAAAGTGAGTCCTTTTTATGTTTCTGTCTATCTGTTACAGTTTATTTTAAGTGTAATCTGTCCTGCCTGACCGTTTCCGTTTATCAAGGAATATATATATATATATATAATATATATATATATACTGGTATACTTTGAGCAGACCTTCTTTTAAACATATATCGTTAAATAACTAAGTTATTCATTAAGTAATGTTAGTGTAAATAATCATTGTATAAAGAATTGTAAAAACTATTGTAAAAAGACTTCCTTGATAATGGTCAGTGAAGACTGAAACGTCGGACCCAATATAAATACGGAAAATAAAAACAAATCATTCGGTGAGTTGATTTATATGGTACCTGAAAGATGGAGGAATTATGTCAGAAAACTTGAGAAGGTATGTAAGAAACATACAAGGCTTAAATTATCTTAGTCTTGTTTTCCCCTTTCTTATTGTACTTTGATCATTGATTGTTGTTTTACGTGTTTATATGAAATCTTTATATATACATACATATATATAATATTTTCTATAATGCGTTACATCTATATTAAAATGTCAAATATATAGAATTATAACATTTTTTTTTTAATTTTCTTTCAAAGTACATGCTTCATTAAAGGAAAACACTGATTTTAGTTTTATCAGATGTCTATTCTTAGAGAATTAAG